>JAOYRR010000508.1:0-191258 GCA_038994665.1 Podotricha telesiphe | reverse complement strand
ATGATTTATTCATCTTTTGAATGCATAAACTAGGAGTAATATTAATATTATAATTCCTTCGATTGATCATAATCAAATTAGTTTTCATTTCTCCGGTGAACAATACAAAGTGAAGTATATAACTATATAACTATATAACTAAAAAATAGAGAACGGAGTGCCTTGCCATCTGGTTCTCCCTGGTTAACCCTGCATCGCGGAGAAAATCGTGTCATCGTTTCAGCCTTTCAACGTTCCATGCTGGACATAGGCATCCGCCAAAGGTATCTCCACGACGATCGCTTCTGCGTTTCCTGCATCCAGCGACATCGGGCGGCCTTAACTAGAAAATCGTGTTGCAAAAAAAAAAACATTATTTTTCATATTTTATTCATGCTTTACGAGCTACACAAAGAAACCTAATGAATAATCACACAACTCTCTTTTCCACGAAAATGCTAAATTAAACTTTTATATGTTTTAAACTTAAGCTTCCCCGTTTTCCCTTGACACCTAAAAGCCGGCTATAAAACAGAAAAATAAAATCCCGATAGAGTGGCATCGGACAATGGAGGAGGCAATTTTTCACGCATGTATAGCCGATGTTCATTTCCAACAGCATTATGTGACGTCAGTTGACAATAATGTTCTATTGTATTGCGGAATTTTACCTATTTTTTTGAGGGTGACCAGCGTTTCTGCATCCGAGTGATGGTTTCATCAACGGTTCGGAGTTATAGCACCATAAAGTTATGATAATAGCGTTTGTGACTCAGCAAGATGAATTTGGATTTAAAAATTCGTTGATATTTTTACTGTAAACTAGTTGTCGCTTTCAATTTTGTTTTGCGTGGACTTGCCATATTAGTTTCTGATCTTTGTCCCTTAGTCTCCCTTGTAATATACGTGGAACATAGGTTTTTTCCGTCTCCATGGGAATTTCATAAGATTCTTAGTATAATACCAAATACCAAACATTCCCTATAGAACTAATGGCGTCTATTTTAAAAAAAAATATTCCATATTTTGTACTTTTGTATATAATGTGTAACTTATATATTAATTAAGCAGTATATTAAGCTTAAACAATAATTAAGTTTTATAAATGCTGCAGACCGTATGTTTTTTCAGGTAGATTAAAATGATTTTTACTATTGTATAAGTATGTATATTAGAATTTTTCAGTATTTTTAGTTTTTTTTTTCAGTTACTTTTAATTTCAGTTTATCAATCTGAGCATACTTAAGCCTTTGTAGCTTACTTGAAATGAGAGTAATTGAGAGGTTATAATTTTGAAGCTCTTTCGTTGAACTCTTATATTCTATCAGGAGAAGAAACTCTTTAGCATTTCGTGGATTTACCGTGCGGCTACCGGAAGTGAATCTCGGAACAGTGCCTGGGATTTACGACTTACGGCTCAAGGGGCCGTTTTAAAATACATATTAACGCTTGTCTCCACTGTCCAAGCTCCTTTCTCTACCTAACCAAATTTGAAAATATCCAATTAGTATCACCTTCACAATATGGGCTAGAAAAGAACTGATGATAGCTATAGACTATTGGTATTTGTAATACGAAAATTTACAGTTGGGTCGAAAATCGACAGAAGACCCGTGCAAACGTAGTAATAAAAAATGAAGTAATAATAAAAAGCAAAGCGAAAAGTAAAGCAAAGGCCGGCAACATCCCTGTACCTCTTCTGGTGTTACACTGGGTTGTGAGCGGCGGTGATCCCTTACCATCAGGTGAGCGAAACGCTCGTTTGCCTTGTCTATAGAATAAAAAAATAAAAATAAATTAAAAAGCGAAAAATTTATCTTCCCTTTTTAACAGCATAGTACAGAGATAACCTAATGTCAACGAGACACTCCATTCTCCCCTTTTTACCTTTACCTTGTTTTCTGAGTGAAGATCGATAACGTAGCGATATGGCTAAAAAATTAAATAGTGATTTTTTTTTTTGGTCAATAAAATGTGGAATACTTATATTATTTTAAGTTAAAATTATTCTGTGGAAATTTCATGATAATACATTACTTTAAGAACAAATATATGATTAATATCAGGGGAATCGAAAACTACATTCAATATATAAAAAAAATCCGTTTCAATTCTAATAGTTGCTAGATATGGAGTACTAATTACTTGTTAATACTACAATTTCGTAATTTAAAGTAATTTCAAACGGATATGTATGACCTACTCGACTATACGTTTGTTTTGTGCTTAATGTTAGAGTACAAGCAATAAACAATTTTATTTAAATTACGGCAACACAAAATGCTGTACGTTTTTTACTTACTTTACTGTAAAATACGGTATGCTCTTTGAATATGCTTCGTTTCGCCAAACGAATGAGACTCTCAAACGCGTTTAATTTATTTGGTACAATCGACGCGAAAAGTACTTTAGTGAGGAAAATCAATATCTAAAATATTTTGTGGCATGTTTATTCACTCCGGTTTTTCTGGCTCTTTCATAGATATCGCTTATTGGGTGGCCGAAATCGACGTGAAATTTTATGATGTGAATCGTGGAAATATCGACATAGATATAACCTATCTAATTACTGAATCAATTCGAGTCAATCGAATCAATTCGAGTCAATCGAATCAGTTCGATGTAATTGAAACTATAAGCTTAATTAATGTACAGTCTAAAAATAGTGAACGTATGTATATAATAAAGGTGTCCCAAAATTCACGCATAATTTGAATTTTCGCGCCATTTGTGCGGTAAAGTGTTGCCAACCAAAAAAAAATACAGCGTGACAGCTGACAGTTCAGGGTTATTAAAAATGGTGCGCT
The DNA here is from genome assembly GCA_038994665.1 of Podotricha telesiphe. Taxonomy (NCBI): domain Eukaryota; kingdom Metazoa; phylum Arthropoda; class Insecta; order Lepidoptera; family Nymphalidae; genus Podotricha; species Podotricha telesiphe. Next base: position 188,472 of record JAOYRR010000508.1, on the reverse strand, counting down.
ATACAAAAGAACATCACAACAGTTCGTAATTTTCGTATAAAATATGGTCGGAATAGTAATTTAACTTCATCAACTGTAAAGAGACTAATTAAAAAAATTAGAGAGACCGAATCAATTAGTGATCTTAAATAGTCTGTCCATCCTTCAACAAGTTGTTCAACACAAAACATTAATGCAATTTTAGAGATTTTTACTGAGAGTCTAGGAACATCAATTCGGTGTCGTGGTCAAGAATTCGACATTTCGAGAAGGTCTCTACAGCGTATTCCCACGAAAGATTTCTAAGATTTCTAAGATATCTTCATGCTTATAAAGTTTAACTGACTCAAGAACAGTTGAATGGATTATGGAATAACAAAAAGTGGATGCTGATTTTTCGAACAAAACCATTTTTAGCAACGAGGCTCATTTTCATCTTGATGGCTTTGTTAATCGACAAAATTGTCACATTTGGGGTTCAGAAAATCCACAAGTGATTGTTGAGAAACAAATCCATCTTGTATTTTGGGTTAGGGCATCATCGGACTACTCTTCTTCGAAAATGCAGCTGGTCAGACAATAACGGTCAATGGTGCTTGCTATCGCGACATGATAATCCAATTTTTTGAGCCAAAATTGCAAGATATGGATGTGGACGGTATGAGGTTTCAACAAGACGGTGCCACATGCCATACAGTCCGAGAAACAATTCAATTACTGCTAGAGGCATTTCCTGGTCGTGTAATTTCCCGTTTTGGTGATCAGAATTGGCAGATCATGCAATTTAACGCCGTTAGATTTTTTTCTTTTGCGTTTTTTGAAGTGTATGGTTTATATCAACAAGCCCACGACCACCCACGACTTAAAAGAGGAAATTGGGCGCTATATCAACGAAATTCAGCCACATTTATGCAAATCAATAATGGAAAAGAGTGCGTATGTGCCAGTAAAGTTGTGGAATCGTCCATTTACCCAATATTCCATACATAACCATATACTGTATATTATACAAATCAATAAAAACTTTACAATTTTTGACTTTAAACCTGTGTATTTGATCAAAATTACTTCTTGCGTGAATTTTGGGACACCCTTTATTTGAAGGAAACATTTTGGACCTACTTTTTTTTGAAAGAAATACAGACAAGCACAATTAAAATACTTGCATACTCGTATCGAGAAGAAGTGCAAAAATCTAATATTGTTTGTAAAAATGTGTTAGGAATACATTAAATTATTAAAATAAATATGACACATACTACCATGTGTTTAACACTTATGTATAAAACAATACTCACGTTGCTAAGGTAACCCGTATTATACGCGTCAACGAGTCCACTAGTATTTATAAATTTCCTTCACATGATAAAAGTACTCCATAAATTGTTATAAACAACTTAGTACAACGGAAATGAAAAGTCGGCGCTGGATGACAAGTTCGAAATATACTTAAAAATTTTTGTCCATTTATATAGTCCATAAAACGTTTATTAAGAGGCTTCACGCTTTTTCCATGCGCCATGAGGATCTTAAGTTCATAATTTTTAACGTTTTCAAGTTACATATGGACTGTGATATGATATTTGGCGAAGTTGGAGACGAGAGTAATTAAAAATTGCAATTTAGAAATTTAGTTTGTAAATTATTATGATAGGTAATCTTTAAAATAAAGAACACATATTTAAAAAAAACATAATATACATTATATCTATTTTGAATACTTATTCATATGAAAAACCCTGTCCAGACCCAACCTTTATATTGATCATACAAGACATATCATAACTCTATATCTATATCGCAAAATAATCTACATATGAAAGTAAAATCTTGACTTTTAAAATATCAAGTAACTGTGCATACCGAAAGCGTACTCCACTTTTATTTCCGTATACACATAAATACTTAGGTACCAATGCTTTAGACGTTGCATTTAAATCTCGACCTAGTTATCAAAAGATCTTTTGAATAGGTTATACGCTCGGTCCTATGTAGGTGTCACAAAGAACCCTTCTAAATGTGGGCCAAGCGATAAAACTCTTTTATCCCTTATTGTACTTCAAATTTGTGAACATGTATTGACTGGGATCTGTAAAATACTCTTGCGACGCTCTTACATTCCTTTTTTCGACTTGATTTTCATTATTTTCTGATGCCGCTCCATTATTTATTACTCGAGTTCAGTTTAGTTTTCTTATCTTCGTTTCTTTACAAAACGTATTAAAATTTGAAAGTAGCGGGACTGCAATACTTGTTGTAACAAAGCGTATGGCTTAGCGGTCAGAGCGCTTGGACGGTTTCCGAGAGGCACAGGTTTGGGTCCCACTATGTTACTTTTGCGTTTTCTTAAAATATGTTTTTCATAATATCCTAAATGTGTAAATAAGTTTTTCAAAATTAAATACTTTTCATTTAAAATGTAAAAAGTCAACATGTTCAGTTATTTTTTCTATTTCCCATTATTTTTAGCACTTTGTGGAGTGGGCATAAAAATTTAAATATTCAAATAGGCAATTTAATAAAGTTTAATAAAGACCAGTCCGCTAGTCCCATACAATATCCCCAGCTTCTCTCCCAGCAACGCCATGGGATCCGCTTCCGCTTCGAGAATTCATGGAATGCTAAATAGTTCCTTGTCTATAGCCAAACATTTTGCTATTCATTTTTTATTATTTCAGATATATTGCGGGCGTTGAGGTAAAATAATACTACACTTTATCTAACCATATCACAAAATAAATTTATGATACGTAAATAAAATCGTTTGGGATTTGAACTTACAACTACCGATACTTACAACTTACAAAAATAGATCGCAGTTTAAATATTTGATCAACACACATATGGAGCGATACGACAATTTTAGATACTTCCACTTCTCGAACTTTTGCGGAGAATATCGAAGAAAACATAAATGCAAAAATAACTTGTATTACCAAAAGCAGAACAACTCTCTAATTTACATATCATAATTATTTTATAAACACACGCCTATTAACTTATTTGCTGTCAATTATCATCTAATTAATCAGCATCAGTGTTGGTCCCAAAGTAATTTATAAGGCGAGCTTCACGGTTTGTCACGTATAGCAAATTAGTTAGAGATAACCTAGTGTCAAGACACTCTCTTCTCCAATTTTCCGAGTGTAGTCCGTATCAATACATTGCGAGAACTTAACGCCGCGATTCCTCGTACCAAAAAATGAAAATATTTTATATATAATCATTCCCTCGAGTGGGAATTATGTATATATATATTAATGTACAACTGTCTTTGTGTACTCAAAGTAAAGGAAATAGAGCATATCAAACAGATATATGGGCACGTCACACGCTCGCACTCTGTCAATGACAAACTTAGCGTCCGCAATGGTTCATTGCACAAATGATCTAAACGATTTATTACTTAAAGCGTATAGTTAACCGCTATTAATAAAGAACATTCTTTATATGTTGATGAAATAAAATTTTGTAAAATACTAATTATTTTTTTATATAAAATGCGATGTCACATTTTTTTCCGCATAGCAGGGTATTCCGCTTTTAGCCAGAATTTAAGATATTGCGCGTTGAATGGCGTAACTCAACGCTGCGTCGCTCTTCGCCGCACCAGAGCAGTGAAATCAAAATATTTTCTTAAGTAATCATTCCCCAGTTTAGGTAACGAACCCACGACCATTGCCTTTACAGATGCAGTGCCACTAGCCTAATTATATTTTATATAAATACGTTTTAATGACATAAAAAATATATTTTACCCTATCGTAAGTAATGCTCGAGGGATATCTTTAATTTATTTATCACCGCGCCCCCGTGTATAGGCGTCGTTTGTTCACGTCGAGTTGTTCGTGTAGTGCCTTGATATGTAAGGTGGGAGATATGGACGTAATAATTCCTTCTATAGTGGAATCTGGATGGGCTAGTTGTAAATCATTATTTCGACAGTTACATTGATATAGGGACTTATTTTTTATTATAAGAATGATTTTTTAATAGAATTTGTGACTTGCATTCTTTTATGTACTTCTGTATGTAAAGATTAATGTGTCTTTGTGGCATAGTGAAGTAATGGGTGTATGAAAATCTGTACACACAAGTGACGGTAGGCGGTGCTCAATAGAAATTATACATATGAAAGTAAATATATATTATATTAATACATACCATGAAAATGATTACTATTAATAATTTAATAGCACACTTACATAGATACCTATAAAAATGAATACACATACACACATGCATACACACACGCATACACACACGCATACACACATGCATACATAATGTATATATATATACATATGAAAACGAAGTGTCTTAAGGGTGGAAAGTGACGAGGTAACGTGACACTAGGCTCTATGTACTCATTTTTATTTTTCAACTTTTCGCTCCAGTAAGACAAAGGTTCTGCCACTAGACAAGCAATGTATAATGGGTAGAAAATTGAGAACAGAGTACCTTAATAGTAAGTTTACTAACTTTCATTCTTTTCCCCGCATATAGCAGCTTAGGCAGAGATAAGTTGAGTGGCGAAACTCAACCCTGCGCTTGTCTGGCTAGAGCGGGTAATTAAAAATAACTTAAATATAATTGCTCTGAGTGAGAATTAAACCCACACCCATCACATTCACGGTCAGAAACTGTCTGCTTTTACGGTACAATGGCCGTGGCCTCGTGCTATGATATTCAACCGTATTTTGACAATTTTCAAATCCTACATTTATCTAAGCGAACGTCATTTAGAACAAAATGAAGTGGGTCAAAGGAAAATCAACTTATTTAATTTTGCTTGAAACTGAGTAACTTTCGTTTCTGAATATTAAAAATTTCACTGTTCATTATCACGACTTACGAGCCACACCCACCCTTCAGTAATTAAGAATGATAGCTAAAAGTTTCTTATAATTTTTAATATAAAGCCTGAAGTTGTAATATATAAGCTCAAATACAATGATATTGAATTTTCCTAATTGCTCTACTTCTAAATAACAGATTTGATGTAAAATAGAAAATTAATTCACTTAACAAAAAAATAAAGATCGGCGATGACGTCCGCTGCTTAACACGCAATGCCTCGAATTAAGATTTTTATTATTAATTCATCTGTAGGTAATATTTATTTTTGCTATAATTTGTAAGTAGGTTTTGAATTTCAAATTAATTTGTTTTATGCGTGAAATTAACATTTTTGATTCTTTAAGTACTTATACTTTAATTTCATCGCGGCGCGCGGCGCCATGTGACCGCGCCGCGCGCCACGACTATGCATACACAATGGCTATGGATTCGATTCCCAGTCAGAGGATTATATTTAAAATATTTTCTCCGCTCTAGGGAAAAGTACGACGTTGAGCTCCGCCACTTAACACTAGTGTCTAGAATTCGGGCGGAAAACGGGAAGCAGAGTGTTTTTACACTAGGTTCTTTACCCTGCTGTAGGTGATAAATAGTGAAGAAACTCAAAATGTATTCAGCACGACACGGCCCTTTAATGGTTTGCGAAATTGGAAATCTGCGAGAACGGGAAAGTTGAATTTATGTATCCGTAATTTTATTCGCATGTGTCAAAGTCGGATTATTTTTTCATAAAAGTTCTATCCTTTCAGACAACCGAAACAAGATAATTTAAATCGACTTACAACGGTTAATGGAGTTTTTTTACAAATTTATGTATATGTGATACGAGAATATTGATAAATGTATATTATTACAAGCTTTCGCCTCCATCTTTTCAAATATATTTTTATATTCTGTAGAAGGTTTTGGGAAAATGGTAGATGAATTTACTGCTACTCAAAGCCATTTGAAGTAATACAGCATTCAGTAACAAGAGAAACTGGTGCTTTTTGTACTGTCTCGTTGTATTAAAGTAATGTATCACATTAAGAATTGTAACCTAATCGAAAATTTTACGCCAAAATGAAATTGAAGAATTAGTTATTTTTTAGTTATTCAATTTTAATACTTTAAGATAAGCATTTAATAGTACATTTGGCTTTTTCTAGCCTAGAAAAGTTAGTTTAGCTCAAACAATTGTTTTTTTTAGATAGGCCACGACAATTTTAAAGATACGATATGTAATTAATCTCATTGCAAGGATTGAAATTAATTGAAATCAGTAATTGACGGTACATTCGAAACAAGAATGTCATAAATTTTATATTCGACCTTTAAGAGTAAAGGTAAGTAGTAAAGTAAATGTTCACATTCCTCCATGTCCACATATCCAGAGTCATTCAATATATTTTATTTTCATTATGTTTATGAATCGAGTGCAGTGTTTGATTGTCGTCGTAGTAATGTATAGCAGTAGTAGACTGTAAATCGGACTTTAAACGCGGCGGTAGTAAATTTGATGGACATTAGAGGCAATTATATTTAAACTATTCTCATTTCCTTGATGTGGTAAGAACAAGTGCACTCTTGAGTTTCACCACGCAACATGCAAAAGACGAAGTATCTAAAAAGACCCAGCTATCTTTACCTTGCTTTATACTGAAAGTGAGTAGCTATTAAAAAAGCTATCAGCTCCATGTTCCAACACATTTCATCCCTAAAACATAAACGTGAACAACAGCTGAAAGTGGAGAGCGTTGTGACTAGGATCTCCCTGTAAATTCCATTTTGATTAACTTTACTAATGTAACGATATAAAAATAACTTAAATGTGTAAGTAAAAACGCAAATTCAAACTATAAATGATTGGCCCAAACTGGTTCAGCAAGTAATTTTTAAATTGCAAAAATTTTGTGGAAAGATCCCTCAAATTGGAATCGAACTCATAAATTCCCAAGAGCAACACGCTTAAATCCACAGCATTCGGTACCTAATACAGCCTGTATCATCAATCAATACTTAATATTATAAATGCGCAAGTATCTTTGTCTATCTGTGACGTCATCACGGCCAAATCGCTACCACTAACAAAGGCTACTTTTTTCTCTCGTTTTTTAGTTTTTACAGGAATCTAATTGTTTTACGAAAAGGCTGCCGAAAATGCGAAACAGCTATAGTACACGCAATCGAAGCCGCGAACGGGTTGCTAGTTTAAATATAAACTGTATTAGTTAAAATCACAAAACTAATCAAGGCAAATTGGCAATCAAGGCCATCGATTATTTCACAGCTGTTAAGTAGACGTATAAATCAAATTATGATCACATATATTATGCGCACATAATAGGCCATAAGTAATTATTGAATTGAACCCATATCACACGTATTAATTTACAACTGTAATTTAATTATACTAATTAATTAATATTTAGAAACGATAAATTACAATAATATCTGATGCAGGTTTTACAATATTTGGTAAGTTTTGAGTCTAGTATAGAATTATATATTGAAACAATAAATGGTTTCAATAGTGACGTTATTGAGGTGTAATAGAGCGGTTGCTGACTACCTAAATTTTGGTCCCAGATTTGAAAAATAATCAATTATAAAAAAATATTTTGGCGCGGCGTTGAATTCTGTATACAATAGGTAATGGCGTGAAATGAATGAAATGTGAAGTGGCTTTAAATAATTTTGTAACCTACCGAAACCACACCAAGTAATTTTAATATTTCTATTTATTTTCTATAGTGGAAAAGATAGCTTCTTAGTAAAAATCGCTAGTTTTAACCTACAGATGGCCGCAATATCGTTTTTTTTTAATATGTATCTGACTGACTGATATTTAGAAAACTATAAAAATTTGATCGCAGCGGGATTCGAAACCGCGCCTCTTGAAAACCGTTCAAGCGCTCTGACCGCTAAGCCATGCGTTATACATCCAGCTCCGTCGAAATTCTTATACGTTTATTATAACTTATATTTTATTGTTAGAATCTCGTAAGATTATTCTATGAACAATCGCTTGGCAAGAGAGAATGCTATTTATAAAAAAAATTAAACACTATTTTTTAAGTGATATACATGGAGGATCTCTGTTGTGAATAATGTTTGGGTAGTAGAAATTTGTAAAAATATATCTACAGAGAGTTGTAATTAGCGTATAAGAATTTCGACCTAGCCGAATGTAGAATGCATGGTTTAGCGGCCAGAGCGCTTGAACCCCGGGTTCAAATCCCCCGTTCAAATTTTTATACGTTTTCTAAATATATGTTTTAAAATTTCCTAAGTGTGCGACATTGTGTATTTACACACTTTAAAAAAATGTAAAAAATTATGTGACATCATTTTAATATAATGTTGATATATGAAAAGTGTAGCTACAAGTATTTTAGTACTTCTCCAGCCGATACCATTACATTTTGTTGTTTTGCATCAATTATTCGATATGTTATATTTTAATACTATTATATATTACATTAATTAGTTAATGGTGAATTAGTTTGAAGGTAACCCTGTGAGAATCGTGTTTATATAAGGACGCTTCGTCCACTAATACCTACATATTTTTGTATACAAGTTTTATATTAGAAATATATTTTAAGTATAATAATTTTTTAACGATCGCAACTAGATTAAATAAAAGAATGACATAGAAGAAAGACAGTGGTCGCATAATTTTCATAACAGTTTCAGTGACATTATTGATACTGCTAACGTTTGAAATCAAAGTTTATTTATTTAGGATATAGATCTAAAGTCCTAAGAACACACACAAACGTGAAAACTTAACGAAATTGAACCAACAAACAAGTTGCTTAACTTCGTCAAATATTGATTATAATAAAGTAAATAGACTCAAAATTTTGATTAAAGTAGATTAAAATAATAAATATGTTTAATAAATTTTGTAAGGAATCTGTTAAATAAGGAGATGTAATAAGGATATTGATTTGAATTTGTACTTTCTTATATATTTACAGTAACTTCGTCAGGCTGAATGTACGTCATCATACATAAGTCTGTAATCGGAAAAAGCGGAAATTGATAAAATTTTCGCTTTTTTTCTAACTTAAAATGTTGGCTAAATGTAGGGAGTGGATCTCTCTGCGTGTTCTCATGTATATGGTAGTAATAGATAGATAGATAATGCATAAATAATTAAAGTATGAAAAGGTATATATCTACAAAGTTATCAACTAGTAAAAATCTTTTTTAGAAAACGTATACAAATTATAACGCAGCAGGATTCGGAACGGCGCAATCTCTTGAAAGCGTCCAAGCGCTCTGACCACTAAGCCATACGTTTCACATACGGCCAAGTCGAAATTATTATTATAACTTAGCATCTATATAGAGAGATTTTTACAAGTATCTGCTACCCAATGATTATTTCTACGAACATTCGTTTGGCAATTATTAGTGGATTTGCATACAAAGTCCTTTGAGCTTGTGAATGTTCACTTTACAACAAACTTACAATTAGTACCCGATGAATAACTACTAAAGTCAAGTTAAAACACGTTATAAACAGAAATTGTACCTAATAAACGGATTAACGGACTTATTTCTAGGACACTGATTTTGAAACGTTTAATTACAAAACTTCAGGGTGAATAGTTTGAGCTGAATATTACATAGTTTGTTACTATGGAAATGAAATCATTTGAAAATTGCAATAAATCTCTGGCCGAGTGTTGGAAATTGCTACCCTTATATTAGACTTTCGGAAATTGTTACTTATTTGCCAAAGTGTTTGTTTTTTTAGCGAAATTAGGACCGATCCTATAATTTTTTAAACAATTCATGATCTCAAATTCTATTTCTAGCAAAACAAATATATTTCCTTTTGTAATATACATGTAACATTTTTAGTGTAGATAATTCCTGATGTATTAGCAAAAAAATTTGACGTTTTTTTCCCCGCATAGCAACCCTGCTATACTAGTGTAGTCAGAGACCTAGTGTCAAAACACTCCGTTCTCCACTTCCTCTCAAAATCAAGACATTACATGATGAGTGGCGAAACTCAACGCCGCGCTTTGCCTTAAGTTCCAGAATTTATGCTATAATAAGAAAAAAAAATTATCTTTTTATTATATAAATATTAAATTTAAAAAATGTAATTCTAAAATTTAGATTGACTTGCCTTTAAAAAACACAAAAATTTCTAACATAGCTGTTTTAACTTGTGTCTCTTGGGCAATACGTTCTACCGCTGTAACCAACGAAGCCATTCGCTTACACTTTGCCATACCATTTATTACTATCATTATCATATATGTTATCATTACATAAATTTCGTATTTTTAGACAGATAAAGATAAATCTGCGATATATTTAAAATTGCTAATAATATTCTCAATTGACTTGTTATGGCAGCACTTTATATTATGTTGTATAAATAATATAGAGGGCGCTGCATTGTAGCTTACTTTATTGAACTATTTTAATATTTTTTTTCGGACATAAGAGGTTCTCATCTCTTATAGCAGACAAAACTAATACAGTGTAGCTTGGTAATAAAACATAAGTATGAGTTACTTTTGCTGTACGTATTTATATATAATAAAGAAATTGGCATTTTGTTTGATTTACTTGACACCATTTTAAACAGAAGTTAACCGTTGCCCTGTCATCGAATGTTTGTGGAAGGTTTTATTTATACGAGTATTTGACTTTGGCTTTGACTATTTTAAGTCATACTTTTTAGTAAACGGAATCCAAAGCCGCTTTGTATAATATTAATATTTCGATAATTGGGATCGATTGCACACCCAATGAGCGTAGAGTTAGATACTTGCAATCTATGTCAGCATAGAGTTCAAATGTTTTATGCATTATTATGCATTATTTATTATTAAAAATGTCAATATAATAATTATTTTTTATTTTGTTTTGTAGTCAAAGCAAAGGAGTGTTTGAGACATCTGATGGTAAGTAATCACCGCCACCCACGACCTTGTGTATTACCAGAAGAGCTACAGGGATATTGCCGGCCTGTAATGTCGAATGAACCTGTAAACACTTCCGCTGGTAGGCCATTCTACAGTTGAGTGGCACGTGGAAGGAAATTCCTACAAAACCGCACTGTAGAGTGCCATATATCCAAATGTTGTTACAGGGATTTCAAGGCTTTATAAAAAGAAAGGCGCTGAACATACGAAACAGTTATAGTACACGAAGCCGAGCGAAGCCAAGCGGTTCACTAGTATTTAATAAACCTGCTCCAAATTTTACAAAAGCTTGTATCACCATATACATTATTCGTTCATAGAATATTAACTGTTCCTTTAACAAACAAAACTTGAAACTTCATGAATTATTGAAAAGACATTCCGAAGGTTGAGTGAACATATTGTAGTTCAATTTTCAAGTTGGGAAATTGAATGATTGATTTCACGTATAGAATGTGTACCGTTTGCAACAAGTTAGTTTGTACGTATGTCATAAATAAACAAGCTTTCTTTTGAATATAAATATTATTAATAAATGTTAAGGCCATCGTGGCGCAGTAGTACAGCATTTGATGGCAAACACGACTGGATGTTGGTTCAATACCCGTTCCTTCGATTCTGCAACTTTTAACTATTTTTTATTATATATAAATAAATAAATATAAATATATTAAGCAACATTTAGTATAATTGCTGTGTGTTCGATCCCAGTCGAGGAAATAATTACGTTAAATTGTTTTCATTTCTTAGCTCTACTAAAAGGAGAGGCTGATTTAAGTTCTGACATTCAACCCGTAATATTTCAATTTCCATCGGAAAGTGAAGAAAAGTTAGAAGTTAGTGACACAATTTTTTTAATGTAAAGCTATAGAAAGAACATGAAAATACATAACTACTTTATTAACTTACATTTTAATCCACAGTAACGCAAATAGTAACATTGTCTGTTTTAATGGATTCTAAACTGAATATTTAATGTGATAATTAGCTGTAATGGAACACCTTAATTATACGTTTCATGGAATTTCTTCAGGAGTTCTTTGATTTTCTTTTATTGAAGTTCTGAGTTTTAATGCTAAGTCGGTTCTATTTTGTCATAATCATATATTTTTTTACATTTTTTTAAAGTGTTATTCGCACACTTTGGAAATTGAAAGAGACATATTTAGAAAATCCAGTTTAAGAGAAAACAGTGTCGATGATACTGGGGGAAGGAGGAGGAGGGCGTGTATGAAGCTTTTGCTGCGAACAAGGCGAAACCAGTATACAGAGTCCTTAGCGTGTGGCATTCCGTATAATCAATATATAATTTCTTTAGGATTTTTATGCAGATTTGGATCTTTGTCAATGTTATAAAATATATAGATAAAAACATATTATGAGCTGTAACAATACTTTGACGGTTATACAGTTATATATACGGACAGTTATATGATTGATTAAACACATTTAATTCACGCACGCTGAAAGTTGTATAAATTTGCTAAATTTGGCATAACAATTGAAAAGATTTAATTAAATTCAGCCATTTTCAAATACCGAAATGAGATGAGTTGTTTTTATCAACACCTACGCATGCTCAAAGCGAGAGTGTGGTTGCTGAGTAAATATTTACAAAAGTAGATGTTCCCATTTTAAACGCCTAATCAGGTACTAGTTAGCTGATTGAATGACTGTTGAACATATAGGTACGAGTGCATTCTGTACATAGCATTTGCGTCTATTTACCAAAACGTTTTATATTAAAAAATGTACATTTTTATAAAATATATGAAAATTTAAGCGTAGCGGAATTCTACCCTGCGCTTCTTGGAAACCATCGTTTTTCTTTTTCAAGCCAAGCATATTATGAACTCAATAGCGCAATAAATATCATGGACATTTCAAGTTTTCAAAGTAGGGATTTGCAAACTATAGCGAAATAAATAGAAAACAATATAAAAACAAGTAGGTAGGTTAGATTAGGTTATATCTAAGCAAACAAAACTATAATGTATTTGGCACAGTAGTTTTGTTTATCTCGTAGTAATTATTTAAAAAAAAAGCATGTTATAAAAGATTATTTTGTATTTAAAACCATCATCCAATCCAATTAAGACCATTGTGGTGCAGTAGGACAGCGTCTGGCTTTAAAAACGCGATTAGTTGTGGATTCGATTCCCACTCGGGGAATAATTATAATTATTTAAAATATTTTGATATCGCCGCTCTGGTGCCTAAGTGACCTGGTGACAAAGCGCGGCATTGAGTTCCGCCTCTTAGCACGCAATGCCTTGTAGGCGAGAGGAAAGTGGAAAACGGAATGTTTTGGCACTAGGTTCTCTCGGACTACTGGCTATACCGGAAAAAGTGTAAAGATGTATAAAAATATCACCATTGTTATACAAATCTTTATTATAAAGCTTACTTACTTTTATACTATCATCAGATGTGTTTCATTTGAAATACAATAATTTGAAGAATAATTTAAGTAAACTTAGTTTATAATTATGGAAGTTAGTTACTTACCTTAGTACTTTACCTGTTTAGTCACTTAACTTACTTATATGGAATAATAAATAATAATAATATTTAATTATTAATTATGATATCTATGTTTAAATAATTCACCTGTTACCCATACCGTTATTAGTTTTATTACCATACGTTATTTTTCTCTACCAATGTGTATTTAATTATGATGTGTGCTTAATCTGCGGAAACTTAGCGGGTGTTTTTACAATATTTCATAAATTACAAAATGGTATGTATTTTTTTTTACAAAAAAAAAATGATAAACTATTTTATGTGATACCTTGCGTAAGAATACAACCCTACAGAAAATACGGGCTTTATTTAGCCTTGAAGCCGAGTCCGCTAATATTTCATATCTAAGTAGGGATACCCGACAAATTAGGTATTTACGTCTTTAGAATGTCCCCAGGTAAATGTTACACCAACTTGTAATCTGCATAGCTCGGCGTGGCTACTAGTAAATAACTACTGAAATATGCCCAGGATAAGACACGGGAGGAAATTGTGACGGGTACGCAGCGTTTTTCTTGTTGCTAAATTGTAATACTGTTTAGTTTGAACGCCTTCGCTGCGATTATATGTTTTGGTATTTAGTATGTGGTGAGTGGTGAGGGAGGCTAGTGGTTTTAATTTCCTTTGTTTCATATCTCACCTCACGCCTCAATTAAATAAACCAGATTCTATTCAGTCAACAATCATTCTTTATGACAATCTTTGGAAAATGAAACACGTTCCTATCGTATTAACTCTGTTATAAAACACTATATAACTTTTTACCTGGATTACTTGGACGGATAATGTGGTATGATGAGGGTTCAAATCCTGCTTCATACAAATTTTAAAAAAGGTTTTCTTTATTTATATAAATTTAATATTTTCTTTTTTCCTATAAATAAATTCTAAAGTCGTGTATGTTTTCATCCTGACACATGCCAGTGGCCTAAATATTTGAACGAGGCGTATCTCACGCAAATTGTGTTAGTGGCGACTGGCGTATGTGATACTAACCTCACTACTTGATGACTTATTAACTAGAACCCAAAGTTATCCGAATATAACCTTATATATTATATATTTTGAATTCTCTTACATTTTTGTCTAGTATGGAATTTATTATCATTGTAACTTATTAATTATATATATGATGATGATGGTTTCTGACTGGCGACTTCATCAGCCCCGCTAAATATGGCGTTTGTGTGCTCGCGTGTCATTTACGTAGCCAGTCACTCTTATTAGTCGTTACTAACAAGAGTGACTGGCTTGGCTTGGCTTGGATCCGCGCGCATTACGGGCACATGAACAAACCATCGACAAAATAGTAACTGGTCGCCGCAGTTGGTAGTCAGTTCGTCGCGCTTGGAGTCAAGCTCCGAGTGCCACTGTTTTTAAAAATTGTAGACTCTGGTTTTAATCAGGGTTCTCCAGTCCGGCTGTTGATCGGCATGCCCCATAGCATATTCCCACTGTTATGTATATAGGTACTTATATAAAAATCTTCCATTACTCATTAGGCACGCACTTTACGTACAGCTGATACTATTGAAAGTTCATTCTAAAACCTGACATTGAACAATAGATGGAAATATTATGGTTACAAAAGTCCACGCATCTGAAATTGCAAATGATTGCTATAAGTTTAGTATAAATTTTACAAGGAAAATTAGAACGCATTATGTTAACATACTGACAAGGTAAAATATCTAAATGATAGTTACAACTATTGTAGTTGAATGATTTTTTTGTCAATGTCTTCTTCAGCTTAAAGCTTTACGAAAACTCTTTCAGCTGTAGTATCAAATTCTACAGTAAATTTTTCTTTATATATTTCGACATAATTATAATCCTTAACATGTGAATAACATTTAAAAATTTTAGAAAATAACTTATAATTCATAAAATATTTACATAAGACAAATCGCTATGAAAAAAATGATATTTTTCGACTTTAAATTTTATCTTATTGGATGTGAAAATATATACAGCTTCACGCTTTTTCTCACATAGCAGGGAAGTCAGAGAGAACCGTCTACCTATGTTAGGTTTAGTGTTGAGACACACCGTGCTGCACTTTCTGCTCGCCTTCGAGACATTGAGCGTTGAGTGGCGGAATTCAACGCCGTGCTCTGTTTCAATACCAAAGCGAAAGAATGAAAATAATTAAGCTATAATCATTCCTTCGTGTGAGGATCTATCCCACTACGCCATAATGACTACACAAACATTCTTTTTGCAATTAAGTGATATCTGAATATTTATTTAAACATTTTAATTTAATAATATTAATAAAATCTTCTGGGGATTAAAATTTTGTGTTCTATAATATTTTGTTAACATAAAATAGTCGAATTGGCTATTTTGAAATTAGCTGTTTTTTATTAAATATAACAAAATATTTTTGAAATAATAAATAACAACAACAAAAAATACTTTATTGCACATAAAAATAACAAATATATAAACATAAGCGAAATAAGCAGATATGAGCAATAACGCGGCCTTATCACTCAAAACGATCTCTACCAGTGTATCTGTATCGTGTGGAGAGGCGGAATTAAACGCCGTGCTTTTTCTTAGATACCAGAGCGGAGAAATGAAAACATTTTAAATATTATTATTATTATTCCCTTCAGTGGAAATCAAATCCACAAATACCGTGTTAAAGTCAGAAGCTGTCCCACCGCGGCTTTGTACAATTTAAGTAGAAATAAGAGCAGTTAAATAAACTTGAGCGATTACAAAATGTCGTTATTTAATTCATCTTTGGATTGCGAGAGTACGACCATATCTCCGAGTTTCGCAAAAAGCTCAAATGGCTCCCCACTCTCGTTAAGGCAACGCGTATTTCATGCATAGACGTAATTAAACAATTCAAGATGAATTGCAACTTTTAGAAACTTTTTATAATTTCATTTTTGTTTTCAATCACCTTGCCTTAGGGACCTGTCGCCCGATTCACGACAGGTCAACTCAAGTATACAGGAATTGAATGATAACGCCGAAGAACAACCTGCAAAATCTTCAAACCTATTTTTCTATTTAAAAATTAAAGCCAACGACGAAAAGCTTTTATACTCACCCCTTACATTAAAACAAACTTTGCAATCCTTTAAACAAACATAAAGTACTTCCCGGGTTAATATCGTTAATATTCCTTTTCAAACAGGTTTAAATAAATTGTAAGACGTAAACAGCTTACGATGCATTAGTGTACAAAGCAAACGTAACGTTGTAAGGGCGACCGAATTCAATGGGCCAAATTGCGGTACGACCAGCTCTGCAAATGGCTAACCTTGCTTGTGGTACAAGTTAAAAGCCTAAATTTCTTATCATATTTGGCGTATATAAAATAAATTCGATTTTACGTTGGAAGTTGAATTTATTTGAATGATGTCTGACATTTATTGATGCATGCATAAGTCATGAAAACCTCAAAGAAATCATGCATGGGTTAACTATTTATAAAGTGAAAGAGGATGTCTTGACAGTAGTGTTTAGGTGAAAAAAAATTTTTCGCCTCTTTTTATTCTGTGATGCGTTTGAACTCGCGTTTCTTGGAAAACGTCCAAGCGCTCTGACCGCTCCGCCATGCGTTCTATATCAGGCTAAGTCGAAATATTTTCGCGCTTTATTTGCTAATAACAAAAATAAGTTGTAATAACTGTATATAAGCTTTTCTAAACATATGTTTTTTAATTTCGTATTGACTGTGTAAATAACACTTTAAAATGTAAAAGACAAAGATTTCTGCTAAAATTCAATATATAATTTAGATCGATCAAACTCTTTGAGTCAAACCAAGTTAGAACAGCCTCTGTAAAAAAAACCTCCAATTATAAATGGAGTAACGTATATTTATGTGTATTTATGCCTTTTTCAATATGTTTAAATCCGTAAAGCCACCATGACATATCTCGTATGACGTACACCAAACGTTTCATAGGAAGACTGTAAGCTGTCGGGCGCTACAGGAAATTGCGCGGGGTACGGGGCAAGTCAACTCTCACCGTGTTTATAGTAACAACACCAAGTTGCGCTTATGTTAGTGCGCTAGTGCATCCTATCATTTTATTACGTACGCTCCAAGTAAGTTGACCTCATATAGAGATGGTGGTCAAAAGCTGGAAGAAGAAGCTTTTTATTAGGCAAGTTTAAGTTCTCTAAGGTTTAATTTCGCAGAATCTAGGTTTCTACTTCACGCTTTTTCCCGCATAGCACGGTAAGCAAATGTCAAGATACGTTCTCCAATTTCCTACTGCATGTTGAATGGTGGAATTGAACGCCGCGCATTGTCTTAGGTACTACAGCAGAGAAAAAAATATATTTTAAAAACAATGAATTCTCCTCGAGTGGGAATCGAACCGATAACCAATCGTCTTACCGCTTTCCGCTTTTCGCCTCGAAACTTTTAGGTTTTGTGCAATTATTACATATTCTATATTAACTGGGTTTAGCGTGTCTCTGATGATATTGAATTTGTTCAGTCTGAAAGGCCGAAAGTGTGACAGCGATACACGATAGTTGTGGGTTCGCTCCTGTAACTCGATTGCATCAAATCCGTGATTCTTTTATGGGACAATGAGTACGCTTTTACAATAGGATCCCAGAAAACGTCCGAGAATGCTCTATATCACAATTTAAAAGTTGTGAAGAGACGTTTGAGTGTTAAAAGTTATTACGTAATTAACGGTTTTATAAATGGTAACAAGCCTTGGGAATGAAATGCTCGCTCCAGCCTATTTTAAAGGTATCAATGTCACTAATAGTCCCGCTGAGTTTCTTACGCCGGTTCTTCACAGGTTGAGGCATTAAATTTAGTGAACCGATGGTAAATTTAAATTATTTGATGTTCAAAAAATGAAGCATGTACCTTCTTATTTTGAATAAAATTATTTGACTTAGACTTTCTTGTCATCTTTTTACGTACGCACCAAATATGCACAGATAATATTATACAGATAATAAGATCTTTGGTATTCGCAATTTTTACACATTTTAAAATGAAACTATTTTTAACTGGATTAAAAGCGTTTATTATTAGTATTTGAAAATACATTTTAGAAAACCCGAAGCGACGAACACTTTTATTAAATTCCACCTGTGACCACGGACTACTGTAATTTCAAAATTATGTACAAATGGTGGTCAAAATCTATAGTTTTATAAGATTTGGTATTTTTTTTTTTAAATTGTGAATGTAGAAAAAAATCTAAAAATAATAGTAAGTGGTTTTAAGGTAATGAGAAGACTACGGTCGCGGCACGGCATTTATGTCCTACGGAAAGAAAATTCTGAAAGTTAATGGTCATATTTAATGTTCAAACGAAGCGTTGACATTCGAGGTTTCATTGAAATACAGCTTTATGATGAATTATTACTTTAATGGTCATAGAATAAATATTGGAAGTATCTTAAATAGCTTGTAGCAAAAATATGTATACAAGGGTCATCTCTATTTTCTTTTTGGTATTTATTTGTTTGAATACCAAACACAGCAAACGCTAACATGTATTCACAAAAAAAACAATATCTAATATATAAAGAGTACCGCTGCAATTATAAATGAAGGCGGCATGGGTATCTTACTGAATAATATTAGTCAATACGCAATAAAATAATTTTATTTTATTGCACATACACACACACGCACGCACGCACGCACACATGCACAAATGCACGCATGTAGGAACACACGCACGCACGCACATACGCACGCACGCACGCATACACTCAATTATACTATTTACAATATAATTAGATATTAAAATCAATGTGCAATGGCGGTGACATTATCTTTCAATTTACCGAAAGAAAAGCTGAATTACCTCTAAAAAAGGTGGTAATAAAAATGAATCATATTTCAACTTATCTTGAAGTACAAGAAACTCTATTTTAATCAAAAAAAAAATACGCCTAGTTCATGGAAATGGAAATTTCACTGTAATATTATACTCGGCGAGGTCGTAATGAAAAGCAATACAGGTTATCAAACGGCCTATTGTCTACGAAGTGCCTACTGGCTATATTAGTTTCATAGCTGTTTAAAGTTGTTCTTAAGAAAATTAAATTCTCAGCTCCGACTCGCTTCTCATTTCCTTGGGCGTGGAATTGTTTAAAAGTTGCCTTTCGTTTAGTTTTAAGTTTTATACTCTCTACGTCTTATAGTTAGGGGATAGATAGGCTTTTAATATTATTATTTTTAATAATATTATTACCAGGAGCTCCGTAATATAGTCTTATTATTTGCTTTAGATTGCTCTGGGCTTTACTTTTTCTAATATAGTCGTACTATACGTTACTAGGCTAATTATTTAGTTATTGAGTTATAAAATACTGTAATGTAGTACGTTTAACTCCGCAATATGCAGCCTAGGCTAAAAATATATATGATAATCTTCTCTGTTAAGTCACTACCTGCATATATATTAGTAAAATTATAGCATAAACTAAACACTATGCTGTAGTTAGCTAGAATATGACCTGTATGACGCTAGAACTCATTGCGTTAAATTAGGAACTACAGTATAGATTAAAAAAACTTAAATTATGTTGACTCAGTTGCCCATTTTTGTTTATTAATTCAGATCTTAGAATCTTGTGAATTATTTATTTAAATGTTATCATGGTTGATTAGAATCATTTAAGATTTTATACCACAATAAGTCAAAGTCTCGTTTTAAAATAAATGCTCTCTTTACCTAAAAAAAAAAAAAAAAAAAAAAAAAAAAAAAAAAAAAAAAAAAAAAAAAAAAAAAAAAAAAAAAAAAAAAAAAAAAAAAAAAAAAAAAAAAAAAAAAAAAACATATATATACACACTAAAATGGATATCCTAATAAACACAGCAGGTAGAGGCGATGAAAATATTATATTTCATTCGATACGGACACATACAAATTTAGAAAATTATAAAAATCACTTTCCATTTTCTCATAAAAATGTGTTCAAAAAACGTAACACAATTTACACACGATTACATAGGTCGCGATAAAACTAGTAAAGTCGTGTTAATTCTAAAAATATAACAAAATATGCAGTTTTACGCTTTTTCCCGTATAGCAAGATCGCTGGAAATCAAGACATTGCGCGTTGAATGGCGGAACGCTACCCCGCTCAGTATATTAGGTATCACAGTGGAGAAATTAAAATATTTTAAATATAATCATTACCCCAGGTGGAAATCAAAGCCACAATTAATAGCGGTTAAAGTCAACGCTGTTCCACTGCGATGGCCTTAAATAAATAATAACATAAATATAGAATTATTGTCTCAAATTATGTATAGTAGCCAGTTAGACAGATAGAAAAGTCATATTTAAATTGTACATTAAATCTGGTATAAATGACCTCTGGTATCCATTGTAATTTAACTTGTGTTATGGATACCAGCGCTCTAACACTTTTTGACCATGGCCTGAACAATGGTAGAAAATAACCTGGTCTAGAAGTGTAAAAATAATAATAGAAAAAAAGTAATCAACAATACATTAAAAAGTAATTCATTTGCTTATTCATTAAATCAAACTAGATACAAAGTAACTATTTTACAGTAAAAGAATTTCTGTTTCGCTTTAATCTTGCGCCTGTAGGAACCGACTTACTTTTGCTTTGCATATATATCTACAAAGAGGGAATGCGTTGCATATTTTATTGATTTTGTTTTAAAGGTAGTAAAGTTGTAAATATAACAATGATGTGCATACAAGTGTACAAATATATATATATATATTTATACATATCACAACTCAGTTCGCGCATTGCTGACGTCCGTAACATGTTCATTGAAAAAAAAAATGATTGCAATTTACTCAATCAGGCTAAAGTGGCCAATTGGATTTGAAACAAATTTTATTTTAATCCCACTAAATATATTTGCTTAACGAATGTTATGCATTAATTGTAAAATACTTTTTGATTATTCTTTGAATGTATTTTAAAATTAACAAAGACACATGAAAATATATTTACATGTGAAACAAAAGCTTTAGTCTTCTTTTTCGGAAGGCGGAGTATTATAAAATTTGGTATAAAGTTTTTATGAAGAAGTGTAGAAATCTAATATATTTTGTAATCATGCATTAGAAATACATAAAATTAAGAGAAAAAAATTTACATACACTACCGTGCGTTTGTGTTTGATATACACTTTTATTTGTAAAGTGGGTATAAATGTCCGTTGCCTAGCCAACGTGCGATTTAGGCGTCAGCGGGTTTACTAAATTATAGAAAATGGAAACTTTCTGTTAGCTGAGACGTGTAAAATTCCTATAATTCAAATATATCCATTAGCACTACCTTCATAGATAAAGTTGACAGAAATTTTGAAAAATGCTAAAATGTTTGTTTCATATATACATAATATTTGTTTTTTCAAATAACCGCATCAAAATTGCATATATTTATATATATATATATATATATATAAAATTCACTAAGTGACAGACAACGCATAGCTGAAGTCTGAAACTACTGGGCATAGTAAATAGTTTTTTTTTTAATAATCAGGTTGGAGGAGTAGGCCAACACTGAGAGGTGGTTTTCTAAAATTTCTACGGAAACGAGGCAAAATGGGATTTCACGTTTTTCAGTCGAAACTATGGAAAATACAAATAGAAATATTATGCCTAAAATGGTCATAAAGTATATGCAATATAATACCACTAATTTAAATCAGATTAAATTAATAAAAGTTAGTATACATTTAATGTTAGTTAAACGATAATTGACATCTCAAAGTGCGACTGTAAATTTTATAACCTAAAAACGCATCATATAAACTGAGTTACATATTAGTAAAGCAATTTATCTGTTTATTCTTAGATTAGATATCCTTAGAATCCACTTTTAGAGATAAAATAAGCTCCAATTGCAATTAATATTAAATTTATATCCAATAAAAAAGTTCCGGAACGTCTTCGTAAAGAACTTTAGGGAATTACTCGTAACTTAATACTCGTGTTATAGGAAGTTTGAATAATTTAAGTTCACAATGCAATAAAAATTAAATTTTAAAGAATTTTATTTCATACATTTATACCCCGCTTAGCAGGTTAGACGGAAATAACAACGGGAGAATGATTATATTTAAATTATTGTAGTTTCTCCGGTCTAGTAAGACAAAATGATGGTTTTAGTTCAGTTATATAGCTTAGTAGATTGTAGGTACTTTTTGCATATGCTGGAAAAAGGCTTGAAGCTAAAAAACTACAAAATATTTTATAAATTACATACACGTAGCGATTTAACAAAAGCTAAGTTTAATTCAAAGTATTTTTATAAGCCCAAGTGGCTGTTTGTAACATTGTGTACGACGTACGTGGCTCCTTTAAGTAATATGAGACATTTTTACTGCAGATGCTCCACGATGTTTCAAAATTTCAAAATGAAAAGTGCAATGTTTTGGATTTACCTAAGAATATGTTTCATTTTGTTATATTTTTTAAGTATATTTTGCATCATGGGGTCCAATTTGAAATTTTCTAAATTAATCCAATATCGCACTTAGACTACTTTTACATATGTATCATTAGGGCGGGATCATGTATCATTAGATTAAAAATGTACTTCTTTCTCCATAATTGTACTTCTTTTATTATTTTTTTTATTCTATAGACAAGGCAAGGCGTTCGGGTCACCTGATGGTGAGTTTTCTTCTACTATATGTATGTCTAATGGATTTCCATTAAATTAATTAAATCAGCATTGCACACACCTCCATGTGTTTCACATACATTTTTACAAAGTAACGATATCAACCTAACGTATAGCTTTTCCATATTATAATTATAGTAAAAATGCCTACCGATTCTAGCATAGTTTAATCAAAATGTGTGTGTTTTTTGTCATTTGATCCAGGATTTTTCAATTCTCATACTATTATTATATACTCCACAAATCGCGTACATTGCAAAAAATATTATTTAATCTATATTAATAGTAAAACAAGTCGAACAAAAAGTATTTTAGATTTTCCTGACTACATTTCTTCCTTCAATCGCAGCACTGACAATAAATCTCATAATTTATTTACACACTGGGTCCGTGCGGGGCTTGTCAAAATTAAGGGCATAAATCTTTCGTTCCGTTCACTCATTTCTGCGGAACTCAAATGAAATTATAAAATAAAGATTTTTTTATCTTTGCCAGCTTCAATATTTTTTTTATATTTCATAGTCAGAGAGAACACACTATCATTACACTGCCTCTACTGTCAGCCTGTAATCGAGATATTGCATTGAGTGGCGGAACTTCAGGCCAACTTTGTCCTATCGAATATAATATAAACATAATTGAAATACTATCATTACCTAGAGTGAATATAAACAATGATGACCTCAATATCCTATGAAACCTACTAGAAATACATAAATTATTGATACTTTTACCTATTAATAATTTCGTAAAAGAAAGCAAGCAACACTGTTTCCCTCGAGTGTCTAGCGTTTCTTGGCAACGCCATTCCATGATTAAAATCTGTGAAGCGTGTTCAAGTTAATCCTGGCATCAAACCAACGACCCAAGCCCGATATTGTATCGCTGCCTCTGAATAAAAAGGAATTATCAAAAATAATGATATCTTTTGTAATCTCTTCGGACTCACGCTTCCGTTGTGTACTTGTGCCAATGTTTTCTTAAAAAAAGCAGCTGGTTCTTTAAGTATTGTTTGAAAAAGTCGAACTATATATTTTATATATCTATGAGTCTATATTTTTTGTATTTATCAGATGACATTGATAATAAAAACGCTTTGCGATAGTTAATGATAACTTAGTAATGAAAAATCTAATGAAAGTATTTTTTGTGTATTTCAAAGAAAATACAATAAAATAATTTAAAGTGTTTAATTTTATGTAATATCTGTATTTTCAATAGCAAAGAACACTTGAAACATATGCCTACATTCATCCCTGTCGTTATAGTAAATTAAATCTGTTAATCTTTGAGGCCTCCTTAACGCCGTGGGAAGGCATATAAATATAAACGCGATGGCAGTGGTTCGATTCCAGCTAGGAGAAATTAAGATAAAACGCGATATTAAGTTCCATCACTCACCTTGCAATATTCTTAATATTCTTAATAACGGGTTCTCTCTATATACCCTGCCTTGTGAGAAAAAGCGAACTCTTCATAGAGATATACAAAGAATTTTCTGGCTTATTTCTCTTTCATCATAATTTTATTATAAAATATTTTAGAAGAACAAACTTCAACATCTTTCCAACAGCAAACGTTAGTTTCAAATTTAATTTTCACTTGTCCGATATCAAAAAGCGGTTGAAGCGCGTTGAGTGTTTGAAAGTTGAACACTTAATAGCTCGTACATACCGCTTAGATCCAATTGAAACATACTCTAAATGAAGCGATATTGATATCGGTATGCCATAAAATGTTTTTAATAAATAACACAAAGAATTTTGAAAGTAATTTTTTTTGCAGCTTTTCGCTTTTTCTCGCACCAGGTTAGTAAGAGAGAATCTATTGTCAAGACACTCTGTTCTCCACTTTCGTGTTCAATAAAGTTTTATTATTATTATTATAATCAGTCCCCCGTCTGAGAATTGAATCTATAACCAATTGCGTTAAAAGCTGTCACACTGCGCCACGACGGTGTTAAGTAAATATTTATTAATTTAAATGTTCAATAACATTTTCATGAATTTCATCCGGTAATGTAGATAAGAAATTTATTTGACCAACAATTTGAAGGTGCGTATAATATATATACCATATACGTTACTATATATGCATAGCTTTATGAACATATTCAAAATTTAATGTTAACTTCCCACCTACTTTAGCATTTCAATTCAGTAAATGCGTTATAAGTCTTAAACATCAATGAATACTTTTTCCCATTAAATTCGTCTAGTAGCTATTGCGTGAATGAGATATATTATATAATTAGGTACTTTATTACAGAATTGCCTCCTCCCACCGAGTTATTATAATGCTGTCAGTTACTCCTTATTACAGCATCTATTTGCTAGTGAAAGTCGCGTCAAAATCGGTCCAGCCGTTCAGAGATTATCCGGAATAAACAGCTAAATAGTATCTTATACATACGCTCAGCTAAATAGTATATTATACATACGAAGAGTATGATTAGATTTACAGTCAGTGTTATTTCTGTATTTAAGAATATTTTTAAATATCAGTCGATTATCTATGGCATATAAATTTGGTCTTAGAAGTGGCGCAGTGGGACACCAGATGACTGTAAACGCGATATCACACGGAGAAACGCTTAATCGAAGCACTTTGCTTTCTCTGCCTATATGCTACGCCGATAAAAACGTACAACGGCGGAAATCGCATAACTTTTGTTCAAATTCTAAAACTAATAAATTCACCCAATTCATAAAAAACTTGAACTAAAACTTAGCAGCCAATTTAAACTATAATAAAAATGTCATACAAAAAGGAAAAGAAACGTGAGTGCTTTTATCTTGAAAATAGTGAAATTCGTTCCAGTCAAGTGGAGATAAATCAACACTGGCTAAAAGAATAGCAACTTAATGTTCTGTAATTTAGCCCTCCTCGGTGTGGGGGAGCAATAAATTTATGTGATAACCGAGCAAACGGTATCAGATAATTGTTTCCCGGTTAGTATGTAGGACTATAGGTACTTCGCTTATTCCTATATTTGGTATTGAAAATGTCCATTTAATATAATGGTTATCGTGGTGGGTTTCAAATGGTTATAGGTTCGATTTCTATGCTATTATAATATGATTTTTTTAACATAGTATAGACAGATATAATCAGTGCTATCAATTCAACTACTATCAACTATCAACACTAACTAAATTAGTGTCTATCATCTATATTTAATCAATCAATTTCTTTTTCCTGTCCACTGCTGGATGTAGGCCGCCCCCAGGGTGCCCCAAAGGTCCCGGGACCTTTGCTACGGTATCTGCACCCAACCAAACCTGATAACCTTACTATTCACTTAAATACATGTAATTTAACGTTTCATGAATCATAAAACTGGTATGAAATAATATTAACATTTAAACTTGATAACGGCACGATTACTTATAAACTCGTATGCAATATAAAAACCAATCGCTTGTATAAAAGTTAAAAACTTGAAAAAAGCCAAGTGTTCCATACAAACTTAAAATATATTTTCCAAGTGCATTTCAATGACATCCTCAGTTTTGTTCAGCTCTTGTAAGATTATGGGTGTACGATAGCATTTTAGTTTTAACGTTCCAAATAATAATTCAGTTTGCATTCTGTTTCACTATTTTAATAATAGAACATCTTTTTGAATCAACGTCCAAAAGGTCTTGGCATGCTGCAGCCTCCAACCGGAGAAGACATCTCGGGGGATGCCAAATATAATATCATTATTTCATAGTCGGTGACTTCGGAAACGTTGCTATGTTTATTGTTTGATTCTATTCTAGAGGCAGATAGCTTTTGCAAATTTGGCAAGAACACGTTTGGGTTATCTAATATTTTTTAAATACTTTTAAGTATTATTTGGATCAGTTCATACGTTTTTGATTTTATTATTATTTTCTGTACATTTGTTTATTATTCTAAGGTATCCTTTTAGTGCTGGACTAGTGCTTTGCAGGACTATTCTTTGTACTATTCTCGATTGGGTGTCATAATTGTGTTTTCAAATTACAATGGTTTATTTTTAATGCATAGAAATCCTGACCAGGTAAAATATAGGGTAAAGTATGTTATTCAGCTCTGCTACTACAATGTACAATTAAAAAAATATTTGCAATAACAAATTTAACATAACAAAGTTTATGGTTGAGATTTCCCTTTAAGCAAATAATGCCTGTATTTATTAGGAAAACTCACCCTTCCAATAACAAATATGAGCTACTTAGTATTTTCGCTAGTATTAATGCAATATTTAAATAGGATAATGAAGGAAGTCTACATTTAATATGAACCATATACTTATTTGACAATAAAAAAGGTAAAAAAAATTAAATTCAATGTTATTTATGTTATTTCAGTACAAGTAGGTTGGTAGGTACAGGGTTTTAATATAGTGTATACACCTGTAATGAAAAATAATTTTATAGTTGAAAAAAAAACAGAAAACACTGCTGTCCTTGCGTATGGCTTGCGCCTTGTCAACTCTTATGAAGCTTCATAATATGACTTTCGGGGCGACTCTCCGCATTTGACATTCCTACTGGTTCTTTCAACTATGAATTCTTAGATAAGCCAAGTTCTTCCCTTTCAATTCCTTCCTTTTCTTTGAAAACCACTTCACGCCACTCACTTTTGGAGCATATAATAAGTTATTGGTTAAAGTTATGTATGGAAACTTACAATTAATGTCTCATTAGATACATAAACATATTTTTTTACATGAGATATAACAACAAATTTTAGAGAATTATTATTTTCATTAAAACAACTTTAATAAATAGAAGTCACTTTGTTTGAGTACAATCTACTTTGCCAGTTTTCCACGCGTAATAGTTTCGCCTGTGCGTTATTTATTTATTCATTATTAAACACAATTTACAATACGGGTTTACGCTCAAAAGCATTCTCTATCAACCAACCTTGTCATGTGGGATGTGATCGATCCCAAGTATATTTTTATAATTATACATATCCTTAAAAATACATAAAATCTCTATAAATAAATAAAATTGGAATGTCTGTTTGTAAAATTAAAATAACCGCTTTTTACCACATGCATATACAGATAATCCTGAAGATTAATATGAATAATGTGAAATTGTCTGGTTCTTCCCTGAGGACGGTTGTTCTAGAAAGATCTATTCTTGGTCTGTTTGTTCAGGCTAATCTATAGAACGGCTGGATCGATTTTGACGAGACTTTCACTGGCAGATAGCTGATATGATAAGGTAGGTAGTGACTTAGGCTACTTTTTGTAGAATTCCACGCGGACGAAATCGTGGTGAAAGGACAAATAACATAATAAGTTCTTTGATTTTCGCGATTATTACACATTTTGAAATGAAACTATTTTAACCGGATTAATCGCGTAGGCTGTGACCACGGACTACTGTAAAGTGTTCGAAACGTCGGGTTCTAAAAATGTATTTGCGATTACCAAAATTATACGCGATTAATCCGGTTAAAATAGTTTAATTTCAAAAAGGACAAATAACACTTTTTTTAAACTACACTGTGAATAAAAAAAATATATATGTATACATGTAAGAGTATATTAGTAAGGTCAAGAATAAGTCGTAAGAAGTACAAAATTTGTCGTAAAAACCATATATTTTGTTAGTGAACTTACAAAACAGTAAAGTATTTAGGTATAAAAGTACAGTATATAAGTAACGCTATGTGTAAATTGCTCAAAATATGTTGATATTAGTTCAGATTTGTGACTTGCGGTATCTAAAGTTCCATATGGAATCTGTATATTTCTTAAGGCTATACATATACCATATGGAACTACTTTTCACATTCTCACGTTAAATAAAAGTAATTTATTTAACGTAAGCAAAGATGATTAACTGCGAAACAATTGAACCTGATTTAGTATTCATTTTTATCATAGCATAGCATGTTTATAAGTATAATAGTTCTGTACATTAAACAATTTCGATGAATATTTTAAGAATTATTGCAATCGCGCGACGATGCGAAGCAAGGATGTCGAGTCTTACTAATGGGCCGGGTTGCTAGTGCCAGCGTTATATAAAAAATCATGAAACATAAAATAATATTAATTATTTATCGAATGATGTAAGGGAAACAGGCTAATTTTCAAAGAATTAGATATTTAAAGGAAGTGTTTTTTATATATTTTTTTCTCTTGTAATATCGTTTTTTTAAATTCGAAATCAGACAGCACTTATCAATAAATTTACCATATTGATCTTATTTTATATTTATTATTGTATATACAGTTATATTATATACGTATTCGAATAGGTATGTATGTATTTATGTATACATATATTTTATATTAGTCATATGTTTTGCTTAAAATTTAATTGTGTTTATTTATTGCACAGTACCGCTATCCCGCTGTATTGCCTTCACCCACTTCCACAGGTTGGCTGGAAGTAACCGCTTTTAGAGATAAGTTCATTGTTGCTAACATAATTTCCGTAATGTGAATTGTATTGTTTTTCTTTAAGTGCAATAAATAATCGAATCGAAGAATCGAATCGAAATCGAATGATGTCAGTTAAACCTACTAAATCATAGTAGCAGCCATAAACTTTTAAGGCATTCTATTAAATATCACATGCTAAATGTAGACATAGATACACTATATTGTATGAAAATCGATATAATGACTGTACTAAGTATCCAATGAAATGAAATATCGATTTTGAGCCATTTAGTAGAGGCGAAACAATATTCCCAATCTCAAAATTTGTTATGCAAATCCGATCGCTTCAGACTTTGTAATAGGGTTCTTAAGGCGAAGTTTTGTGAGTTTTGCGTAGTTTGCCGACTTTGTCTTGTATTAACCAAGTGGTTTAGGTAGGTTTTTTATTCCATTTTCTTTAAAGGGTTAGTACAGTGAATTTTGAGATTCAATTGTCAATCAACATTCTAGGTTCTAAATGGTGGAACCCAGTGCTGTACTTTGTCTGGACTTGATTAGAGAAACGAAAATATATTTAATGTTTTACATTACACTGCATAGGATCATCTATCCTACAATTACAGTAAGTATATCCATTTAGTTACTTCTCAACTACAACATATTGATTTCTAATTTAAAAAAAAAAAGAAAGAATTATTAATAAGACTCCGCCTCCGCTTCCATTTCCTCTTCCACGTCTGGTTCCACCTCCACTCCCGCCACCGTCTTCACCTCCGCTCACGAATCTGCCTCCTCCTCAGTCTCAGCCTCATAAGTATTATAGATACATTGAAATTGTATATTAATAAAAATCTTGGCTTTTTTTTAGGTTTTTAGGTTTTAGAAACCGTTTAAAAATTTGAAATATACGTGTAGTAACAAATTTCGAGCCTAATTGGCTATATTTTACTGTATATATATATATATATACATAATAATAATATAATATAATATTATAATGTTTCATTGCAAATTCTGTAACATCGTCTTAATAAATCACATTTGATAGGCGATCAGTGATTACCGACATTGACAACCGGAAGTCGGAAGTTTGAATTCCGATTGAATATTACACTGTGATTAGTTTGGAGCCAGATATCCGGGTTGAAATGTTAATTCGTATTCGGCGTATACGCAAAATCAGGACAATCAGATAGAAAGCTACTAAAAGATTTCAAAAGTATAGATTAAGAAGGGAGTAACATATTTTTCCTAAATCCTTTTTTAATTTGTATCTTGACTCCGGTTCAAGCATGATAGTGATCAAATTTGTCCGCTTACTTAAAGGAATACATGGCTTTGAAAATCTTAATCCATTAGTTAAATGGTATTTTAAAATACGTTTTCAATTCTATCCCATTTCTCGGTATTAAATGATGCATATTTCTTTTCTTTAGAAATCGTATAAAAAAATTTATACGTTTTCTAAATATGTTTATCTATGCACATTTAATTTACATGATATGAAAATTAAAGATGAGGTATCTTTTCTAGATAATTATCTATTTTAATAGTATCTTAATGCTTTATACTATAGTTACTTTATATATAGATATAACTTTTGTGTAAAAGATTAGTTTTTTATTAAAAAAAAAAATAGTTTCTAAACTTTTCCTCATTCTGTTAAATTGTGGGGAAATCAACATCTCACTTTTTTTTAATCAGCTTCAATTTTATGATTTTTTACTGCAAAGCAAGGTAGTCTGAGAGAATCTAGTATCGGGATAAATAGTTCTCTACATTCCGCCCAAAATGAAGACATTGTGTGTTGAGGGACGGAACTCAATGTCACGCTTTATCTTATCAGAGTGAAGAAGCATGAGCATATTTTAAATATAATAATTCATCCACAATATATGGGGATCGACACCACAATCGTCACCTTTAAATGCTCCTCCACTGCGCCATGATTTATTTAATTAAATGAAAGAAATATACACTTATAAATAAATATTGAAATTTTCCTTAAGCTAAATTCGAACCCACAACCTTTATGACCGAGCATACAGTATTTCATGCAATGGCAATTCTATTTATAAATTTTTATATTTTCTTTTGTAAAGACAAAAAAAAATAAACAAATATAGAAAACACCGCTCGCTTCTCTCCAAATCGCTTAATCTCGTAGACTCTCAAGTCGGATTACTTGCGCTTTAGAAGTTTTGATTTTATAGCCTTTCCAACACATTTCAATGGTTTTACATTTTGACCAATTTACAGGTCTAACTTTTTATAACGAAGTTGACTTGGAAAAGAGGAAAATGTGACGATTTACATTTACGATTTGTGTAGCATAAAATTCTTTGGTACTGATATTTAAGTTTAATTTATAGTCAATGATTTATAGGAAATGATGAGTTTATTTGTTCGTTATTTATAATAGAAAGTTAATTTAAGATTAAAGATAGATCTACTAAGGGAAAGCTTAAAAGATGAGAGGAATCTGAGGAGAAAAAGGACCTAATCTTTGCTACATCCGGTTTTGTAAGAATTTTAAAACTGAATTAGAAGCAAAACTTCTGTATTACAATGTTAGTCATAAGTTATTTTCTTGGCTGTTCATTTTTACTAAATTATTATATTAATAAAAATTATCTTAGCTCGGTTCACTCGTTTATGGCGATTGAGTCAATTTTTCATTCTAGACCTTCAGATCAGAAACAAATGTAAGTGCAATAAATACAGGTATATAAATAATTATTTTATACCAATCTAATAATTGCTATAAGAAAAACATTACTTAAGTAACATTACTAATTCTATTAAAAGACATGTGACGAGAGAGCCACCGCGCACCGAGAATCAATCTTACGATACATCGTCGACGTTTAATTGATTTGTTTCCTTTTACATGGCTGTTTTACTATTGAGAAGTTCTTATTTATCGGAAAAAAAGATTATTTCTCGATAATGAAATGGTTTCGATACAGACAATCATCGTCACTGGAAATACTCATTTTTAACATATTATTTTTAAATGTTATTCACACACTTAGGAAATTAAAAACATATTTTTAGAAAACGTATAAAAATTTTAATTTTTGAAGGAAATTGAAGCGATAGTAAGGGATTGGAACCCGCGCATTTTGGAAACCGTCCTAGCGCTCCGACACGCGGTTGACGGTTTCCAAGACGCGCCGCTTCAAATCCGGTACCATCGCTTCACACGCACAAAATTATTATATTATTATAGCAGGCTAGAATTTTGTGTCATAACATACTACATACCTTCCGCCGGTATTCGAAAAAAAGCAAATAATTAAAATATATTATAATTATGTACGTAACCGGAGGTCGATTCAACAACTATCGTATTTGCAGCCAGACACTTTGGCTACTTAGATAGGTTAGACAATGTCTAAACAACTTTTTTCTATTTTAGTTATATTTACATAATAATTAATTATATAACGAAGAACGTTATTTTCTTCGTTTTTTAGGCTATAAGAAAAAGATGGTATGTATCGTCTAATGATAACAGTCAACGTTGGTTTCCATCACGTAATGTGTTTAAACGGCCAGAGAGTGGAATAAATAGTTAAATATTTGAAATATGCACAATAGAAACTAATATCAAGCTAAAATAAATTGAAAAAGTAATTATAAAACTAGCTAATTTTTAATCTCCTTAGTTACTATTTGTGAGGCCATCGTGGCTTAGTGTTATGGCGTTTGGTTGTTATCGCTATTAGTTGTGGATCCAATGATAATAACTTAACTATTTTTATTTCTTTACTCTGGTACAAGACAAAGTGCGGCGTTCAGTATCAATCAACATCAATCAACAAAAATATCAATCTGTGAAAGGCTTGACACTTTGGCGTTGAGTAGACACGTTTCCTCTCTGTGCGTTCTGTACCGTACCGTATTTATCATGGGGAGTGTTCTGGGGAACTGTTTGTCTTGATTCCTGCCGCCAAATTTTTCAACCGCACAGTACGTAGCAGACTGAAATACCATCCTCGTCATCTGGATACGTGGCACTCGTGTGAAGTTTTGTAGGAAATTCCTTTCACGTGCCACTCAACTGTGTTTCCAGGTCGATTCGACATGGGTACCTTCAAAATTTATTCCCACTTTTAAGGCTGGCAACATCCTTGTTGCTCTTTTGGTGTCACACGGTGTCGTGGGCGATGATCACTTACTATCAGGCGACCTGACTGAGTCTTGACACTAGATTCATTGTGACTTATAACTTCCTTTTGTTTCTTTCTAGATTTCAATAATATGTTATTAACTATATATGTATGTACATGTATTTAAAGAGCATAATCAAAAGCTCTTAATTTCCAGTTTAAAATGGAGCTTTAATGAGAAAAACAAAAAGTAACAATTCATCGTTACGATGTACGTTGTAATCATTCAGTCATTCGCCAGTAGTTATTGTTTGGGAAATATTTTGAAAGCAGTCGATACTTTTTTTTTATTTTGGCTTTTATCATGGCACAACTGCTGGGTGTGGTTCGATTCTAACTTGATGTAATGTTTTGTATATAAATTATATTCGTTTCTTAGTCTTAGTGTAGTTAAAGTTCGGCATTTTTACCGACTACGTACTTTGTATGGCAATTTTTTATCAACTTTGCCTATCCCTTGTAAATAAGTAAATAAATGAATAGAGAAGCTAGTTATAACTTTGAAAAAACTTTACTCCATCGACTTGTTTTAATATAATTCTGCTGAAAGTGTGTCAAGACTCTCCGCTCATCATTTTCCGCCCGAAGTCGAGACGTTGCTTGTTGAGTGGCAGAGCTAATAATGAGTTATTGTGCATTTTAGGAATTATATTTCCTTTATATATATATATATACAATCTTGTTTTCTATCGTGTAGAGCAATATATAAAATTGAATTTAGGATAATTAAGTGTAAGTTAAGTGTGTTAAGGCTGTGGTAGTTTAATTGTCATAATTTAACGTGATGTTTCTGTATTCAAATTGCATTGAAATATTTGATCAAAAACATTTTTAGAAATCGTTCAAAAATTAGAACATATTGATACGTTTTCTAAAAATATGTTCCAATTTCGTAAGTGTGTGAATAACACTTTAAATTTGTTAAAAAATACTAGATCAAGTTGCAAATTTACCATCCAACCCGTCAGTTTCCAAGAGGGGTGGGTTCGAATCCCGCTGCGTTAAAATTTTTATACGTTTTCTGATTCTGTGAATAACATTTGAAAATTGTAAACAAATTAATTCTTTTAGGCTTTAAAGGTATGTTAAATATTTTACAAAATTACAAAATTGTGTTACACAACACATATTAAATTAGAATTTAATTTTATCGCTTTATTTAAAAATAGGCCCCACGTTTATTGTAAAACCGACAACTACCGGCAATTACACGTTGAAACTCAATTACGTGAAGTTTGAAGAAATCCTCTCTCAATAGTAAGTGTTCAAATATAAAAGTAGTTTTGGCACGCGACGGTGCTTAGCGGTTAGTTAATTTTTGAATTAGACGCGCAGTTTGACTGAACTTAATTAAACTACAGGCATAAGTTTTTGAAATACGAATATATATTATAAAATGGGGTGGAAAGTGGTTGACGGCACTACTACCTTTATGGCGCCGTAGAGAAACTCTCTAGGGTATATTACAACCATTTCATGTAAAAAAAGCATAATAAAAAACTTGATAATTTCCCTTATTTATAATATTTCAGTTTCATTGACCTGATAACATAAAAGAGCTATAGATTTCTTTATTTTTCGGGATATGTTGAGCGGCAGAACTTAAGGCCGCGCTTTGTCTTATTAAAGTGGGAGAAAAAATTAAATATAATCATTCTCTCGAGTGAAAATCGAACCCACAACATATATCTCGGATCGATACCTTAAGCAATGTTTTGATTTCGGGCGGAAAGTGGAGAATGGAGTATCTTGACACTAGGTTGTCGCTGACTAACCTGCTCTGCGGGAAATAGCGTGACGCTATTTTTTTATATTTATTTTTCCTAATATCTTCAAAATGCCCAGGGTATAAATATTGAAAAATACCTATTTAGAAAACGTATAACTACTAATATAAGTTGTAATAAGCGTATAAGAATTTCGACGAAGCTGCATGTAGAATGCATGGCTTAGCGGTCAGAGCGCTGGAATGGTTTTCAAGAGGCGCGGGTTCAAAATAAAGTTCTTCACAATCA
The DNA here is from genome assembly GCA_038994665.1 of Podotricha telesiphe. Taxonomy (NCBI): domain Eukaryota; kingdom Metazoa; phylum Arthropoda; class Insecta; order Lepidoptera; family Nymphalidae; genus Podotricha; species Podotricha telesiphe. The sequence continues at coordinate 152,963 of JAOYRR010000508.1, read as the reverse complement.
GAATCAGTCGAGTCGGATTTAAACCCGGTCCGGGTTTAAATCCCGCTGCGTTTGAATTTTTATACGTTTTCTAAATATGTCTCTTTCAATATATATATGTAATTGTATAATATATTTTAACTCTTTCTTTCAACAATTTCTTGTCATCTACAGCACACAGTTATGTAAATATCATGGAGTAATTACCATAAAACGGCTTAGAAGGCTTGTATAATTAAGAATTCTGACTTTGTGAATTTCACTTTCAAATTTTACCCAAAATCGATTGTTGCTCGTTGGCTCATTTAAGGTTCAAAATTGATTATTATATAATGATACTAGTTATAGCCTACAAATTCGTTCATGTAATCCCGTTTTTTCCCGTTCCCGTAAGAATTTCTGGAAATCCTCCCTTAGTCCCTCCACCCTCACACCCTCCATACTACCTACACCACCACCTCCAGTTACACCTTAATGCCAATTCCAACTTTCTCCTTCCAGTAGTTACGACTGTGCGTTGTCTGTCATTCACTAAGTAACCGTAGATTATGAAATATAACTTACTTCACCACAATGTACCTTTTAGCAGTACAGGTATATACTTCCAGTCTATTTCAGAGGTACCTTATAAATATATGATGTACAAAATAACCTTATGAGGCCAATTGTAGCGCAGTGGGTCAGCTGAATGCAAATAGGATTGGTTTTTGGGTTCGGTCCCCACACGAAGGAATAAATTTAAATTATTTTAATTTCTCCGCTTTTGTAAGACAAAGCGTGACCTTGATCTCTGCCAAAACACAATGTCTCAAATTTAGGCGGAAAGTGGTGAACGGAGTGTGTTAATACAAGGTCCTGTCCAACTATCCGGCTATGGGGGAAAGTCGTGAAGCTGTACAAAATTTTACGAAGAATGTAATTAAAATTAGTACAAATAAAGCCAAAAAAGAAAATTAATAAAAACCCCAGCATTTTAAAGCTTTTCTTTAAAAAACCTAGCGAAAAGTCGTCTGAAAGGCGTCTTCTGAAAGGAACATGCCTTTGTGTTGGATAATGATTTTTTTACAGAGCGGTCGCAGCATGTGTGGTCGCATTAATGAGAGATAAGATTCTTCTTTGCGGTTCATAGCCACGGTATCCGGTAGGACAGTGAATGGATGACAATTAAGTAGGTTACACTTTAAATTTACTATTATATAAAAATAAAAAATATGATATCGTGGCATAATTAGCAAGGTTATTGGACGTTGACTTGCTCATGAAAAAGTATCGCTTTTTTAAATTCAGATAGACCGGGTGCGGCTTTGTGTTCCGCATCTAGGATGCCACTCAGAACTCACTACCACTACCCACTAGCACGAGTTCAGACTCGTCGGCCTTATGTTGGTAACTGTTTTGACAAAGAAAGTTTCTTTCTGGCTACTCTGCATGATTACCAGTAGGAAATACGTAAAATGAGAAGATAATTAAAGCCTTGAAAAAATTAATAAAATTAATAAGATAATATAAACAATTAATTATTAATTATATTCAAAGTGTTATTAATCAAGTGTTTATAAAATACGGGACCCTTTAACGCACTTATAGAACCTATTTATATGCCAAAAAAGTGTTATATTATAAAAAATGTAACAGCTAAATATCTGGACCATGTGTTGTGTGAATGAAATCTATACATGCAAAAGTTAAAATGCAACCGGTCGATGTGTGTACATGGAAGATATATAAGAAAAAATATAATTGGGGGCATTTATCAATGTATTATCTGTGTTCGTGGACGCTAATCTCAGAAATGGCAATACCGATTCAAATGCAGTTTTGACTATTATATTTTTGTAAGCTTTCCTTAATATTTAGAGTTAATTTTATTACAATCGGTAAACAAAAAAGTTACAACAATTTGTGGGAACCCGGGCAGGTGAAAAATAAAAATTGTTATAGGCGTGTAGTACGCAGGCGAATCCACGAGCTGGTCTTATATAGTATTGTTGCTAATACTACACATATATTTTTAATATTTTTAAAACGAATCCTTAATAATTTTAAGGTAAGTTTTTTTGCTACCACACACATATAGTCATAATTCTACATGCATGTGTTCGACATTAATGAGATATGATTCCATAAAAATCAGCACCATCGGACGTGATGCGGGCTTTATAATTAAATATTCGATGTTACCGCGGACGTTGCGCTCGTAACGTAAAAGCAATTTTTATAACGATTATTTTAATTTTTTTTTAAATATTCAATTTGGATCGTAATTACTCTACGAAATTGGTCTGAACCGATAATAATCTTTTAACACAATTAGTAATATATAATCCTATCCTTTCCTTCTTTCCTTTGTATATTTTGTAGCTTCCTCCGTACTGAGTAGTCAAAGTGAGAGCCTAGTGTTATGACATTCCGTTCTCCACTTTCCGCTCGAAATCGTGACATGAGTCGTTGAATGGCGGAATGAAACCAGAGCGGAGAAATAAAAATAATTAAAAAATGATCAATCCAATGAGTGAAAATCAAATCCACACCCCTCGTCAGTCAGACGCTGTTACACGGCGCCACGATGGCTTCAACTTGTATATACTATATAAATACTAGAGAATACACATTTCACTTACAAAATACATACACATAAAATATCAGGAATTGTTATTGAACCGACCGACTCGACTGATTCTGATTCTGATTGCGAAGAACTTTATTTTGAACCCGCGCCTCTTGAAAAACGTTCAAGCGCTCTGACCGCTAAGCCATACGTTCTACATCCAGCTACGTCGCAATTCCTATTTTTTTATAAGTTATAAAATTATTTTATTGTACGTTAAGATTTAGTTTATTCACTAACGACCCACTCGAGGCTTCGCCTGCGTAAACTACATGTCTAAACTATTCCGTTTTTCGCCCACACGCGTTCTTACTTATCATATCATAATCATAAACGTTGCTTAAATTTATAATTCAAATGGCTGTAACTTTTTTATTTACGGACTGATTGAAATAAAATAGATACTAAATGTTAAGGTACACTTACCGTAATACAATAGTCAAAAGTACACTTAAATTACACATACACATGGAAGATACATATATATTCTTTTCATATATCTTCCAGGACAGACAGCGATCAGTTACATTTTTATTATATGTATAGACATTGTTTCTTTTTGTCCCTATTTTTCCCTGTTACTAATAAGAGACTTGTAAGAATACAAAATTTTGATAATTATTTAAATAAAATAAAATAATGAAAATTTGAAAATGAAAATAGAAAAGGGGATGTATCTGCGTTTCTTTCTACTTTAATGAATAGCTATTGAAATTTCCATATTTTGGAACGATAGAACCCTATATTATAAAATATAAATAATGAAATGTTATAAAAAATTGTTGGGCAAAGTTTTGTTTTGACTGTTGTATAAAAAATATGGATTTTGGTCAGCGATCTGTCATTTTTATGTTAAATTGCCTATATTATGTAAGTTAGTTAGTTATATAAGCTGTTAGAATATAACGATTAACCAATAAATATCCAAGAATTGTTTTATGTAGTGGAAAATAGAGCAAAATTATATTCCAGTTTACGTGTGAAGCGGCTTGTAGTTGATGGCACTAGAAAATATTCTCAAAAGTCAAATTTAGTAGACACGTTCGGGGCACAGTGGATACAAGTTTATAGCTTTTTGTTTAGCGCATAGTTTATAGCTTTTTGTTTAGCGTATAGGTGGTTGGAGAGAACCAAGTGTCATGACACTCCGTTCCTCTACTTTCCACCCGAAATTGAAACATTGACCAGATAGACCGAGCGGAGAAATGGAATGAATATATAATCGTTCTTCTAAGTGGGAATCGAACCTAGCATTTTCACAATTACAGTCAGATGCTGTCACACTGCGCCACGACAATCTGAAGTGGATGAAGACAAGTTTGTTTATATATTTTCCAAAATAGACGTTGGTTAAGGATTAGGTTACTAACCGACGAAAATATGGCTCTTATACCGATATGTACTCGTATATATTTTTTTTTATGGCAGACAACGCATACAATTGCCCAATTTTGATCATTTTTTTTTATCAATATAGTATGTATCGAAGTTGATCCCATTAGATTTATGTACAAAAATTGTAACCCAAAAATAATAAAAAGAGTATAAGTGAATTTTCTGGTCTATTCTAAAAAATAATTAGAAAACAACACAATTTTAAAGTCTTTCTTAGATCTTAGGTAATACGATAGTTTACAAAATTCAAAGATATAATATATTTACAAATGTTTATTTTACGAATGAAACATATTTGGTTCCAAATAACAAAAAAAGAAAAAATTAAGCATTTTTTTAGTGGCTAATGTAGGTCATCGTGGCGCATTGGAACAGCATCTGACAGCGTAAACGCGATTGGTTATGGGTTCGATTCCCATTCAGGAAATAATTATATTTAAATTATTTTCATTTCTCCGTTATAGTGACAAGACAAAACGCGGAGTTAATTTCTATACAAAAGGGCGAATGGTTTGTATAGACGCTGTGCTTCTCAGCTTTAACTTCAATATCTAATAATACAGTCATTCATACATAATAAAAAAATATGTTCCTAATCTAGATCTAGATTTTAGAACAATAGTTTCCACTATATCCTGTATTAAAATCGTATTGTCTCACAAATATAAACTAGCGATATTAAACTAAAACACGAGAGAATCTCAATCACCAACAAAAGATCTATTGTACGGAGGCCAATTCCGTATCTATACAAATCTCGAAATAGAAATGATGAGGAACAATTATTTGCCTTGTAAACATGATTAATTGAAGTCCCACAAGCAACCCCTACAGCGATACTAGGTTTTATTTAAGGGGTGCAAAGTATATTTTGGTTTAGGGGTAGTTTTATTATATTACGTACGCAATAGAAAGCGGACGCAACCTTGGCTGGTGTATTGTTCTGCCTGCAATTGTATGGTTTAATGTGGCTTTTGATATCGTTACGAATGTTGGTCGTGGATCGCGCATCCTGTTTTTCTATGCTAACAAATAATATTTAAATTATGCGTTTTATAATATATTTAGAATATAATATATATAGAATACGTTTAGAATATATTTAGAAAGTAACAGCAGTTTAAATATCAAAAATGTCTAATAATAAAACAGTAAATGTGTGTATAATATTTGTATTCGGACTTTATCGGAACTACTGGACGTATTTGAATGAAACCTTTTTTGTGATATAGCTTGTAAGCTAAGACAGAACTGAGGTTACAATAGATTTTGAAAAATGGAACACGAACCTGATGTTCTTCTCGAATAGCAAAGATAACGAGAAAAAAATAAAATTGTTCCTTTTTTTTCTTTTGTTACCTAATTTGTTGTAATTTTCCATTTTTTAATCCATTAGTTTTTTAAACATCCCGAGTGGGAATCAAGCCCAATTCTATTATATGTACAAGAAGATACTTCTCAATTGTATAGCAAAGATAATTTTTAACTCAATTTAAGTATTCTCATCTCACTCATTTTTCTTACAGCTTAGCGATTCTATTATGGTTGTACATCACATGTGTGAGTCTACAAAATTTATACACCCTTTGCCCAGGCCTTATAATTGTAAAACACAAAACTGTCATTAAATCCATGCAGTAGCTCCAGAAATTAGCTTGTATAAACAGACAAACACATAATCAATCAAAAATCCCTTTTCAGGGGAATCATTATATTTAACTATTCAAATTTTTATTCATTGCGGAGACGATATATGCGCTAAGGTTGAGAGGTTGTTTGTTTGTTTGTGCAAACAAATGTTGCCATTTATCTCTAAAACGACTAGTCTGATTTTGATACGGTTTTTAGTGATCGGTTCAGGTTTAATCGGTGCATGACCTTAGATATATGGCACGGTGACAACTCATCAAGTGCACTGCAGTTATCATATTATTGTTTTACAGAAGTCACCGACTAAAAATGTATGTAATGTATGTATGATGTAATGTAATGATGTTAGTTAGTAAAATTATGTGATTAAAATTTTGGCGAGTAGCCGCCTATTTTAACAACGCGTAAGACCCACGAGAATGTTTGTTGAAATTTGAAAGCTGAAACATTCCGCTGCTGTTCCAGTTCCAAATCCAGTTTCAGTTTCAGTTTCGGTTTCGGTTTTAGTTTCAGTAAAAAGTTACATAAAATATTTTAGTGTCGCTGTCGTCTCGTTACATAATTTCCTTTCCTTTAGTCGGGGGGATTTTTTAATTATTATATTCTTTTTAAAATATTCTCTTCGTCTTAGTCTCTCCAAAATCTGTTATAAAATTAAAGAGTTTTACAATGTGACTAATTGATGTGAAATGTACGGATGATTTTAATGTATTAGTTTTATGTTATTGATAATTTGCATATTTATTAAGTTGATGCCTTTTGTTGAAGTAATATAAGAAAATAAAAGACCTACTTATTTTGATAGCTTACCACATTTATAGCACATTAACTTCAGTGTACAACACGCCAAGTTCGTTAGTTCGAAAAGGTATTTGTTTACCGCCCTCATTACGGAAGATTGTGAAGGCTTCTAATTCAGGAAACTATTTGATCAATTTTAATGTTATTCGCTGAGAGCCCTTTCAAAGTTGGTAATTTGGACGGAATCCGGATTTGTTAGAAACACGCTTATATTATGGAGGATTATTAATTTCACACCCATTGTGAGTTAGAAAGAAAATGTATTGTTATTGAATTTGAGCCCTTACGGTCTCAGATTTAGAGTCCATCATGGCGCAGTAGGACTGTGTCTGATTGTAAATGCGATTAGTTATAGGTTCGATTCCCACTCGTGGGAATAATGGTGCCTTCCTACGCAAGTTGGAACAGTGAGGATATACTTAAATTATTTGTATTTTTTTGTACTGACAAGACTGTCACTCAACATGTAATGTCTTGTATATGGTATGCGCACATTCGCTTACTCCGCGACTTAAATGAAACTTTTTTTATTGTATATTATTTAAAACTAGTCAGGAGCAAGGGTATAATTTATTTCGAAGAATGAAATTTAATAGATGTATAATTATAATAGACCTGCTAAAAAATAAGTAAATGGCAAATGATTAAAAGTTGTTTAGCGTGATGAACATTTTCCGTTGACACATAAAAATTAAAGATATAGAAGATCTGATGGGGAACCGTATAAGCCCAGCTAAAATATAAAAAATAACAAGACTACTAAAATTGACAAGAAGCTAAAATTTATCAGCGTGACGTGCATTTTGACATATAAAAGTCCAGCACAACTGATTAAGAACAATGATAGTCTAGCTAAGCTATTAGAAAATAGCAAAAGCACTCGCAACAAAAACTGTTCAATGTGATAAACATTTTTCATTGTCATATAACAAGTATTTGGTAAATCTGATAAAGAACCATGATAGACCAGCTTAACTATAAGAAATAATGCAATGCCGCATTAGTAAAGGTTCAGTATAGTGGACAGTGTACTTTAATACATAAACTATAATTAAACTGTACGCAATGAGGCAGCGTCTGACAATAAACGCAAACGTGGGTTCGATTTTCACTTCAGAAGATTTGAATTCTTTAATTTGGGTGTTACTAGGTCGTCTTTGACGAGAGAGAAAAGCGTGCAGCTGAAAAAACATAACGTTCGGCTGATGTGGAAGACTTAAAGCTAAAAATTACCACTGAAGAAATTCATTATAATTATGGGTCAGGTTCAATGCAAACATGTATGTAGATATAATATTAAAAATGCTAAAGTACCCGGTTTGTCTCTCTGTCTGTCTGTGACGTCATCACGATTGAACGTTATCGCTGAACCAATTGTGATTAAAATTGATAGATAAAATTGATCTATGTAAAATTGGGATGAACACAGACTACATTTTTAGAATGTCATTGTTTTACGATAAGGCCGCGAAAATACAAAACAGCTATAGTTTACGCAAACGAAGCCAAGAGCGGGTCGCTAGTATCTAAATACAAATAAACTAGTATTACAAATTACAATATAAGAAATGTAATTATTTTAACAATAACCTATAACTGACAAGTGTTTATCTGCGCATATATTAATTACAACATCTCAGGGTCCCGTAAACAAGTAGCAAGGCGTTCTACTATCTGATAAACAGCTGCCCTTAGACATTAAAAGCTCGTTTCACGTTGCGTCGACGGGGGAAATTTATGCAACCGCGGGTAAACCATGAGTGAACGCGAAAATTACAACCTACGCCTTACTTTATGATGCCATGACTAGGACTAGCTACTAGCAATGTAAGTGCTTCTGAATTACGAGTATTTCTATTTGCTTTTCTAGTTTATATGTAGAAGTGATGTATTGAAATGATACTGTTTAAATTGTATTAGAGTTGTGTGGATATATTATATTATATAGGTATGTACGAGTTTATGTACGTGCTTAAGAATGTATAAATAGTAGTTTGTATAAAGACCATCGTGGCTCAGTGGATTGGTTGTGGGTTTGATTCCCACTGGGTAGAATGACCATAATTTGATTTATCAGTAGTAGCCAACAAAGTAAAGTGCTTTGTTGATAACCGCCACTCCACAAGCAATGTCTCGAAAACAGGCGGATAGTATAGAACGTAGTGTGATGACACAAGGGTCTCTCTGACTACTGACTGACTGCTTAAAAAAAGTATATACAAACATTTATAAGCTTTATATATTTATACAGTTAGCGTTAACAGGCTATTAATTTAGCTTCTCGCTATTTACCGCATAGCAGATATAACCTAGAATCGTCTCAATATATATTTGATAATGTAATGTATGTAAAGAAAAATACAGTCGGTGATGTTCATAATATTAATACTTGAAATAGGCATAAAGTTACCGCACCTGGAACTTCGACTGCATCGAACCCGTAATTCTTTGATGGCACAATGTGTGTACACGTTTACAACAAGAAAAAGTTATTACCTAATTAACGATTTTATAAATGATAACACACCTGGGGAATGAAATGCTCGCTCCAGTCTATTTCAAAGGTATTATTATCTAATATCCTGTAAATTATTGAAAAAAAAAAAAAGGAATTCCCGCTGAGTTTTTTGTGCCGGTTCTTCTCAGGTCTGAGGCATTATTTTTAGTGAACCGGTGGTAAATTGCATGACGTTTAAAAAATGAAGCATGTATGAACTGTCAAAAACTCAACTAAATTGTTTGTCTTAGAATTATATATAACCTTTTCCCCGAGAGAGAACTGAACGCCTTAGAAAACATAAACAATGATATGGATAACCAATAACTTTATTGATATAATAAAACCTACATTTTTAATTTAAGAAATAACCTTGACATAATTAGACAAGTCTATTTCAATGGAGTATAAAAAAAGCAAAGCCTCTCTAATATTATTTTGGCTAAAGCTAAAAGTGCAACAAAATTGTTGAAGACAGAAACAGTTTATTATTTCAATGGTTTTTTTTCAAGACACTCCGTTCTTCACTTTCCGCCTGAAGTCGAGACATTGTGAGTTAAATGGCGAAACTCAACGCCACGCTTTGTCTTGGTTACCAAAGTGGATAAATAAAACTTCTCACAGCCAGACGTTCCCACTGTGACATGATAGCGTCTATTTAGATATAAAAAAATATATATTTTTAACGATAACTATAAGTTATGAACAATTAAATTTTATTTTATATTTTTACATGCTGCGTATCAAAGAGAGCCATGTTTTCCTTTTTGTTTTGTTTCATCTTTTCTACATGTAAAAATTAAACTCAGAAGCATTATATGCCATACATATTGTTAATTAATTCGCTACGGAGGCGAATAATTTAGCATGATAATGGTTGAAAAACTAAAAACCTTGTTCCTCTTCAAATTTAAGGCTAAAGTTTTATAAATAAAGGATCGTTCTATTTGGTCTATTGGCTTAGTAGTCTATAGGAAAGGAAAAAACGCATGGTGTTTATAGTACAGTATGCGTATATTTTTTATATAGTTAGTTTTCACACACTATCGGTTATTCTGGGAGTCAATATTTTAAATCAGGTCAAATTTCGCGGTCATTTGGAGAGTAAAGCCAAATGGCTTCAAAAAACTTGGTGTACTGAACATGCCGAAGCAGTACATCACATCGAGGGACATAGGCTCTTACTTTATAAAGCCGAAAGCCCGTCCCCATGTGGAGTACTGTTCCTATCTATGGGCAGGCGCCTCACAGTATCAGTTTCAACCACTCGACTCAATTCAACGCCGGGCAGTCCGAATTATCGATGAACCCAAAACCCAAACCGACAGACGACTTAGAATCCTTGAGCATACGGAGAGACGTTGGTACTTTGTCGGTATTCTACCGACTCTCAATGGGGAATGCTCGAAGGAACTATTCGATTTGGTGCCACCATCTTCATTTTACTATCATACCTCCCGCCACAGAACTATATATCATCCGCGCCACCTGGACTGTAGTTTTTCCTAACCGTAGCGACTTCTTCACCCTCGAGGCCGGTAACGTGTCTACAATTTCGCTGATGTTGTAGATATCCTTGGGAGAAGATAACCACTTATCACCATGGTGGACATACGGTCCGTTTGCCCCCTTTTTGAAATAAAAAAGGTCACGTAAAAGCATAAGAACCCCTCGGAGGGCGTATATAGAGAAGTTGTAAGATAACATGGCGAAGGAGTATGCAGGAACCGAGCGTTTGACGCTCCGTTCTCTCTGACTACCCGAAGTCTAAAATACTTTTGCTACTAATAATGTAAATTATGATTTTACTAAAAACAGATCATAAAAAGCCTAATCTAGGATTATATGAAAGCCACTGATTTATAATCTACATATATATACCTCTATAAATATATAAACTAGTCACGATTCTAATAAATTATGATTCCTTTCATACTTTGCGTCCCTTTGATTACTTAGAGTGTTGAGTATTACTCTATATTTTAAAAAAGCAATTTCCTACACGAGATTTCTACTGAAAGTCATATCCAAAAACTTGGAACGGCTATAAATTAATTAAATGTTTTAAATTTATTAAACACATCCAACAAATAAACCTCCACAAATACACATGTCCAGATGAAATAAATAGAAAAACATCGCATGGTAAATAAACATACTAGTATTGACGGATCCGATGTGCCTTATTATGAGAACAAAGGTTCTATTGTTGTTAGATACAGAGCTATGGTTGCGAATGAGGTGCAAATTAGTCCTGAAACTATCGAAATAAAAACTACATGCCATTGCCACTAGGAATAACGAAATGCTAGTTTTGTTAGCATGTAGCTTTTTTGTGCTTTTTTAAAGAAACAAAAAAAAACAGTAATCACACTGAGGTTAATCTTTTATACGGTCTTGTTATTTTTTTGTATGTTAACAAGTACAAAGTGAAGGAAAAAACTTTTGCCTTAGTTTTTTTTTGAAAATTATGCGGATGGAGGAGTATGAAATTTAATATAATAAATTATAACATTAATAAGTATAATAAAGTGAAAAGTGCGAAAAACCGATATTTCTCATTATTCATTTTCATATGGTTCATTTTCACATTTCCCGCATAGCAGGTAGGCGTTTTCTCGGAGTGTTTTGACACCAGGTTCTCTCTGACAGACACCTGACTTTACTTGTAACGTGTGAAGCTGTGACGTCGTAAGTAAATAGTTTCTATTTTAATAGAGCGCGTGGCTTAGTGGTCAGGGCACTTGTACGGTTTTCAAGAGGTGCGGGTTCAAATCCCGCTGCGTTAAAATTTTTATACGTTTCTAAAAATTGGTTTTTAGTTTCTTAGGAAACTAAAAACCTATTTGTGTACGATTAACGTGTTATAAATGTGTGCACTTTTTAATTTAACCTATGAATATACGAAACAAGGCAAACGTCAATTCGGAGATCTATAATTTTAATATCAAACGTTACATTGCCTCATTAAAACGTGTTTAGCTATAGCTTGTATTATAGACTTGCAGTGTAAGCTAAACACAATTGTAGAGCGCGTCTAATGCAAGAATTACACACGCCTTCTACAAATTTAATTAAAATGAAACGTCTTGTCACTTCCAAGTATATTGGGTTTAATTTTATGATATTACGTACTCGTATAGGAAAATAATCTGTTCGTTACTGTAGTTTGTTAGATAACGAGTGATGTCACTGTATTTTGTATGTTTTATGTAAAGATAATTTTCTAATTATAAAGGGAAGGGTTTTTGTTTTTAAAAAAACTTGACAAGGCCGCCATAGCCGTGGGTTGCTTAATATACAATGTCTCGAATTTGGACAGAAAGGGGAGAACGGAGTGTCTTGACACAAGATTTTCTAGGTGACACTGAACGTAAAAAACTTAGATATAGATAATTCAATTATAATACATTGTATTTAAAACGGGATATAATTTCGAATAGAGACTAAAGTGTGTGATAAAGCTGTCCCGGAAAAAAAAATCAAAAATGAAGAAGTTTCATCTACGTTCAAACGCTAACTTAACTTATAACATTATACTTTTAAGTAATCTTTAAAAATGTGTTTTTTTACAGCTGCACGCGCTTTCCCGCATAGCAGATAGAGAGAAGCTAGTATTACACTCCGTTACTGACGTTAAATAATTAATAAAAACGAAATACACATCTATTTTAGCTTACAAACATTTTTTTCTTAAAATTACATTTTTATAAAAATTTATGTTTACAATAAAAGTTACAATACAATAAAGTTTACAATACTATACAGAATGTGTAGTGTAATTTTTTTTTATATATTTATAATCTTTTTTTCTTCATATTCAATATTTTATATATTTTTAAATAAAAAAGATATTAGCCTTATGCATTTTCTATTTATTTTATCTTTATCTGTACAAAGTTTCATACTATATACCCTTTAATTTTCGTTAAAGAAATCCAAAGCATTCCTTACGGGATAAATATAATTGTATATAGTACATAACATCAAAACTTTTTTAGAACACGTATAAAAATTTGAAGGCAGCGAAATTCGAACCCGTGTCTCTTGGAAACCGTCCAAGCGCTCTGACCCCTAAGCCATGGATTGAACGCACGGATTTGAATACCACTTTAATTTTTTATACGCTTTCTAAAATGTCACATCCTAGGTGTGGAAATAACACGTCGTAATGTACAGCACAGAGCACAGAACACCTGCCTGAATAAACTTGAAACATAAACCTGTATTAGAGGCTCTAATCGGATCCAAAAATAGCTAGAACTTTGTTTGTAGCTCAAATTAAAGAATAAAATGAACACTTTATCGCTAAAAAACTATATTTAATAATTTTACAAATACCTTGTTTCTGCATTATAGAAATATAATATGTCCGTTATAAAGGTAAGAAAGCCTTTATACACGGGGTATCCAATATTAGTTAACAATACTATTTTCACTATTAACTTTATAATCAATGCAAAGGCAGGTGGCACAGTAGAATAGAGTGTAACTGAAAATTTCTCCTGTGACTACTCATATTCGGGCTGAAAGTGGAGAACGGAGCGTCTTGACTCTTGAAAAAGAAATTAAAAAAAAATTCATAAGCTAAAATCGAGTCTAGAACATCCTTTCTTGTAGCACACGGAAAACATTTTCCAAAAGTCTATTTTCACGAAAGAGAAATATGTTTTAACATTGTCCCCGTACTTTGGTACTATAAATAAAAGAAAAGAAAAATTTACCTAGTGCCTAGAAATAGTAATATAGTTGTGAGATTTCTATTAAGCTTTACATACGTAATAAGAGCTTTCGAGCAGAGACCGTATAGTGCACTGTTATTTTATGGTTTTCAGTAAGCGAAATACATCTATACTTATATTACTCGAATATACACTTATATATATTAGGTTAGATACTAAATTTCAGATTCGTATTTATATAATAATAATGATAATGATTAACATCAGTTAATGATTATGATATAATAATAATTAAATGATGCATCCTATCGTTAGAGGCTATCATGGCGCATTGGGACAGCATCTGACTGTAAACGTAATTATTTGAGGGTTCTATTCTTGCTCGGGGGAATTATGCTTAAAATATTTTCATTTCTTCGTTCCAGTGAATAAGTTGAGATTCGTCACTCAACACGCTTGGAGATTTAGATTTAGGGTTAATGGAGATCGTAGTATCTTGGCACTGGGCACCCTGAAATGTGGGAAAAATCGTGAAGCAAAAATATCTTTCTATATTGAAGTTTAATATAACTAGGTTTCGTTTCGAATATAATGCGATAACATAGAAATTTATTTGGCTTTTTGTGTAACTTAATCATCTCTCAACTAGTGTTAATATAGAAAGCAATCTTCAAACTGATAAATGCTGATATTGTAGAAGTTAATGATGATATTATTGTTTGTTTTACTGAAGAAACTTTTGTGTTACAGTGGAACAGTCTCTCTATAAACCTTGTTGTTGTGGATTCGATTCTCAAGACAATGTGTGGCGTTGAGCTCCACCACTTAACACGCAATGTCTTAAGCTTAGACGTAGAGTATATAGATAGCTTGACACTATGCTTTCTCTATCTACTCTATTATGCGAGAAAGTCATGTAAAATAAATAATGTTTGCAGTGTTAGTTTAAGTCTAACGGTCTATTAGTTAAAAGAAAACATTAGTTAAAAAAACCTATAGTTAAATGTTTAACTTAAAGAACTAACCATAAGATAATAATACCCTTTCACTTTATACTTCAAGGACGTGGACCAGCTGAAACAAGTTATATCTGCCTGACCCGAGCAATGTGGTATGTAACTAATATTAAAAAAGAACTATATTTTTTTATAAATTCAAAAGTTATTATATATTTATTATATATACTATATAATAAAATGAAGCAAAATTTTATAATCATTTTAGTTTTCACGATTTTTACAAATTTCAAGTGAAACTACCTAATTTAAATTGATTAATCGCCTATATTTTGATATTCGAAATGCCGACGTTCCGAATTGTTTATAGTAGCACTTGGTAACAGGTAGATAAGAGTTTTTATTTTTACATATTCTACTATTTATTTATAATTCGCAATATAAAATAAAATAAAAATTGAAAATAAAACATATATCATTTGTAAACAGTTACTTACCATATTGCTACCCATACCTGCACAAACCGCCATCCTTTATTGTGCGAGTGACAAACTACATCAGACGTTTAATATAAGCCACGTTGAGTAACGTTCCCCTCTTTGTTATTGTCCATTCGTAAATACGAATATTTCTTGAAATGAACGTACTTTTATGTAAACAAATTTTGGAAAGTAAATTGTAAAATAATATTTGTATGATATTTGTATGGTAATGATGGACGCTTGTCATAGTATTAGTTATATACTAATAAAGTGTGAGTTAAATTATAACAATTGTCTTATTAAAAAAAATATTTTAAATACTACTAATTCTATGTTCAATTCGTTCAGTCGTTTATTTTGTCTATAATAATAAGTTATATATTAACATATCTGTTATATATAAAAACGAAGAAAACTAGAAACAGTAAGAGGAAACGTGGTAGATAATTTAAAAGGTGGAAAGACGAAATAAAAGCGACAGCCGGTCCATCATGGCCTAGAACGGAGAGAGACAGGAAAAAGTGGAAAGAATTGGAAGAGGCCTTGTAAGTCATGTAAGTATATTTTTATAATATTTTTGTATATTGTATTTAAGTACTGTACTTTAAACACAATTTTTACCACAACTCCATATTTTTACATGAAATATGAAAATACAATTCCTCGGTAAACACAAACGATACAGCAAGCCATAAAAGTCCGATGCAGGATCTTATGAAATGAGAGAACCATAATGCATATATTTTCATAACTATCGAGCTGGTATATTTTCTGAACATTTTCTGCCGGATGCCGCTGGATGCGGGAAGCGCAGGACCGATCGCCGTGGAGATCCTTGAGGGAGGCCTATGTCCAGCAGTGCGCGTTGATAGGCTGAGAAACAATGTATAAATAAGAAAAATAACATAAAAAATGCCATGTGGTAATCGCAAGCAAACCCTAGTATGTATAAATATTTTACAAAACGACAACTTCATAATGCATATATTTTCCACCGACATGTTTCCTGAGTATTTTCTTCTTTTCGTATAGCCAGCCAATTATCTAGAACACCGGACGATCCAGGCTTCCCTAAATATCTGGTCCGCACAAAAGCACGTGTGGGTAATAAATGCAAATTGGGTGAGCCTCCCGATACTGCGTAAAGTTGGTGTTTGTTTTCGTTGTGATGTGTTGCTTAGTTATTATATTTTATTAAGTAATAAGAAATATCTTGATAGTAATAAATGGTACCTTGGAAGTAATTTTTTTGTAACTCATTTAAGTTGGTTTAGGTTAAAAAGAATCTTGGAAAATAATGTATAATGTGATTTTTTCTTTCACATCACGTATTTTTAGTGCCTATTAGCTATACTCTATTCTACGCTTAAAATCTACTTTATTAATAATACAATTTCCATCGCTCTATCGTGGCGCCGTGTAACAGCGTTTGACTGTAGACACGATAGGTGTCAGTTCAATTTCCACTCGGGGAATGATTATATTTCAATCGTTTTTATGTCTACGCTGTGGGGAAAAGCTCATCACACAACGGATTCGAATCTCCACTTCTCAGTGGAGAACAGAGCGTCTTGAAACTAGGTTCTCTCTGTCTATGTGGGAAAAAGCGTGAAGGTAAAATTTATAATTAAAAAATATTTAATAGATAAATTTTGTAATTAAAAATATTTGTTATATAGTTAGCGTTAATTATAAAAAATGCATATATATTTTTAATATTTATTTATTACTCCTACCAGTACAATTATTGATTGTTTTTTCCATTTTAGAGTGGATTTTAATTTGTACCCCCAATGCCTTAATCGTTGCAATACAGAATTGTTTAATGATTCAGTCCACACTTTTTCCCGCATTCCAGGGTAGTAAGAGGGAACCTAGTGTCAAAACACTCCATTCTCCACTTTCCGCCTGAAGTCGAGACATTACGTGTTACATGGCGGTAATAAACGCTGTGCTTTTGTTTTATGTAACAGAGTGTGGAAAATAAGTATTATCAAAGTAGGAATCGAACCCACAACTGTTACAATTAGATACACTCCCATTACATTACGACATCCTCGATTTTTTTTTATGTATTAAAATAATAATAAATAATAGTAATATAAAGCATGTGCAAAATGGAAACAGTATCACCTTTTACGCCAAGCTCGTTCGCCAGGTATTTTCGTTCATTTTATCAGTTCTGCGCATTGTTCAGTTTAGAGATATATAGCTGAAATAATTGCTTGTATCATTTCGGGAGGAGGTTGGAAAGTGAGAATTTGTATTAACTTGGCTATATGTTACCATATAAAGGAAATCTTTTAACTGTAAACGTAATAGTGCTTTACGCTTTTTCCTGGTTAGTCAAAGATAACCTAGTGTCAAAACACTACGTTTTCCACTTTCCGACCAAAATGGAAACATTGCGTTATGCGTAGCGGAGCTCAACGCCGCGCTGTCCAAAGTAGAAAAATGAAAACTTATAATTTTAATTATGTATAATCATTGTTCCGAGAGCGAATTACCACATTACCATTAATATCACCACATTCTTATTGCCCATGATTTTGTAAGGTATATTCTAAAATAAAAATAACTTTAAAAAAACAAATTTTTCATCAACTATAAACACGCAAATATGTCCTTTGATGTACGCAATACGAGTATCTAAACTACTAGCAAAGTTAAACAGGCTTGGTAAGTTGTCTTAATAGATTATTGACTTAATTTGACTATTGAGGAGTTTAATCTAAACAGTTTATATTTACAGTATTAGTATCGACACGCGTATTTTCAAATGCTTTATTTAAAGTATTTCCATTTCTTCGCTCTGATAAGACAAAGCGCGGTTGAGTTCCATCAATGTATACTCAACACACAATGTATAGAAATCAAGCGAACAGCGGAGAACGCAGTGTCTGTGTATTAATTTCTCGTATGGGAATCACTCATTTTCTCGTATGGGAATCGAACCCACACCAATCCTATT
The DNA here is from genome assembly GCA_038994665.1 of Podotricha telesiphe. Lineage (NCBI taxonomy): Eukaryota > Metazoa > Arthropoda > Insecta > Lepidoptera > Nymphalidae > Podotricha > Podotricha telesiphe. The sequence continues at coordinate 134,942 of JAOYRR010000508.1, read as the reverse complement.
TACCAACAGATGCTGTATTATCATTTCCTAGATTGGCATTAGAAACTACAGTTACCTTGTTAATCTATTAAAGTTAAAAATAGGCGCTAGTATCTTTTACTCATATTGTATACAATAAAAATACGCGTAATAATTATTCTCCATACATAATCATCATTATCTCAGCGTACAGCAATTTAACATATTCCATTCACAATAATAGATAATAGTAATCTGGAACAAACAAAGACGGGTAATGATCATTAGTTGTTATCACGCGCGACGGGATGTTATTTTAACCATTCGTTGTAAGATCAGACGTGTTGTTGTCTTTGAAAGTAATATTTTGTTTCTTAGATATATCTGAGATATATAAGCATATTGGCATAGTTGGCAGTATGAAATGTAATAATGATTGAACGTACTAATAACGAGTTCAAATCTCGCCGTATATTTAAAATGATGCAGTCCACTTAAAAACAATATATTCAGATATAGCAAACAAAGCATTTTCACGTGTAATCAGAGAAAGCCTTACCATAGCGTAGATATGAAAATAACTTAATTGCTGCGATTGTGGATTGAACCCATAAATAATCATCTTTACGGTCAGATACGGTACCACTCCGTCGATATGGCAACAATTTTATTAGCTGCACCTGTTTTTATCTATATTTTAATTTGTTACTTAAAAATTAGCACACGTGTCTGGATACTATTAGAATATTTTCCCATCGTCACTACGATGTTCTTGCCAGAATTCAAATCAGATCATCAAGCCAATAATTTCAAACTTATTTTTTCAGTTCCTTTTTTAAATAAATTTTGTAAATTATATATATATACGAGATGAATAAGCATATAATATATAAAACTAGATATTATAATTAAATATGTAGTAAATAAAAATTTAACCCATTGAATGGACCCATCGTGGCGCAGCGGGATCGTGTCTGACTGTCAACTTAATAGCTGTGGGTTCGATTCCCACTTGGAGGAGTGATTATATTTCAAATATCTTCATTTCTTCACTATGGTACTTAAGACGGCATTGAGTTGCGGCTATCTAAATTAGACGGAATGTACAACGGAGTGTTTTGACACTAGGTTTGATTACCCTGCCATTTGGGAAAAGGCGTGAAGCTGATATCCGTTTCACGACTTATATATATCTTAATGAATCGTTAAATTCATAATATAAAATGACATTACACAAACAATATATTACCAAATTGCGGTTGCGTATTCATGTGGGGTTTATTGTTTTGCATTGTACAAATTTACTGTGTAAAATATGAAATGCACTATATTTTTTGTTTATTTTTAGTACCTATTTATTTTACACATATATACCTTCGTGGCGTAGTGGGTGAGTGTCTGAATGTAATCGATTGATTGTGAAACTGTGGGTTCGATTCCCATTCGGTGGAATGATCATTTTTTTATTTCTCCGCACTGGTGAATAAGGCGTTACGATCGGCCACTTAACACACAATGGCTACAATTTGATCGGAAAATGCAGAACGGAGTGGGAGTAGGTTCTGTTTGACTACACTGCTATGAGGAAAAAAAATAGGAAAACGAAACTGGAGAAAGATTTATTATAATACTAGCGACCCGCTCGCGGTTTCGCCTGCGTAAACTTCGCGACAAAACTATTAAGTTTATTCGTCCACTTTACTTAAGTGTAAGGGGAGTTAACCGAAATACAATATTCTAAGCTGCATTTAAATCGGTTAAGCTGTTTCTGACATTAGCGTGCACAAGCGCACAGATAAACAGAAGAAGTAAAAATTATTTTTTTGTGTAAATTACATTGATAAATGGCTTCAATAATATATTTTCTTATATATTGTCCGTGTACAGACAGCGATCAGTTACAATTTTATTATACGTTTAGATTTAAAGTTAATCTCGTGTTATGCTAAAATTAAAAGGTAAAATTATTACAGCATCTAATATTCCGTCCTTACAGAAAGTAAGGCATGGCACGACTTCCTATCGCACGTCGTGGCCATAACGCGTCACATTCTCGTGTAACATAAACATTAAGCCGCAGTTCCGTTTGGAAGGTGTCGTTCAGATTGTGAGATAAATAGGTGCTTTCTTCTAGTAACGGCAATGAAACATAAGCTTTATATGTTTTTAGAGTAAGGCCTTCGTGGCGCAGTGGGATAGCGTCTGACTCAAACGCAGTGGGATGTACATTTGATTTCTACGCAGGGAAAATGATTTTTTTCATATAAATTATACTTTCTCTGCTCTGATACCTAAGTTGAGTTCCGTCATACAACACACAATGTCTCGAATTAGGGCGGAAAGTGGAGAACGGAATGTCGTAACACTAGGTTCTTATCTCTCTGTCTATCCTGCTATGCGAGAAAGAAAAAGAAGAGAGAAGCTGCTAGAAAATGATCTATTTAAGGCCACTAAAATAAGTAGCTAAAAAATTTTGTGAAGAACTTTTTTATGTCGTTTTTATTAACTTCACATATATTTATCTATCAATATAAGAGAATCTTATATTAACATTTTTAAAGTGTTATTCAGACACTTAGGATGAGAAAAACATTTCTAAACCGTTTAAAAAATTAAACGAAGCGGGATTCGAATACGTTGCTAACAAAAATATAAAATGTACTAAGCGTATAAGAATTTCAACGCAGCCGAATGTAAAACGCATGGATTAGATGATAGAGCGTTTGGACGGTATTCGGTTTCCAAGAGGCACAGGTTCGAATCCTTTCGAATCCGAAAACCTTTCCTAAAAATGGTTTTTGATAATAAAATGTCATTCTAATTCTTACGTAATTTTATAAGTTACATATTAAAAATAGAAACTTCTCTCTAAAAAACCACTTGCAGCTGGTACAGGATACTAGTCTTCATATCCTTTGTTTCACATACTTTACCTGTGAAAGCAGTAAATAAATGCAAATTGTTTGGAGCACTCTTCTACTGCCCCCGCCCCCACTCGATGGGGACACTCCCGTTAAGCCTTGCTTTTGATACTTTGAACTAGGTAGTTTATTTATACAAGCTGCCCAAGGCACCTATCGAGTGATGTCCATCGACTACTCTTGTTAAGAACTAAGTTTTAAAAACTAGAAGGGATTATTGTATATTTATTATTTATTGAGACAAATAAATTTGTCGTCTTTTGTATATGAATATATGATATAGTAAAACCTAAAACAATTATTTTTAATTTCCTTTATTGTTTGTCCGAGTCGTTGTGCACGCTAATCTCAGAAACGGCTTAACCGATTTAAATGCAGTTTTGACTATAATATTTTAGTAAACTTCCCAAAATACATTTGATGTTTATTTCATTTCAATCGGTCCTTAAATTGCAACAGTTCTAATTATAAATTTATAATTTAATTTAATAAGTGATTTAAGTGAGAACGCGAACAAGAAACAAAATATCAAATCGTGTAGTTTACGCAGGCGAAGCCACGAGCTGGTCGCTAGTGGCTAATATTACTCACATGGTATATAAAACAATGTACTTAATGGGAGGTCACCTGAAAGGTGGCGGTGTGAGGTCGTAAATTTGGGCTCCCGAACCGCCGTGGCACGGGCATTGTGTTAATAGAGGGATATTTTACTAAGCATTCATGACCGTTTTAGTATGGAATAATATTCTTTTTATTTACGATGTTATATTTCTCGAGTATAACATATATATCTTAATTTTATATTATCGTGTATAATTAGAGTCAGACGCAAATTGAGTTATTTTCGTAATTATGTGTTATTAAAAGTAGTTTAAGTTATAAATAAAATCTGAAAATGCAAAGAATCTCCCAATACCAATATCAGCTTGAAAATATAAACATATTGTTGATCTTTATTTATTCTTTAACTTTTATAGAAAACAAAAAAAGATACGTAGCGAGATTCAAACCCGCGCCTCTCGTCTTGGACGGTTCCCAAGAGGCGCGTTTCTAAAAACATTTTTCGTATCCTAAGTGTTGGTAACTGTAAGTGTAAAAATATCTCTACAGAGATGCTAACTACAAAAGTAAGTTGCAATAAGCGTATAAGAATTTTGACGTAGCCGGATGTAGAATGCGTGGCTTAGTGGTCAGAGCGCTTGGACGGTTTCCTAAAGGCGCGGGTTTGAACGGGATTAAAATTTTATTCCTTAACTTACCAATAAAAATGTAAACTTAAGAAAAAAATTCTAAAGTTCGATTTAATGATAATGAAGACTTATTATGATGGTTATAATAAAGATATGTTCTATCCTTTAAATATTACAATCAACCTCGTTACTTCTCTCTACCATTTACATTATAATCCCCTAACCCTTATTCTATTAAATAAGAACTAATACAACAGAACTAATATTTCAAATATCCAATAATTAAGTAATTAGTCAGCCATAGTTCAGCCTAAAGGAGTCGTTAGCGAACTTCCGGTACATTTTCAGGCAATACTTTAAGCCAAATGCTGAAAACTTATCCGCAAGTACCAACTGACTCAACTAGCTAAGTGGAAAGTACGTATTGTTTGTAACTGGCCATCTCTGTTTAATTTATGTTAATGAATAAAATCCTTGGAACTATGAACAGTTAATTATCCTTTGTTTTTACTACTGGAGTTTTTATAACTGCTGTATCTCATTTTTTTTGCTTTACGTAGTTGTTGTAAGTAAAAAATATTTAATGTATTTAATGAATATAAAATAATATTCGTGGCGCAGTGGGTCCGACTGTAAACGTGATGGTTGTGGCTTTGATCCAGATTTGGGTTTAAATTATTTTCATATGACTGCTCTGGTAAGGCAACCGCGGCGTTGAGTACCGCTTTTTAACACGTAATGTCTCAAATGCGAGCAGAAAGCGGAGATTGGAGCGGCATGACACTGCTATGCAGGATAAGGCGTAGAGCTCATAATAATATTCTTAAACAAGACAGATATAATATAATAATTTCTCTATATTTAAAAGTTGTGTAAAAATGATGACTACTACAAATTTAAAACATTATGAGTTTTTCATATGTTTTAAAATAGAAATTAAAAGGAATTAAAAATATGTAGTGATGAAACTGCATTATCAAACAAGTACTATTTGTTTTTAACCTTTTCCTAAAAAAAAACACACTGTGTAATAATAATATTATACTTTTATATTATGCATTTGTCCAAAACACCTAGTGTTACCGAGCCCATCTCTTGCTGTAGCCATCCATTTCATTTCGCTGAAGCTGAAAAATCGAAAAACCGCGTGCAATACCTTAAACATTGAAAAAATCCCACAGGCTCTGCCTTACTGCGGATTACTCCGGTTTAGGATATGCGAGGAACAAAAAACGGTTATCCCCGGCTTAGTTTTGGCTCACACGGCTCGAGATATTAACGTAAGAACAGGATTTTGGATTTGCAAGAATTTTACATGGCCTGGCTCTTCTTGGGGCCTAGATTTTTTTTATTAAGTTTAAATCTGGCAACTTATAAAGCTATTAGAGGTTACTTTACTCAAGTTATTGGTACACCATCCAATGAAAGTTAACATTGGTTTACCAATATGGTGAAGTTGAAGCCTGTCGTACTATGATTGCCGGATTGAATCCTCTTAGAATAGTGAATACTGCATGATGGATTTAAAAAATATATTTGTTCGGTTTATATATTAGTAACAGAAGTAATTTTCGGGTTTCATGTGTCAATTGATGCGCCAATCTGTCAGAAACTGTGATATAAGTTCTAAAGCACGTTATTCTACCCAAAAATAAAGTCAGTCAAAGTCAATGTTGATATGTTATGATTTGTTTAAAGCTCATTGTTAAATTGTATATTAAAACAGTGACTGTTGAGTTGGTACTTTCTCAGCAGAACTTCCTTTCGCGAGTAACTTCCTGTTGGACTGACAATACTGTCGATTTGAAAGAGCTTCTAATAGCATATGTGAATTGTTTATATTTTAGTTTTCGGGTAATTTTCGGGTAGGTGTTCAAAGCACAGTTTGTTTCTCACACGGAGAGCTCTACGTCTTTCTTTTTCATGTAAGTAGTAAATAGTTGTTTTCTCCGTCTCTGAGAATACTATTGCGTAGCAGTACCAACATATAATTTCAGGATTCAATGAAACCTAGTACCGTATTCTTTTTTCAACCTAGCCTAATCCCTTTTCTACGTCAGGTTATTTTGTGGTAAGCTACTTTGTGTAGGTCTAAACAGGCTTCAATTCGTTCTAGGAAAAGCCATATATGGAGGTGAAAATTTAGTTTGCAAAAAATAAGGATATAGCAGTATTTCGGGCGCTGATAGTAATATTTTTTTATTCTATATACCTGTAGAGATGTCTTGGAACATATTTGACCAATTGAACATTAGGCTTGTTAGCTTCGAGATTATCATAATATGATGTTTTTCGTTAAAAAGTGACAATTATAGTAATTATTGATGATTTTTTTAAACAAGCAATAATACTGTATTTTACGCAATGCTCAATTTTGAACTGTATTTTTTTTTCGTTTCTGTTAAAATTGCATACAAAGTAAATTATTTAGTTATCGTTACATTATAAATTAATGTGAACATCTTGGATAGGTACTACAGGTACAGGTTCAAATCCTATTACGGTAATTTCTTTTTAAACAGAACTATACTATAAATATATATATATATATATATATATATATATATATATATATATATATAGCGCTTTAAAATATCCATATAATCAATAAAATATCAGCAATTTCATATAATCGTTATTTATGAAAGTAAACTGTTGGAAAAGAAAATGCAATGCAAAGGATTGAAATAAAACACCACAGGAACGTTTTAGAATATTTTTTGTTTATTTTCGTTTCCCAATATTCCATTCAAAACCGACATTCCGACAGTTAGAAAGACTTCGTTCAAACTATTTACAATTATTTATTTTATAACGAACATAATGATTTAAATTCTATAAATATGATATTTATTTAATAACAAAATTAGCTACTAACATAATTAGATATTAAATATCTAAAAAAATTATCAATAACAATTTTACTACGTAAGAAATAATTCATTACAATTTTCGATGATTGTCAATCATCAAATGACATACTTAGATGTTAAAACAAGCAATACGTTTTGTGATAAGTAATCTACATTGCCCATGAATGGAAAACTTAAACGTTTCTTAACATACATCTGAAGATAAATATCAAATCGTATCATACAAAAACTTTACAATATTAACGTCGTATTTACAAAGTCTTCCGTAACGGACAAATTTTATTAACTAACTTTATAGCTGTCTCAATATAATCATATTCATTTACAAAGAAAAGCTTTACATAAGTTAGCGTCGGGAAAATACATAACGATTAATGATAATAAAAATGAACATAACCATTGAGACATCTATATAACACTTATCTAATGAAACAATGATGACAAATAATGATAGAAAATATTTTTTAAGAGAAACATCAGTTTGAATTGCGGAATCGAAAGTTTTATGAAATATAGAATGTAACCAATACTGCAAGCCGTTCTCTAAAGAAACTACTTTCAACGCCCTCTAGCTATGTCTCCGCAAATGATATCATTATTTCATAAGATAAGTGATACAAATTTAATAATAAGTTTAACGTATCACAATTTTGTGATTATGATTATAGCTATTTCATCTTCGACTGTACAAATTGATAGGAAAATTATTTGAAACGTCATTACATTTCATTCCAATTGACTCCCCCATTACCGTAGCTTTAGCAAACTGTCGTTTACAAGTAATTGTTAAGTTAATATCTAACCGTAATTAGAATAAAAAATTGTTATCAGTTGATAATACAATTTTTACACAACTTACAAATTTCACAACCTTTCAAAATAATTTGTAAATCAAATTTGAAACGGAAATATAAAAGTGTCACAAATAAACTAAAATGAATGAGCCTAGCCTTAAGTTATGATTTCCAAAGAAATAATTTAATTTTAATCTAGAGTACTCGTGGAATATTAGTGATGTTATTTACAATAAATTTACAAACAAACCGTAACAAAGTCCAATATTTCGTTTGTCCTAACTATTTAGGTAATTAAAATTAGGTATAACAGTTTCGGCAATTTCAGACGCTGTTTTTGTTGCGAAAGTTTCGGTAATCTCATCACTAAAATTAATAAAACGATCCAAAGCAATATATTATTGGTAAACACAAAGAGTACACAAAACCTTTAATTTATAACTTTCATGATATTGAAAATTAAATATAAAGCTGCCTTATTTATTAATTAGTTGACTTTAATACAATAAATAAAAAACTAATAGAAAATAGAATGTAAAATACAGATAATCATAAATACATAAAAACCAACTGAAGCGTGATAACTAAACTACAAATCACAAATCGCCGAAACTCACCTCATCTATTTACATATCCTATAGCTGCGTGGTCTGTCAGAGCGGCGTGTCCCGCGGGGGGTGCGCGTGGGCGTGGGGGTGCGGGTGGGGATGGGTACGCGGGAGGGTACGTAAGTGTTGCATGGGGATGCAACGGTCACTAGTACCCGTGTTGCGAGGCAGCGTGCAAGAACCCGCGAACCCTGCAGGCGGTGGTATACCCGGTGTTTGTGTCTATAAACATACATACATAAATATGTATATATATAAAATATTTCATATTTGTATTTAATGGAATTATTAATTAAATAAAGTGTTTATTCAATTGAACTGCCATTTTATTGCACAAAAAATGCTACAATACTTTTCAAATACAGAAGATATTATAGACAAAGATTCCGTTTTGGTAATGTTGATTTTGGTGTTGCCAACCTAAAATATTGTATTGAATTATAACCTTTTTTAGCTTCACGTTTCTTCTCTTAATAACTGAAAATTTTATTATATATATATATATAGTTGTACTAGACTAGTATAATATAAAAAACCTAAAAAATATTACTTTCTGCATTATCATAAATGCATATAATATATCTATGTATTTTTTGTATAGTTTTATCTTTCTTAGAGACAGTTTTCCTCAAAACAAGCCCTTCATTTAGTGAACGCCCAGCAAAGTCACGAGCGTTATCATATTAGGAACATCCTGTTCCTGCTTTGCTTGTAAGTAGCTGTATTAAAATGAAGGTAATAATGTATTCTAGTAAACGGATTCACGCTGTATGGTAGACGGTAAAAAGTTCAAAATTAATTAAAAACATAATAGGTTCTGCCTGGCATGGTCGCAAAAAAACAGAGCTAGGATCACACCACAGTTAATTATATAGCCTTCCTCAGCCGGACTCCTAAAACGTGGAAGATATACATACATATTATTCTTCTTTTTTTTCATCGTCACAATTTTTTCGGATAGAATAGAATAGAATGTAGTGTAAAGACACTCCGTTTTTCACTTTCTGTCCGAAATCAAGAATTTGCATGTTGAGTGGCGGAACTCAATTATTCCCCCGAGTGGGAATCGAACCCAGAACAAATCACATTTACAGTCAGACGCTGTCCCACTAAGCTACGATGTCCACTATTTGAAGATAAGAAAATTTTACATTAACACTTAGAGATGTTAAATAGATTTTAAATTTGAAATTCATTAAAAATACTTAATTTGGAATTAATATATATATATATATATATATATATATATATATTCATAGATGATATTATCTATATAACGAACACTAAGCGGGATTCGAACCCACTTTATTTGTTTTCTAAGAACGTTTTTCTAACCCTAAGTGTCTCAATAACAATATATATAATCGTGGCGCAATACGAAAGAGTCTGGCTATAAACGCGATTGGTTGTGAGTTTAATCCCATTCGGAGAAATGATAACAGTTAAATTATTTCCATTTCTACGCTCTGGTAAGACAAACGCAGCGTCGAGTTCTGCCACTCAACACGGAATGTCTCGAATTCAGGCGGTGAGTGGAGAACGAAGTGTTCCCCAAACACTACCCTGTTCTCTCTGACTACCCTGCTATGCGGGAAAAAGCTTGAAGCTATTATATTTATACATCTCTTGAAATAGTGCTCGAGTTTAGAAGAACCCGGTCCTTTGGAAGGCTTGCGTGGGGACACAGGTACAATAAGTAGATACCCCTTAAAGATAGCAATCTATTTTACTGTGACGCATCAGCCACAGGTTGCCCATAGATGGTCACCAGCTAGTACATAAGAACTATGGAAAGTTTTACTATATTTATATAATATTTTTATTATTTAGATGCTTAATAAAAATATACATACTGTATTATATACGGTAGTTTTAAACACGTCTGTAGTAATCATAGCATAATTTGCATAAGATCCGAATATGAAAACCAAATATTTAGTTAAAATCTGACTTAACTCCACATTCGCGCGCTGGATTAAGAAACTTTGAAGTGAAATTATGTTACTTTAATTATTGAAATACAGAGTCTATTCATTTTTACTAATCAAGTAATTTATATTTAAATTAATCTACAAAGTTACATTATTGTTCAATTGAATTTTGCTGATGAAGAGTATCTTATAACAAGTCTAAGCCTAGTAAGAAAGTTTGAATATTTTGTACGATTTTCCCTTTTTAGGTAATGCAGGGTAAATAAGTCTAAGACTGGTAAGTTCTTTCGTTTCGTATTGAGCCCAAGGACACTGAACATTGTCTCATCAGATCCAGAATTTTTATTTTCAAGCATCCCAAGATATATCTTGAGGTATAATACTATAAAAATATTGTTTATAATTCCGAAATATAAATAAATATAATCGTTAAAAAGCTACTTATTTGTTCCGCTTTGATTGAAAACGTGGTTTTTAACATAAATTTAAGAATACTCTTGATATTTTATTTTGTTTTAGATAATATACAATTTTTGCCAAAATTTATCTTTCGTGCCTATGTTTGATTAAGAATAAAATTAATAAATAATACAAAAAATATATGATACCATTTTAAGTTCGAAACCAGTTACGATAAAAATTATATGCGCTAGTAAATATTTTTTTCATGATTTAAAAACATATATTAAAATGCCTTTTGCATATAACCATACAATATGTATGGTAAAAATAACTTGTCCTCCAAATGTATCGATGAATGGATTAAAATAAATAATTAATATACGAGAATTAAGTATATTTACACACAATTTGTATAAAACAAGCCAATTTCAAATTATAATATTATTCCCAGAAATAAGTTAATAAAAAAAAATACCAAAAGTAAACATATAAATATGTAAATCGACCTACATATTATGTATTCTGAAAAAATATTTTAATTCATCAACGTTTTAATTTTTTTCTGAATATTTATTGAAACGAGATTGTTAATCCAATGTTGTTTATTCACATACTAATTGGGCAGAGTTACTTATAACTCTAAATATTTAGTATTAATTACATAATTATATAATAGTTGATCTGTAGGATCCATAGTGACTTTTTCCATACATAGTTTCTGTGATATCTTTCTAGGTACATCTAATACCTAAGATATGTGAGAGCATGCAATGTGCAGTAAAACCAAACGTGTAGTCAAAATCACTCTAATTCACTTTAAATAACTTTTAGGCTTTAAATATAAACTATTTAATTACACTTATGTTAAAACTGAGTATTTTTGATCTTAAGCTCACTTAATAAAAAGCACACACGCACACAAAAGTAATAACTTATTTATACTATGACCGCGTCAGAAGATGGCCATGTTGGCTGTCGAGTTTGTATGTGATGAAGGTATGGGGAAACATGTCTGTAGTAAACCTGGTGAAAATAACATTTTAGTAACTGTTTCGGTTTTTGATTTTTAGTTAGTTAATGGATCTTATAACTCATTATTTTAAAGCCTTTCTTATATTTCTGATGATAATCATTTTCTTTTTCACTATGCGTCTTTTTGGGAATATTGTGTAATATGAAATATAAATGACAAAATCTGGAGACTTTGCTTTATTATATTTATGTATTCAATCACTCAAAGTCAAATATTCATTCAGTATTCAATTAAAAATCTTCTCCATGTTTTAATTTTTTTTAGCATTACACTATTTCTCATAAAGTATCTAGTCAGAGAGGAGTTAGTGTCAAAACATTCTGTTTTCCACTTTCGGCCCTCGTAATTAACCCCGCGGCATGTTTAGGTACCAGAGCGAAAAATTAAAATAATTTTATTAATACATTCCTCCGAGACGGAATTGAACCCACAAGCAATCTCGTAAACAGTCAGACGCTGTTCTACAGCGCCACGATGGTCTCGAACTTAACTTAATGTTATATCACATTTTATTTAACGAATAATTTTTTAATAGAGGAATACTTTTGTACTATTAGGTCTAATAAAACAAAAAAAAAATCCGTACTTACATTATTATCGTGCACAGGCGGATGCACAGGCGCATGAGCTGGCGCAGTCCGCAATGGACAATAACCAGGTATGCTTCCACGAACACCCGCGATACTACCGCGTGGGCGACTATTAGGTGGTGATATTGTCGACACTTGTTGCTGTCGGTAATAGTCGATGTGGGCAAGACCTGTTTCTTGGAGGAGCGTTATCTGTATGACAATAGTTTTGTGTTATTTTATATGGATTTGCAAAAATTCTTAGGAATTTTATTTTTATGATGATTTTTTATTTAAACACTGCACACATAGGGGCACAGTGTGAGTGTATACGCGATAGTTGTGGGGTCGATTCCTGTTCGGGAAAAGGAATATTTTTAAATTATTTTCATTTCTCTGCTTTGGTGATAAGACTAAGCGCGGCATTGAGTACCGCTACTCAACATGCAATGTCTCGGATTCGGACCGAAAGTGGAAAACGGAGTGTCTTCACATTAGTTTATCTCTGCCTACCCTGCTATGTGCGAAAAGGCGGGAAGTTGGAACTACTGACACGTGGCCCGTTCATTTGTTAACTAGTTCTGCATTACTATATATTTTTCCTGTTACTTATCTAGGCTAAAAATTAATATAACTATTTAGAACTTATTCTTAAGAGCATTTTTCATATTTATCGTTATACTGATTTATTTATTAGGTGCGTTCCTTTGCAAATAACAGACCCATAAAAATATAAAAATATTTATGGCAGTATTACTGCTCTTAGAACACTTATGAGTTCCATGAAAATTAAGATCTTCAAAAGGTATACTGTTACATGGATTATAAATTACTTGAACTATGCATGCATTTATTATCTAATAGAACCATTATTATCCTCACGCTAAATTTTTTGAAAATATTTGCCTTTCTATATTTTTTTTACGTTATTAGATAGATATGAGAATATATAATTGGATTAACAAAAAAACACATTTAATAAAATGTAGATTCAAACAAAACAAACCTGCATATTATGATCTGTATCCGATGGTATTATATCTGGATTCCTATCATCACTTTCACTATCGTCTTTCTCCCTCAGTTTATCTGGTGAAGCTGGTTGGGACGGCGAAGGAGCAGGTCTAGGCTTGCGTTTAGCACATTTCTGCCTAACTGCTATCATGAAGAGTACTAGCACCACCATTAGGATTCCACCACCACCTACTGCTGCAGACATTGCTCCTGACATTTGGAAGGCTGTTCTTGGTAAATCTAGTTGGAATTGTTTATTTATTAGTCTTCTTATATATATATATGCAATTTAATAAAATTATTTAATTGATTTAGCTTAAACATTAATTACTTTTATGAAACTAATTGGTATATTTTTTTGAAATTCAAAAATTTGATATCAACATTTTTTGTTATTTAACATGTTTTGAAAAATCCATAGAGATGTCAAAAATGGTAGCTTTCAATAAAATCTATTCACCTAAACTCTTATCATGTACATGATGTTTCTCCGGAGGCCTCAAGGTACTAGCTCGAAGAGGATACGGATCTCCACGTCCTTTAGCATTGTATGCTAGCACAGCAGCAGCGTATGTTCTTCCGGGAATCAAGCCCACTGCCATAAATCTTGGCACTGCGCTAGAGACATTCGCTACTATTTCCTGTTGGATAATAAATAATATTTATAATTTTTTATCTAACTAAATATTCTTAACTTTTAAATTTCAGATTCGTTATGACGCCATCATAGCCCAGGAGTGTAGTATCTAACTGCATCAACGGTGGTCGTCGGTTCAACTCAATTCAGGTAAATGCTTATATTTTAATTCAAACTAGGTCTCGCAAGATAAAGCATGGTTTATTTTGTTGTGTTGTGCGCTATTGTGTTGTGAAAACTCATGAAACATGAAAAGTCATTGGAAAAGATAGAAAGTAAAGAACCGTGTATCTAGGTTATATCTGTATAACTATGACTGTTTACTTACTTGGGTAACAATTTCTCGAACTTCTAACAAAAATGATTGAGGCATTCCTCCATTGAATCCTTCTGAACACCGTACCCCAAACGACGTGAGGGAAGCATTGACCACAGTACAGTTATGTACTTGGTCTGGTCGACCTGAAAGATAATTCAATGTAGTACATTTATATCTAATAGTGCTATATAAATTATTTAAAATAATTTCTAATATTCATTTTTTATTCATTCATCACAAATAACTTAAAGCTAGCCACTCTGCCCACATCAAGGAGTGATATTTTGGATAAATAGTGTAAAGAAAACCTAATTTAAATATTACACTAAATGAAGTTTGTACCCACAAACTTTCACCACCGTTCAAGAGAATCACAATCGCGCCACAATAACGTCAATTCAATACATATGACTACTATAATATCTCAAACAACTTCCAGAACATTCCTCCTTGATTAAATGGCATAGTATATGTACGTATACTCCTCATTAGCTATGCTATATCATCACTTGATTTAATGTTAATGGTTGATCTCGAGCCAAGTGTCTAACTTCTAAAGAAATTATTCGTATAATAATATATTTAGAAATATAAAAAAAATGGTGTCTTGAGTGAACTTCACAGTTGAGATGTTTTTGTCTAATATTGACTCAATGTTATTGTATTAATGTTGTGAATTTGAATTTGAAATGAGTACTTTCAATGATTATTAATAGATTTTTTGCGAAATTGAATTAAGAAACTCTGTAGTTTAATATGTTATTCAAACACATCGTATAGAGCGAGAGAAGTATTACTGTACAATGGTTTTGGGTTCGATTCCCATTCCATCCCATAGTTTAATTTGAGGACAAGGCAAATAGAACATTGTGTTGTTTCACCCAACCCCCCCAGTGTATGTCTAAAAAAACCTTTAAGATAAATAATAATCCATAGTTATTATAAATGCGAAAATAAATCTATCGGTCTGTCTGTGACGACATTACGACGAAACTGCTGAACCGGCTGTGAATGTGATGAAATTGTATGTATAGAGATACTTGAGGGTTTGGGATAAACCTTGAAATACCATTTTCTCTCATTTTTTTTTAATATTTTTCCAGGAATTTCATTATTATACGAAAAGGCCGCTGAAAATACGAAACTGTTATAGTTCACGAGTTCAAAGCCGCATGCGGGTCGCTAGTAATATTACAAAAGATAAACATACCAGCAGCAATTATATGATATACACAGGGCACTCTCTGTTTTCCTATTCTATTGTGCGCCCAACATAGTAGCGTTCCATAGTCCATTTCAGTGTGCGGCGTATAAGTGACCGTCGAACTGGTACCAGATCTTGAAACGTATGTGTCGCTCACCTCGTTACTATTCGCCGTATTGTTAAATGTCCATCGAAACTATTGAAATAAACATATTATTAATTAAAGAAATATATGTGTTATAAATGAGAAATTGTTAAATTAATTAATAATTAATACAAATTTGAAGAAAATTATATTTTTTTAAGTGTTATTAACACACTTAGGAAATTGAAAAACATATATTTAGGAAACTTATAAAAATTTGAACGCAGCAGGATTTGAACCCGCCTTTTGAAAACCGTTCAAACACTCTGACCGCTAAGCCATGCGTTATACTATAGTAGATTCCAATTTTTATACGTTTTCTAAATATATATTTTTCATAATTATATTTTATAATATTTTTGCTTAAATAAACAATAAAAATCTTAAGCTACACATATGCTAATAAAATTGCTCGAGACGGGGCTAGACTCTTCGCCATATTAAAATACATTCAATAGTATTTTAACATTTTTAAAGTGTTATTCATACACTTAGGACATAGAAAAATATTTTGGGAAAGTTCTTTATATACGCGGAACAATTAACGCCGCACTTACGTTTACTGGATGTGGATTAATATATTTCTCACATAAAACCGACGGATGGATGATTTAACGGCGGATATCCAAAAGGCGCGAGTTCGAATTTCGCGAATTTTTAAAAATGTTTTACATTCATTTTCTAAATTAGGTAGTAAGTAGAGCGCGGTGTGCGTCTGATTACAATGTAATATGCGAGAAATATGTAAAGCCAAGTATATAGTATATATACAACATTTGTTTATTTTAAAATAAACTTGCAAATGATAATGAATATGACCTCACTAATATTGTTATGATTCTAAGCTTCATATTATTGGTATAAAATCAGTACTGCCAGTAAAAGAACTTTTGGAGGAATGCCAGTGTATTTATTTTGTAATAAACGAAATTAAACTCGATGTGTACATCCGTGGATGTTCCGCATAAATTCATAATTCATTTATAAATTTATCAACATGAAGTTGCCAAGAAACAAAGAGAGATGGTGGTAAAGTTAGGTGACGATGGCAAACACGGTTGCGAGTGAACTGATCTCGTGAAATATTGTGACGTTGAATTTTAATGTTTGCTTAATACTATTGTTTTGTTTTCGTAATTAGCTAGAACAATGAAATAAGTCTAAATAAGGACGGAAATATAAGAACTGTGATTTAATATACTCCCCCTGTTTTCTAGGGGAAATTAGAAAATGAGTTACGTTAAAAGTTAATAAAGACAAATAAAAACTACCCCAGTTTCACGCTTTTGCCCGTAAAGCAGGGTAGTCAGAGAGAACCTAGAGGTGTTAGAGTTTATATTTATAATTGTATAAACATTGCCTATGGTATTACGACCTTACTTGTTGTTTATTATGACAGTATATATCATATTTGTTTGCTACCTTTGTCCTTTGTTACTTAGAATATCTTTAGTATATATTATATAAGTATTTGAATTTGTGAGTCAGTCGTGTCTGAGACATTGTAGAAAGAATATTAAAGTTTAAAATAGTATTTAATATTTTTATCCTGAGCCCCCTTTCAGAGGCAAGACACTCCGTTCTCCGGTTTTCTGGCTAAATTCGAGAGGAACTGCTGCCACATTGCGCGACGATCTAAATATTACAATACACTATTTCGCTGTTTAATACCATGGGTGCATTCAATACATGCATAGATAGTAGAGATATATATGGTTGCAATATATTTAAATTTTATTCTAGTAATTGATATTCAGGCGAGTATGGAGGATTGAGAAAATGTGAGAAGTAGTTTGAAGTTGTATGCTTTTTCGTCTACAAATCTAGATAGGCTAAGCCAAATAAGCTAGCCTAAGGCTGAACGCCAGCCTTGTAGTATGCAATAACTCTAAAACAGTTTGTCAGACTATCTGCCTACATTTATTATATACGAAATGAGTTATAGACTTTTTATCAGAAAGAAACATGTTTTCTTTGACGTAGACGGTTGTTATTTCGAACTTTCTTTTTTTTACTTTTATTCCAGTGTTTGCAGCTATCAATCAAGTTTCAGTTATACGCCCGTTTTTATCGAATAAAGAACGATATATGGCAAGATTTTATTTATTTAATGATATTTTTGGGAACAGCTATTTGTTTTTTTTATCAAACCTATATATTTGATGAAGCGTTTAATATGAATATAGAGAAGAGCGTATATTTTACAACTATACATGCACACACACATACACATACATTACAAACTATAAAAATATAAGTAATGTTCTATGACTCCTCATGCTGTGTAGATCATCGCTTTCATATTGAAAGAAAAACATTCGTAAGGACCGTCTATAGTAGTGAAAACTTACAAATTATAATTTGTAAGTATGAATACTAAAATTAAAATAAAAATTGAAAATTTCATATTTAAATTAAACGGATCAACATCTATCTGGTTTTTTATCAATTGACATAACATTATATGCTGCGACATACGACTATTGATATAAAATTATATTCGACGTTAGGCGTTCGGTGACGATGACGCTAGTTTCACGATTTTTGTTCGCCCAAAAGTGCTCAACGAGCCTAAAGAAGTTTTCATTCTAAAAAACAATGATAGGCGACTATCTGGCATTGGATTCCTCCAGGAATTCTAGACTTTACTTGACTTGCTATTTCTATGATTAGCTTTTTCTAGGACAATTCGACATTTTATTGTTATCAAATAGCCCTCGTGAAAATGTTTAGTTTTTTTAGCCTCTGTGATTTGCTATATAAGGCTACCTTAGCCAAAATGTTTTACCAATATTTATTATTAAACTGTCTAATAACAATATATTAACAAGTACACATTTAATATAAAAAATCCAAATACTATACAAATTTATGAAAGAAACAAAATTAAAATATGGACTTCTTAACACCTTTTAAGGCCAATTTCAATATTTTTACAAAATATATTATAATATAGGGGCAAACATTAAAAAAGCCTTTCATTCAATACTAAAATACTTCTTCGTTTTTACATACAGGCAGTACTTACAGTAACTTCAGGCGGGTTGGCGTCCACTTGACATGTTATGTGAGCACGCTCCTGCTTAGCGACGCCGTGTACCCTTTGTTGAGAACTCCGGCACGTTGGTGCATCTGCAAGTTGCATTATGAGTTTAACTTTTGTAGGTATTTATTTTTTTTTATATTTTTCTTATGTCATATAGGGAGGTTGCCCGAGAGTACCTTGTTTTAAAATAATCAGCGACAGGGACTGCGTATACCTGTAATCGTGATTGGTTGTAGGTTCGATTCCCACTCGAAGGCATTTATATAGGAAATTTGAAATGCTCGCTCCAGTCTATTTCAAAGGTATCATTGTCACTAATAAATATGTATCAATTATTGTATTGGAAAAACAAAAAAAGAAATAGAAGTATCGGTGAGTTCCTTGCGCCGGTTCTTATCAGATCTGGGGCATTAACATTAGTGAAAGACAAACCGTGGCGTTGAGTGCCGCCACTCCACACGTAATGTCCAAATTTCGGCTTATTACAGGTTGAAAAGCGGAACTTAACGCTGCCAGACCAATCGTTGTTTTACCCACGTAATCGGGCAGGAATCGAACCCACAACTATTGCGTCTCAAGCAGTTTCTTATAGTCCTATATAAATAAAAGTATCTTTTAATTAATTTAAGGGTATCGCAATTTGCTTCTATGACCAACCATTTTCTATCTCAGCCCCTAAAGCAAGGAAACTCTTATCTTCTACATATAAAATAAAAGTCGACCATAAAACAGACGTAAAACAACCGAAGAGGGCGGTTTATTCTTTTATCGCTTTCCGCGTTAAATGTATGCAAATATACGTTACGTATATAGTTTCTAGTGAAATAATTCTATATATATTGTGTGTAAAGTTCAGTGTTTAGTCTATACATATAATAAAAATGTAACTGATCGCTGTCTGTACATGGAAGATATACGAAAAAAAATACTATGAGGGGCATTTTGCAATATAATAGAAATCAAAACAATGATTTTTAATTTTCTTTTCTGTTTGTTTGTGCACGCTTATCTCATAAACGGCTTAACCAATTTAAATTCAGTTTTTAGTATAGTATTTTGGTAGTCTGTCATAAGTAAAAAAAAACAACCATTTAAATTATAAATTTAAGCAAAGTGTGTCATATAAGGAAGAACGTGGGCAGGCGAAAAAAGTAAATAAATTAGTCAGTTTGTTAGTTTAGTCGTGTAGTTTACGCAGGTGAATTTTATTTACCTTATAACATAAGCTTCTTTTTAAAAAAAATGTGTGACAAAATCCACTAAAACTTACACAAAACATCCAAAGTAAAAGGCTTGCTTTCCCCATCGCCCTCAGCATTAAAGCCGACGCAAGTGTAGTTGCCAGCCGTCTTCCTTCCCACGCCTTGCAGTACCAACGACTGGTTGCTTATTATGACGCCATGACCGACGTTGTGGTGAAGAGTTTTACCCTAGATTAAGTATATGGTATACAAATATATTTAGAAAACGTATAAATATTTGAACGTAATTTGAACGGGATTTGAACCCGCAGGCGGGATTTGGTTTTCAAGAGGCGCGTTTTTCAATATCCTAAATGAGTGAATAACACTTTAAAAAAATATGTTAAAAGAAAATATATGGTATAAATAATTAATTTGTGTTATTTTTAGGTTTAGAGGCAATTGTGGGGCAGTGGGCAGCGTCTGACTGCAAGCGCGATTGGCTGTGGGTTCAATCTCCACTCGAAAAAAATATTTTCATTTCTTCGCTCTGATAAAAGAATTGAGGTTGAGTTCCGCCATTTAGCACGCATTATCTCGAATTCGGGCCGAATTTGGAGAACGGAGAGACACTCGGATCCCTCTGACTAACCTACTATGCGAGAAAAAGCTTGAAGCTGCCTCTTGTTCTTATTTTTATGTTTTTATTACTAATATTTACATATTATTTAACTTTTTTACGGCTTCGGCAGTAATAAACTTTAGTCAAAATACTTAACTTACCAGAACAGAGAAATGAAGACAATTTACATACCGGCGCTGTTGTACTGCGCCAGACTAGCTTTAGTTACATTATATTCATCTAAGAAAAGCTTTTAATACTACTTATCTTATCTAAGTAGACGCAAGTTCAAATCTCGCAAAAATAAGAAATTCCGCGAAATAAGGAACCGAGAACTTGCGTGTTGAGTGGCGGAACTCAACTTCACGCTTTGTCTTAGGTACCAGAGCGGAGAAATCAATATTTTTTTTCTGTTCCACTACGCCACAATGGCCTAGTAGCAGTATTAGTCGTAATAAAATACTCACATTATGCCTCCACTCCACTTTATAAACGTAAGGATGAGCTTTGATGATGCAATCGAAGTACACGTCCGTGCCCTCTCTTATATTGGTCGGGTCCAAATTAGTGCCAAGTCGGACCACCGTTTCGGGAACATCTGTTGAAATTAAATTTTATAGTTAGTATAATATATATTTGGCATCTATATACTGTGAACAGTTTTATTATTATTAATGTAGTCGTGACGCAGAAGCTAGTGTTAACACTCTCCGTTTTATACTATATCTTATATCTTTTGAAAGCTTTATTTGAATTAAGAAAAATAATTTGAAATACAATGGAAAAGTGTTTTTAACGTATCGGAATTCGAACCCGCGCCTCTTGGAATAAAAGCGCTCTGCCTGCTGAGTCATGCGTTCTACATCCGATTGCATCAAAATAGCAAAAGGCGCAGGTTTGAATCCGGCTGCGATCAAATTTTGCAACGTTTTCAAAAATTGAGTTTCAATTTTATTTTTAAAGTTTATGAACAAATAATAATTTAAATAATAGTACATATAATAGGTACAGTCCTCGATCTGATTAATGAAATCATATATTATTATATACACATTTTTTCTTTTATTTTTAAGTGCCTGTACATTATTTTGTGGTACATTAATAAATTTAAAAAATATACCTTTTTTTATATATATAATATAGTTATATATTTAGTGTAAAACAAAATATTACTCACACTGTATATCTAATATCCAATCGTCTTCTAAAGCAGGTACTGATGCCATTTGTGGGTTAGACGCGCGACACGTCAGCTTCGCGCCAGCATCTGCTTTAGTCAGCTGTATTGATACCGTTGATGTCGTTGTATTACCATCCGTTGATAACTGGTAACAAAAGAAGGTAATAGGTACTTAAATAAGGATGTTTTGGTTTATTTTGTATTCAGATACACGTTTTTCCCCGCATAGTAGAGGCAGTGAGAACCTAGTGTATATACACTCCGTTCTCCACTCTCAGCCCAAATTCGAGATATTTATCAACCAAGAAAAAAAAGAAAACGTGTAAAAATTTGAACGCAGCGGGATTCGAAACCGCGCCTCTTGTACCGCGTCACGTACTATCAAATTACAATTTAAATACCTACGATGTATGCAGAGATATGCGAAAATAAAATATAAGTACGGTATGTATTTATGCAAATTATATAAAATTAAATAACGTTTTATTGTTGATATCCATTTGGCTGAAACACGTTATGAGATAATGCTCAATCGCATCAACGATAACTATAAATAAAATTTGCATATAAATATATCATAATATATTAGATTTCAGAAATAATATGGAAAATTCTAATACTGAATACGATTTATATGATACCATTGTGGTAATGTGTGGCAGTAACCGATTTTAAACGTAATGATTGTGGGTTCGATACCCACTAGGGTAAATGATTATATTTAAATTATTTTTATTTCCCTTCTCTAAGACAAGTTTCGCCATATTTCGAAAGCGAAAGAAGAGAACGGATTGTCTTGACACTATTTTTTTCGGTTTAAACATTGAAATTACTAGAAATATTAAAAAAAATAAGAGAAAAAAGTAACCAATGTTCATCCCAAGAGCCTTGAGTATTTCTATCTAAAATTTACAATCGGGTAATTAAAATCAATTCAGCGGTTAGGCTGCGATGACGTCACACACAGACAGACAGACAGAGTTACTTTCACATTTAGAATATAAATAATAGGTATAGATTATTTTTAATTAAACAATAGAATAATTTGATAAAGTGGAGGACGGAGTGTCTTAACACTAGCTCTCTGACTACCCTGCTATGCGTGAAACTGGTATTGTTCACATTATATATTAGAAGAAATATATACGTAAATTAAGAATAAAATTACTGTGAACAATTCCAGCTGTGTTTTTTACATTTTAATACGTTTTTACGAAATTTAATTTCAGTTTTCAGCTTATTTAATATTTATAATATGTGTAAGTATATGCTGTAAAGGCTTTTATTATTAAAAATGTTTTTATGGCAATCATGGCGCAGAGGAACAATGTTGAGTATACTCGTGGTGGTTGTAGATTCGATTCCCATTCGGTGAAAGAGTTATATTTGAATGGTTTTCATTTTCACTTTCACTACTCACGTCAACACATCACGTCTATTTATTTTTATTGTAACTTAGTAAATAAATAAAGATTTCTGAGTAATTAGAATATAAAACATTTTTAGAAAACGTCTAAAAATAAAAATTTTGCGGAATTTGGACCCGCGCCTTTTGAAAAATATTCAATCTTTCTGACCGCTAAGTAAAACGTACTATATCCGGCTACGTCGAAATTCGTTTACCTATTACAACTTATTTTTATTGTAAGCATCTAAATATTTTAATTATTTAGAGTATATTTAGTAGTTTTTTATCTATAAAGTTAGTGCCTACAAGCTGCCAAAATTTAAATGTATATTTATTTCCGTAGTGGAAATCCACCCCACAACGATCTTTTACACATTGTCCCACTGCGCTAGCATGTCGTTAATGTAAAAATGAATTTTCTTATAGTCATTTTCATTACAACATTGTCAGTAAAATACTTGCAATTACATTCTCGCTCTTTTAAATCTAATGAAGAGTCTCTCAATGTTTCAGCAAAGAGATATAAGAAATTTGAAACCTTTCTCATTAAAGTACGAATTTAATCTGTTCTCGTTAAAATTAATTTGGTTAATGAACGCAATTTAATTAAGACGTCGAATTGATTTCTATATAATTATTTTATATATATTTAATAAGGTCGCTGTGCCTGCGACTTCGAGTGAATTCCTAAATAAAAGTTACTCCTTATCACAACAGCTATCTGCTAGTGAAAGTCTCGTCAAATCGGTTCAGTCATTCCAGAGTTTAGCCAAAAAAAAATTGCAAAAAAAGTTATTTTGGTATATGTACCTTGTGTATATGTGTCCACTTAGTCTTGCGATAAATATTTTTACTAAGAAAAGTTAGTTTTTTTGATAAACATTACCAAAAAAGTGATAGTTTTATTATTAAAAACACACTCTACAATTTTTTTTTATTTGTATAGATGTGTATTATTTTAGTAATAAAGTAGAGAAGTTATTTAAGGTAGTTTTTCGAGCTTTTTCTCACAGTAGAGGATATTTAATGTAAAAACAGTTTCTCTACTTCCCGCCCGAATTCAATACATTTCGTTTTGATTGATATTTATAAATAACTGATTACATACACACTGTATATTATTATCGTAAACTGTATATTATACTGCTATACAATTTTGAACCAAATATAACCTGTACACCCGTACAGGTGAATAATGAATATTTTTATAAGAAGTTTTCATAAGAGTTTAGTGTACATTAAATGTTTTTTTGATCACCTCCCTTTTGATATGAATGAGCTATAAAAACTTCACGCTATTTCCCGCATAGCGGGGTATTCAGAGAGAAACTAGTGTCAAAATACACTGTTCGCCACTTTTCGCCTGAAATCGATCGAGTTTACTGTCATGACTGTCACATAGCATCACGATAACCTCTGTAGTCCAAGATTACTTATCTTTATATGTATATATTAAACGCATTTTCTACCTTAGACTTATTTTTGTACAAATAACCTTTTCTAGCGTTTCTCTAATTTCTTGATCATTTAAAGTAATTATCTATTTGAACTGACATCCTCCGTGTAAAATCAACTATATGACAACATTCAAGAAAATAACACATTGAAATTTACAGTTATGATATGATTGTAAATTTAGATGTGTAATTTTCATAATTAAATTTTAAGCCAGTGAAATATTTACTTACAAACTCAAATATTTTTTGTAACTTAACATATATTCTAACGTTAATATGACAGTCACTCAGAAAGACAGGCAGCAATCGTAATGCAGCGAGGTAATTACACCGACTCGTGACCGCCAGTCATATTAAAATTAGTCCCATATTACTTAACTTAAATACTTAAGTTGCATACTGTTTAACTTTTCAACTTACACGTCAAGTACATTGTAGTTTTCTTGAGTGATTTGGATTTAGCGCTTTGTCTTGTATGAGAAATTATTATATTACATATTGTATGTATGAAACAAGTACAACGCCTACTAATTTAACTCCTGCATTTTAAGGATTCCTGGCAGAGATCATTTATACATTTTATTTTCTTTACATAAGTCTTTGTTTATTGTTTTCTGTAAACTTGTAGTGTACAATAAAGCATATTGTTATTATCTGCGACACACAAAAGGAGGCATGCGCATAAATATATGAAAAAAAAACATATAAATTAAAAACTATTCAGCCCATACTCTAACATCGACTAACGACCATATCGCATGCGATAGTGATATTTAATAAACAACTTTTTATTCAGTTCAGAATCAATCTAAATATAATTATATGTATTATGTGATAAGCATAAGTTTTACATACGCCATTATAGAACAGTCGGGAAATGACTGGCTGCGAATAATAGCAGCAGGTTCGATTTTCACTCGAGGAATTTTTTTTTATATATTTAAATGAATTGTCCAGCAACTTCGTTGCGTAGACTATAAAATGTAAAATCTGGTTTTACCAGTTTCCTTGGGTATTTCAGGAAATCCTCCCCTACACTTCTCAGCCTTTCGCGTCAAGTACATCTGAGCGTTACCTGTCAGTCAGTCACTAAGTGACAGTTGTATTTTATATATAATAATAATAATCTTTATTGTACAACTATAAAATATACACTAAAACAAATATTTACAAAAAGAAATGTACAAGAGACGATCTTAGTGATCTCTTACATATAACCTTAAGAATATGCTCTTAGGGTGTGAATAATTAATATAATATTATATACCGATAATATAATATATGTATATATAGATTATTTTCATTTGTCCTGATCTAGTCAAAGTGCAGAGTTAAGTACTGCCATTTGGCACGCTTTATTAATGAAATGGCCGAAAATTAGACAACAGATTGTTTTAAAACTGGACTGTCTTCAATAGCCTGATAAAGAAAGCTTTCCCTTGCCTTAACGATTGACAAATTGTGCCCGAGGCGATATTGGTCCCATTCAATCTACATTTATTACTGCTACGTGCCCTTATTTTAAGATTTCCGTGTTGTTTCTTAGTGATAAAGATCATGGTTGCCCCGATCAGTTGAATTTTGGTAAGAAATTAGCTTTGTCTGTCAAAGTTGAGAATTGATTAGCCATTAATGACAATGGTTGTTTAACATTTGATTTTAATATAAAAATTGGTTTGGTTATATCGAAATTGGGCAATCTTTTTGTTCCTAAAAATTCGCATTTTTTTATACAATTTTTTTTTATATTAAACCTACGTTCCTACATCCCAAAATAGAAAATAAACCTTTATATTTTCTATTTTGATCATTTTGCTAGTATTTAAAAGTCATTAGTATCCGCCATTAAACTTAGAAATGATATACTATATATATAAAACGTATGAAAAACTGAACATAGCAAGATTCGAACCTGCGCCTCCTCAAATCCGTCCAAGCAATGTAGTCATACTATACGTTCTTCTTGTCGAGCTACGTCGATATTCTAATTTTTAAGTTGTAACAGTTTATTTTAAGTTCAGATTTGAAATCCAACTAGGTTGTCATTTTAACATTTTTTTTAATTAATCTTATTCAAGTATGTAAATAACGCTTTAAAAATATTCAATTCACGTAAATAATTTGTCAAATCAAAATACAACATATGAAAAAACGTAATCCATATCCAGTAATAACACATAAAACCTAAATATTTTTCTGTCTTGTGTAAAGTTCGTGAAAATTACGATATTATTTGTATGAAAAAATAAATTAAAATGCCATCACAAAGGAAAAATAAACGTATGGCGGTTCTAGTTAGTAACAAAGTTTAGCTTTGAAAGTAACGCCAAATGTTATAAGACAAAGCGTAATAAGATCTTTGATAAAATAATTAAAATCCAATTAAGATTTCGGAACGAGACTATGCCAACAATAAATCTCATTATGGAGCTAATACGATATCACATCTATAGATTCAAAGAGGATAATTAAAAAAATTCTATTAATAATATTTCTATACAATGTAAAAAAATGTAAATAGTAAAATAATTGACAATAATCACTGTTTGACAAAATGTATAAAATGTTTGACAATTGACAGTTATCACGGTTAGAGCGCTTGGACAGTTTCCAAGAGGCGCTGGTTCGAATCCTGCTGTTTACAAATTTACATACGTTTGCTTTAAATATGGTTTTCAACTTCCTAAGTGTGTGAATAACACTTTAATAAATGTTAAAAATAAACAAAAACATATGAAAGAAAATTTGAACTCTTACCGTTTCTTTAGCATTGTTTATTCTATGGCCGTTCTTCCACCAAGTTATAGACGCGGGAGGACGTGACCCCGAGCTTTGACAGAGGAGATCGTATCTCCTACTCGCTGATAGCGGCTGATTTGATCCAAGTATGTGCACGTTTAAAGGCGGAACTGAAAGATAATAATCTTATAAGCTTATATAGTATCAATTATGTAAGTAAGTAGAAAATATAAGTAGTTTTAGATTCATATAATAAAAGTATAGCTTTTTATTATTTATTTAACAGTTTATTACACCAAAATTATTATTACAATAAGTAACGATAGAGAATAGTTACAATTTTGGTGTAAAGGCGGCCTTATCACCATAGGTGATCTCTTCTAGGCAACCCTTACCGAGAAAAGACCAGAAGACACAAAATAATTAGATCGGTGTACAAATGACATACAAAAATGTTTGCTTAGTGAAATAATCTTACTTCAAATTTACATATGTTCCAATACAAATACAAATATATAAAAATAAAATAAACTTAAATAAACGTACTACATACATATTAATTTTATAAAGAGACTAATACTATACTTTTTGCAGTATCATACAGGCTACAGGCCATCGGTCCGATATAACTATCGGACTGTAGGCCCTACTGCCTTCTGATAGACAAATGGGTACATTAGCGGACTATTAATGTGACTTTGGCACCCTTTGGACCTATTTGGCGCATTGAGGCGCTTCTTTAATTAGTAGATCAACTGTAGTAAGCTAATACTTTCGAAATTGGAAAATTAAGAAGCTTTTGCATGCTCGTTTTCTCTTTTCTTGGACAGATTCAAAGATATATATATATATACAATACACAAAGACAAAGTCTATTCATATATTAAAGTAGGTACACAAGACTGTAAAAGACAAACAAAATTTTCAACTAAGCTTACTTGACAATGAGTTCAGATTTTCTCGCTGTTTAATGAGCAAACTTGACAGGTGTCGTTTCCAATGACTATAAAATGGATTCTTTGGAACAAAACTTTGATATGTAGGTCATTTTGTAAAGTTTAAAATGCTCAGTGCTCAGTTTAATAGAGTAACTAGATGCTTGTTTGTAAAATGAGCAAAATATTGTAAACTTTTAAGTAGAGCTTAAATATTTCAATTCGTGACATTCTCTTCTTCAGTTTTCACCAGAATTCGAGATATGGCGTGTTAAGTAGCGGAGCTCATCGACGCGCTTGTCTTTATATTACCAAAGTGAAGACGTAAACATAATTTAAATATAAATATGTTAAGTTGGAATCGAACCAACTACCAACGGTGTTTTCAGTCAAACGCTATTTCATTACTGATGACTACATTTATTTAAATCACAAATCATTATTTAATTGATTGTATTTACAATTATTGGTTTTTTTTTAAATCAATGAATATATAATTTATGGTTCCTTTTTCTTTAAAATTTTAAAACAGGTACACGCTGTTTACAGCAAAGCAGGGTATTTAGAGATAACTATATATCATGATACTCCACTTTCCACTTTTGAATCTGTATTTATATAAATTATAGGCTTATGGAAATACATTGAAAACAGGAAACAATCTTTTGATAAACATTCTTTCTCCACTTTCCGCCCGTTATAAAAATACTATTATTACCAGACTTTCAGAGTAGGATTTTAACGTACAATCATTAAGAAGCTTTTGCATGCATATCAGCCCAACTGAGCTACATTTTAAACATAAAAAAAATCTAGTTCAGCTTATGGATGTAGGTTTTTGATCTTAACTTACAATTCATATCCAAAGTAAGAGTAGTTTCTATAGGGTGGGCCCGCAAATGATTTGAGGCCCGACATGTGAGGGTTGCTCTGACATCGGACCGGGTTAGGGGCCCTACTTTTAATACACCTCTAACGCCATTCCCTTGAAGCGTAGTGGCTGTTGTATCTGTTTCTATTTCGTTTCGAAACCATTTGATCCATGGTCGTGGTCGACCTATAAAATAATTTATGATTAGTTTTTTTTTAAATTAATTTCAGATTCACACTTTAATTTCAGAGAGAACCTAGTGTCGAAATACTCTATAAATAAGAGTGTAATATTCATTTTAATAATTTAATATATTCATAATTATTATTAATTAGTAGTAGTATATGTAGTAGTATAATACAGAATTAGTAATTTTTTTGACTTCTACAACAATATCCAAACATTTTTAGATTTTTTATTATTCTTCGTAAGAATCACTTACATCTTGACTATTGAGACCGATGTCGTGTAAGATGTTAATAAGATGCTGATGTCTGACCCGATAAAAAACTTTTTCCTAATCGATAAAGCATATAAGAACATTTTCTTGTATATTTCTGCATTTTTACACAAGTACATTGAGGGCCAACAGGGCTTCTCTAGTACCTACGCCGGAACGAAAACCAAACTGGCTATCTCCCAATTGCTCGTTCCTCTTTGGTCTATGTGGTGTTTAGCAACACTAAACACATGAGACTAATCATTCGGTACTCTCCCCATATTTTGGCATTCTGCTTTTTTGGGATAGTAATGAATGTAGATTTGAGCCAGTTTTGGGTTATGTTGCCAGTATTATATATATTATAAAATAATTGCATTAGTACATTTCTATGATACTCTTCCAGAAGTTTTAAAATGTCTACTAGTCTGATTCCAGTGTTTTTTCTGGTTTGGCAGATTTTAAAGCGTGCAGGACTTCTGAGCCTAAAATAGATTCTTTACAGTTTATTTCTTTTTTTTTAAGTTTTCTTTAAAGTTTGTTTGTTTTAATAGATTATTTAAACTTTAAAGTTTGACTTAAAGTATAATTAACTGTGTGCATTGATGATGTGAATGTGTACATTGGCGCCTGTAACTCCTGGAACGATTACCAAATCTACTTTGGCATTCATATACCCCATTACAATGACGACATATTTTCTCCTCGTGCCTTTCAAGAGAATTTCGATTGCCTTATACATATTATCTACTTCAGCCAAAGGTCGTTGTTCAGTGGGCGATTAAGCATGAATAATGTTTATATTACATGGTTACGCTTCTATTGTAATAAGTATAGTCCGGTTAGATAAAGGAATAAGAGTGTTGTTATTATTATTTTTAATTTGAATATAAAAAAAACCTTACCTCCCGTCACGTCGCATTTGAGCGTAAATGTGTCACCCTCTACATACGGACCTACTATGGCTTGTTTCACGTCACCCTTGTCGTCTGTTATAACCATTTTGTTTGGAGGAACTGAAAAAAAAGGTTAGAAATAAATATTTTGATTCTATATGAAGATATAAATGAATATATTGCATAAATACGAATTTTGAGAAAATTTTATCAGTCACTCGTTAAAATTTTAAGATGGTTAGCAATCTCTAGATGACGATAGAAAAACGTTGATGATGATGGTTATCCAAATCCATTCAGCCATTTATGGATGGATTAACAAACATTTTAATGTACACGTTTCACTATATATTTAATATTTTAATGTGTTCACACACTTAAGAGATGGAAAAACATTTTTAGAAAGGTATAAAAACGTAAACCCAGCCCACGCCTCTTGAAAACCGTCCAAGCTCTCTGATTGCTAAGCCATGCGCTCTACATCCGGCTACATCGACATTATTATACGTTAATTAATATATTAATATTAAGAATTTCGACCTAGTCGGGATGTAGAACGCTTGGCTTAACGGTGAGAACTCTTGGAGTTTTCCAACAGGCGCGGGTATGAATCCCATAATAATAAATTTAGGTGGCAAATTAAAGAATATAATGATATATTATTTTTAAGCCTTTCTTTAAATTCAGTCCGTTTAGATACTAGACTGAGCTAAGTTGCGAAAATCGGCACCCTACTAGCTTAGTCAGAGAGCATTACACAGACAAGTCCTAATTAACTAACGACGGCAATTTACGGTCAAAAGTATTCAATATTTCATTCTCAAATATCTTACACACTGTGATTCCAAAAGAATCTCAGAACTTAATAAGCTTTTTTATTCTTTTAAAATTTATATTTTATTACAAACAATTAATTTGTTATTTTTAATTTACTAAGGTTGTCGAATTTCTAATTAGTTGCTGAAACAGTCAATGGCCGTTGCTGTTTTGATTGGATGTTCTAATGTATGTCAAACAAGACAATGACGAGACGATATATATATGTCTCTAAAGAGCGTATCGGCATATCACAAAGGTCTTTCAAAAAAAATAACTAAGCAATTGGAACGGCTAATAAGACTTAAAATAACTTAAATTGGGTGATTAAATTCACGTTTAGTCGATATCTTACAAACTAATATGGCAAGTTTTCAAATAAACGTAGCTTTTGCACGACATATGAAAATCTTATCTATTATGAATAAAACACTTATTTTGTTATATAAAAAATAGATTGTCGACTTTATACGCCTTTATGAAAAGCCAATACGCTCTCCGCTTTTTGCTACTTAAAAGATATTGTGCTAGATGCGGGGCAAAACGCCGCACTTTGTCTAACTGCTTAAACGTCTGTAATATAAATATCAATTTAAATATATAAGTATACAAATGTTTCAATATTTTGTCCACCTTTCACGTTCTTTTATAATATACTAATTATTATTGGTTGCCTGAAAGAGATTGCTTTTAGTGACGAGGCTGCATATTTGTTTTAAGTGATGTATAAGTTGACGTGGATTGTGAAAATATTGTACAATATTATCACTATTATTCTTATATTTTTTCTTTCTGCTAGAATTTGAATCAAAAGGCAATACGAGTACATTGATTTGCGAACTTATCGATTGGGCCTTATGAGTGGTCATCTTTAAAAACTTATTATATGATAATAATATTAATAATATATATTTTTTTATTTTTGTTTAATATTTAAACACAAGCTTTATTTTTTTCTAAGTTTTGTTTACGCTATGTTTGCTTATCACTTTTTCCCGCATAGCAGGATAGGATGTCAGGATCTAGTGTCAAGATACTTTCCGCCCGAATTCTAGGCATTGCGTGTCGAGTGGCGTAACTCCACTCCGCACTTTGCCTTATTAGACCGGAGAATTGAAAATAAATTAAATATCATCATTCACCCAAACGCTAATCGAACTTACAACCACCGCGCCTACAGTTAGATGCTGTCCCACTGCGCCACGCCAGAGATAGGCATCTCTACATACAAACTTTACATATTTAAATATATTGTATATGGCACGTCATATACAATATGGACATTTTGTATTTTCTCACATGCCATCTCCCCAAAGGGCGCACTTGGGCGCACTTCCATTACAGTAACAAACTATTCTACTCAAAGCTTTCAAAAGACATCAAGAAAATTACTATTGGAAAACTCTCAAATTAGTTTTTATAAAAGTTTTTAGACCTGTAATAAATGTTAAGTGGAGTTTAGGTCCACTTTAACAATTTACAAATATTTTACTTTAAAAATAATATATATATAAGTATTATGTTAATATACTTGGTATTAAAATGATACCGTATTATTTATATTTGTTCTATTGCCTAAGCTTCTTGTTTTCAATAGAAACTTATTTAATTTTATAATTTAATTAAAATTAATAATAAATTGTTTGAAAGCATATCTAAAGTACATTATCTTTGTAAAGTTTTAACTTATGACCTAATTGAAGTTGAGACCATCGTATCGAAGTGAGATAGCGTGTAATCGCGATTGGATGTAGTAATGATTATAATTAAAACATTTTCATTTTTACTACCAGAGTAAGTACAAGGCAAAGCACGGCGCTGACTTCCGCTACTCACTACGCAATGTCTGAACATCGGGAGAAAAGTGAAGAATAGACTGTCTTGCTACTAGGTTCACTCTAATAAACCTGCTATGCGGAAAAAAGTGTAAAACTTTAACTAACTTAATTAGTTATCATGCATAGGACAATTGCTTTTGCAATGCTTTTTCTTTAATATAGACGAAATTAGTGGATTGATATACTAACACTATTATATCTCTATCTTCGAATGCAAATGCGGAAAATGTAACGGAATGATATGCCTCCTTTTTTGATATACTAATTTCTTTAATTGTGGGTATTTTAAATGAAATTCTTAAAGGAATTAATCACGTATATTTTGGTATTCACAAATATATTATTTAAAACGTAATGTTTTGAACACTTTAAGTTATCCATGGTCATAGTCTACCAATGAGTAGTAAACTATACGCCATAAATCCGGTTGAAATAGTTTCATTTAAAATGTGTAAAACTCGCGAAATGAAACATTTTATTGCATGAGCCTAAGAAAAATCTAAACCTTTTATAGCTTTTAGGTAATAACTGCCAAATAAATATTTTAAATGTAAGATCTAAATTAACTTAAATATTTAAAGCTCGCGCCGTCTAAGCCCGGTCTGGATGCAGCTGAAAGCAGCTAGTAAATTCAGTTTTTTCATGTTTTAACTTGGCAAGGGTAATTTTGTAGAATATTCTAACTAAAAGTGTCGTCTGTTAGGTACGAAGTCTAAGAAACCCCTCTTGGCATTTTACCAAAGAATGAATAGATAAACTGAACTAAGATAAAAACATTCGTAAATTTCTCTTGTTTCATTTTTAAACGAATTATAAATTTTGTTACTGAGTATATTTTTGTTTCAAGAATGAACTAAATTCCAATATTTTTCAGCTTCACCCCGCATAACAGGTTAGTCAGAAAGAACCTACTTTTGAGATACTCCAAGAAATTGTAACATGATTATGTTTTTTATTTGAACCTATAATCATAAAGGCAAACTCAGAACTAAAGCTTAGTGATATTTAAGTAAGTTATTTCTACTTTACTCATTTGTACAATTACAATGACACTTCCAAATAACAATATAATATATTAAACTAAAAATATTTTCATTAAGGAAATTATTAATATTACACATCTACAATTTAGTATAAATGTGAGGGACTTGGTGGGAAAAGGACATAACCGCTATGGTGGAGGAATTCTTCGTTCCTGTCTTGTGTTAGTGTCAGTGTGTCTGTTTGTTATATTAAAACAATCGCTTTTTACTAAACGCATATGTATATATATATATATATATTAAAATAACATATTTTACAATTTTTATATGTCTATCTATCTGTTTGTTCCGGCTAATCTCTGAAACGGCCGGACAGATTTTGACGGGACTTTCACTGGCAGATAGATAATATAATAAAAAGTAACTTAGACTACTTTTATTTTAGAATTCCACGCGGTTGAAGTCACTGGCACATCTAGTATTATGTAAGAACAGTTTTTCACGTTTATTAAAATTTTTTTATATAAGGTTTTCGCGCATGTTTCTTCATTAAACTGTTTGCGGGCGCAATCGTGGAGAGTCTAACGCAATCATAAAAATAAATTTGATTCGCACTAAAGGAATCTATACTAACAAACAAGAGTAAAAAATATGTAACTGTGAATATTACTTAGGACGATGTAAAACAATATAAGAATAACAATTTATGATTTAAAATTTTTTTGGATGTCTATTCGTACACTATGGTATTACTGGACGGGTGTTAAAATTGAAGATTGAATTTTCTCCGTATTGGTTCTTCTTCTTCTTAGCATTAATCCTGGCCTAGCCATTGTCTGCCTTCCTACTCAATCCCCTCCTATTTGCACGATCTTTGATATTCTCAGTGGTAAGTCCATTGGCTCTCATATCCTGCTTCACGACATTCATCCATCGCTTCCTTGGGCGTCCGGGGGTCTTGCTCCATGCACAGATATATTAAGGCATATTCTTTCGACATCGTTCTCAGGTCTTGTAATAAGCGTATATAATTTAACATTTTAACTATATAAATAGTTCCTATAAGTTTCTTAAAGAGTCCAGAGTAACTCTAATTTGGACGAAGAGTGGATACGGAGTGACGCATCACTAAATCCTTTCTCTCTCTCTCTCTCTCTATTTCTCACATAGTAAATTTCTTTAATTCGTCAGAGTGATTTTGGTAGGAAAAACACTTACGTCACTGGCGCACTTTAGTGAGTTGAGTACTTAATGGAATCCGACTTCAAATATTTGCTTTACACTCACCCACAATACATTGGGTCAACGTGTGTTATTTATTTTGAAGATTAACATAAGGCTTAGGTTAGTATAGGTTTAAATCAATTCGAATCTTTTCCAGAATTACAAAAAATCTATTAACAGGAAAGGGACGCACTTTAAACACTTTCTTATTTCAAAATTGGTACAGCTATTTAGCAACTTTTTCGGTCGGTTTAGCAATTTTGTCAGTCAACCATTTTAAAAAATATGTTACAACATTGAAAGACATATTTAGAAAACGTATAATAATTTGAACGCAGCGGGATTTGAACACGCGCTTCTTAGAAACCGTCTAAGCGCAGTGACCACTAAGCCATGTGTTGTACATCCAGCTGCATTGAAATTTGTATACGCTTCTTTATAACTTATTTTTGTTGTTTTCTAAATATGTTTTTTAATTTCCTTATTAACACTTTAAACAGCAGCTTCACGCATTTTTCTGCTTATAAGTATATACACAGAGAACCTAGTGTCAAAACACTCCGTTCTCCACTTTACGCCCGAGATTTGCGTGGTGGGCGGCGAAACTCAACACTATAACGGTGTTTGATGTCTTTAAATATGGCATAAATTAAGAAAGAGCTATATAGAAATATCAAAGTGGAAAAACAAACGTGTTATTTGAAGTGCCTTTAAATCAAAGTTCAAAATTTTATTTGGAATTTCAATTTATTTACAATCACTCGACTGAATTCACTGCAAGCACTTTAAAGTATTATAAAATTAATAGGTGACTATTCAATTTCAGGTGAGTAACGCAACGACAGATCCACTTAGCGTTAAATCTATATAAGTGCTTAGTGAGAAGATAAATTAAACTACACTAAACGCAGCGGGACTCGAACCCGTGCCTCTTGGAAACGGACGGACGTTACAACTTTTATAGGCTTTCGAAATATGTTTTTCAATTTCCCAAGTATGTAATTAACACTTTGAAAATATTAAAAAATATTGGACTATACTACTAACTCCGTTGACCCGTATAATACACATTGCCTGAACAACGTGCTAGTCGCTTTATACAAAAGTGTAAACACATTGTTATGTGTAATATTTTTTATATTAAATTATAGTATTCCTAATGCACTCTTGTTCTACGTCATGTTCTTCAATGCTGATGGACGTACCCACTAACCAGATAAGGCTTCCCAGATAAACTTTGGTGGAGGAGGAGAGGAGCTGCTTCCATGCCACTGTACTTCTGCTTATCTTAAAGCTTCAGTAATGGTATTCTAATGGATTATTATCCAAAATATTTAGATAGCATCCATTGCATTTCTCCTATATATGGATATATACACTTTAGCTATGCATTTACACTATGAGGCGACCGTGGCGCAGTGTAACAGCGAGTGTATACACGACGAATGTGGTTTCGATTCTCATTCGGGACAATTATTGTATTTAATATATTTTTATTTTTACGCTGTGGTACCTAAGACAAAACACGGCGTCGAGTTCAGCCACTAACCAATGTCTTGATTTTGGGTGGAAAATGAAAGACGGAGTGTCTTGTCTGACGGAATGTGTCTCCCTAACTTCCCTGATAAGGGATATGCGGCAAAAACGTGAAGCTGCAAAAAAACTATGCATTTATTTTGCCTCCAACCTCATTTTGTTTAATTTTGTAAACAGGGATCAAAATCTTACGTATTAATAGATTATGTGATTATTTTAGGCTTATTATGGGGAAAGCTTTTTGTTTTTTTTTCGATTATAGCAGGGTATGCAGAGGGGAGTGTTAAAACAGCAGAGCGAGGAAAATACATATTTATATAATCTGTATATAATATCTAGATAATTGAAATATAGTTCTTCCCCCGATTGGGATCGAACTCACAGTTATCACTTTCACAGTCATACTACGTCACAAACGCCCCTCTCTATTATTGATTATAAATATTTTTCTCTTATTGAATTCGAATACAACAACACATCACTTGAACAAAAAAATATTAAATACAGCTTATTTACGAAACAGCCAAAATATGCATCTAAGCAATAAAACTATGTGATAGTGCACGGAACTCTAAATATACTTCAACGCTGAGTGCACTTGTGTGATATGCGAAAATCAAATCTTTTGGTACTCAAATAGAAGAATACGAATATTTTATGTAATAATATATAGAGGGCTTCAGCTATTTTTACAAGGTATTTTTGTCTATATTTATTTTACATATCATGGAAAAGCTTAATGAAGTTCAGTATAATATAGGCCGTCATAATCATAAAAGCAATCATAATTGAGGCCGTTGTGGCATAGTGGCACAGCGGCTTACTGTAATTGCGATTGGTTGTAGGTTCGATTCGCACTCGTGAGAGTTATTATATTTAAATAATTTTCTTTTTTTAACTCTGGTGAACAAGACAAAGCGCGGCGTTGAGTCCCACCTCTTTACACGGAATGTTTCGATAGCGGGCAGAAAGTGGAGAATCGTCTTGAAAGAAGTGGTCTTAGCAGTAGGTTCTTTCAGACCTGCTATGTGGGAAAATGTGTGAGGCTGGTAATCAATCATGATCCTTCCATTCCCAGTTCCTCTTATTATCAGTTAGTTCATTATATGCTATATGTATATAAAACGTAAGTATTGTGTAAAATAAATAATTTACATTTCATTTGATAAATTGATGTATTCTATTTTTTTATTGGCGCTACTAGAAAATATGCAATGTCGTTTGAACAAAAAACGGAGCGTCTAGACTCTATGCTCTTTCTGACTACAAATATATCCATTAGTCGTCACATTCATATGTATAATCATAGTATATTAAGAGAAATATTTTTAGTTAACCTTATTAGATAATATAAGACCATAAACATATGGACGGAAAGTTCCGTCCATGACATACGTCCGTGACAAAAGTCACTAGGTAGACTCTCTGTATATCAAATAAGATGCTGCAGATAAGTGAAGCTGGAAAAAAATACTTTGCCCGAATTCAAACGTGATCAAACCTGATTTGCTTAAAAGCAAAACCCATTAAGATTTTGGTAAAAGTAAAATCTGGGGAGCCATTACGACAGCTTTCAACGAAATGTCGTTTCTAAATACTTAATAAGGGACTGCAGATAAATTAAGCGGTTCATTATTTAGTAGCTTTATTTTATTTTTGCTAAGTAGCTAATTTATAATTTTAATAATCCACGATCTAACCTACTGTTATGGTGATTTTTTAAAATTATTGATATTTCTTCATAGTTTATTTTAAAACTTCGTAACAATATTTTCATCTGTTCAATAGAAATTGGGTCAATCATTTCGTTCGTTTATATGGAAATTTCGAAACGTATCGCTTTCTGAACTATATACATATTACACACACTTTGTTTACAACAAGCGAGAATTATAAATCTATATTATAAATATAATCCATCCCATTCATCCATCTCCATAGTCGAGGTTATCATCGGGTTGTGGGTTCGATCGCGACCTAGGAGAATTAATTATATATATATATATATATATATATATATATATATATATATACCACACCCACAATAATGTTCTTTATCCTGCGAGAAATAACTTTTTAAATTATATTTTGTGAACATTTAAATTTCCATCATAAGACGCTAATATTTATTTATAATAAATATGACATGATTGTCAGAAGCCGCAAAAAGTCTAAGTAGAATCGTATATATTTATTATCGCATTACACGCCCCGACATTGGATTACTGTCAGGTTTCAGCTTGTCGATAGCTCCATAGAATGAGCCGCACTTTTTTAACAACGAGGATTTAGAGGTCGGAAAGCAAATAAACGTTTCATGTAATTTTTTTTGAAAATTGTCGAAAGATAATTATCTTTATTACAATAGCAGCAAAACATGTTTTGTGTTTTCAACTGTTTTCCCTATATGATGTGTCGTGTTATTTTGCCTCAAATTCATGGATTTTTAAAATAAATTGGATCCGGATTGAGTCTTTTATAAAATTGTAACATCCACATTTCTACAATTTCTGCTGAAATCGTATAAATTTTCAACGGAGCCTGTGGAAATGGTAATACTCGGTATATGGGCTTTCAGTTAACATACGCTATTAATGACGGCTTATATATATATAAATATATAAATATATATATATTCACAATAATTTGCAAAATAGTAAACTATATATAATTTATATTTAACTTTTTATTATTTTATATATATATTATTTGGGGCATTTATTAGTATAATAGGGCCCAAAACAATGATTTTTAATTTTCTTTTCTGTGTGTCTGTTTATCTGTTTGTTTGTGCACGAAACTCTCAAAAAGAAAAAAAAATAACTGTATAATAACATAATAAGTATCGCTAAAGTATCGCTTTATAAAATTTAATCACAATCGGTTCAGCGATTTGGCCACAATGGCGCCACAGACAGACACAAACAGTCTTACTTTCACATTTATAATATTAGTATAGAATAGCATGAATTGTACGGTATA
The DNA here is from genome assembly GCA_038994665.1 of Podotricha telesiphe. Taxonomy (NCBI): domain Eukaryota; kingdom Metazoa; phylum Arthropoda; class Insecta; order Lepidoptera; family Nymphalidae; genus Podotricha; species Podotricha telesiphe. The sequence goes on along the minus strand of JAOYRR010000508.1, from coordinate 95,191 downwards.
GAATTTATAAATTACTTTATAGGGTATTGTAATCCGATTATAACCTTTAACATTTAAGCGCTATTTGAAAATATTATAAAATATATAAGCATCACAATTGAGGCCATCGTGGTGCAGCGTGACAGCGCGTCTGACATATACGCGATGGCTGTGGGTTTGATTTCCAATCGGATGAATAATAATATTTTTTTTTAGTTTCTCAACTCTGGTGACAAGACAAAGTTTTGAAATAAAGACGTATGGTAGAGAACCAAGTGTCTTGATAGAAGGTTCTCTCAGACTTCTATTTAATACTTCAAAAACTGTAAAGCTGCAAATAACTAAATTAGCATTACGCAGCTACCGCGTATAACATAGTAAGTTAGACTTGTACACTTTTTGCTTAATTTCAAGATACTGTGCATCAATATCATTTCCATTGCTCAAAAATAATTAAAACCAAAATATATATATATAAAAATTGTATACGCGGACAACGTGTGACGTTAACAAATAAGTTAAAAATAACTTACCAATAACAGTAAGATTAACTCTTGAATTTCTAGTTTGAGCTTGTTTGAAGTCTACCCTACATCTATATATTCCTTGGTCAGTGGCTCTTACTCTGTCCACCCCTAGCTCCGCTGGTCTCCTCTCTGGTAGGAAATAGGCTCTCGAGGCAAAAACACTTTCATCCGACCATCGTTCTGCAACACCGAAGTCCTTTTCCCTCGCATCCACGCTGTGTCAAATAGAAAAAAAACAAATATTTTAGTTAGGTTTAGGTTATGTATATCCCATTTGGCTAATAGCTAGTAGCCTTGAGTCTATCAAAACGAATAGTATTACAGCCTATAAAGTAATAATAAATATTCAAGGCTATTATGGCACAACGTGACTGTATATACTCGATGTATTAGTTCGATTCCCACTCAGGCGAATGGTTATATTTAAAATATTTTCATTTCTGCCGTTCAATACTCAATGTCTTCGATTGGGGTGGAAAGTGGAGAACGGAGTGTCTTGACACTAGTTTCCCTCTGCTCTGTCATGAAGGACGAAGCGTGGAGCTGGAATTTAAATTTCACTTTCCTAACAATTTTTTTTTTGTGTAATTTGTGTAATTAAACTATAAAAATACAAATTTAAAAACCTCTCTACGATAATTCAAAGCGAAATCATTACGTCAATAGTCACTTTCAAACTACGCCCAAATATCGTCACAGACACACAAGTGCCATGATTCACATTTCGAACCAATTTAAAAAATGATTGTTCAATTGTAACGAGTAACTATACGAGAAAAAAATTGTGTTTTTTTTATTCATGACATTTTCGATAAATCTTTTCTCTCGCAAAAGTTTGTATCGACTTTGACGCGCGATAAGCCAATGTTGTTTTTCATGACACGTGCCTATAATCGGATTTTTTTATAAATAAATGTCAATGAATCCTTGTTTTGTATTTATTTCTTTTTTTTAGTTTTACGCTTTCATAGCAGTCAGAGAGGACCTAGTGTCAAAACACTTCGTTTTTCACTTTTCACCCGAATTCTGGATATTGCGTGTTGTGTGGCGGAACTAAGCGCCGCGCTTTTTCTTTTTCACCACAGCGGAAAAAATACATATTCACATTTAATTTTGTAATATTGTATGTATGTAAATATATCATATATATATTTATTTTATAATTTACATAGTAAATACTACATACTTATAACAGTAAAATTAAAAAATATACTATTAAATTAATCCAGTCGTCAATTCAGCTAGATTCGGGAGTGTAAAAAGCGTATTTGTTAGAGCGTTTACTGATACTAAACAAAACTAGTAATGTAATACTTCAAAAACAGTTGATAAGGCGTTTTGTGAAGTAACATTCTGCAACAGTCCTTATTAATACTAGGGCAACGGCTTTTGTGTTGGACTTTTTATCACAAGTAAGTAAGGTTTAAATAAATATTTTTCTTTTTTGTCGCTTGTACTTTTTTTTCTATATAGCAGGGTAGTCAAGACATTCCGTTTTCCATTTTCCGTGTCGAGTGGCAAAACTCAACGCCGCGTTTTAAATGTGAGTTCAAATTCTATTTAAAAAACTTAGACCTCCATGTTGAAAATTAATATAACACTTAAAATATTAGAACCTCACATACATTATTTTAATATATCGAGACTGGAAAAAAAGAAAAGTAATTAAATAGATATATTCTTCAGAACAATTCCTAACCGCGACTATTGTGTAAAAGACGCAATGAGACGTTTTCAACTGTGCCTAAGAAATTACCAATATTGCATCAACTATAATCAAAAATGTATTTAAAAATATTTCTCCATTCTGTTACCTAAGACAAAGCGTGGCGTTTAGTTTTGCCACTTTTTTGGCGCGGTTGGTAAGTGAAGAACGGAGCGTCTTTGACTAACCTGCTATGCGGGAAAAGGCATGAAGCTGTAACAAAAATATATAACTAACCTGTATATAGGCGTACCCAGATCTTCTCTATACCATAAAACGAGGAGTACAGCGTCATCTTCGTCTTGAGTGGCGACGTCACAGGGCAAGTACACCGGCTCACCGGCCACCGCCACTACTTGCGTCATTGGCGCTGTAAAGAAAAAAAATATATAAATATGATTTTTAACCCATGGGACAGTGCGGCGTCTTATTGCACACAAGATTGGTGTGGATTCAAGTCCCTAACGGCAAAGAATTTTTACAGAAGACAAATCGCGTGAAATTCCGCCCATTAACACGCATTTTGTGTTCGGGCGGATAGAGAATGGATCTTTTAATACTAGATTCTTTCTTCCTATCCTGATATGCGGGAAACATCACGAAACTGAAACAGTAAAGCTTCTATAAAAAACTGCATCTTAATGGTAACACTTAAATGGTTTTGGAAAAAATGGTAAGATTGAAGTATGCACCATCTCACCATATGTGATTTCTCAGTTCCGTCGGGGATCAAAATAAATCAAATTAAATAATTTAATAAGAAACACAAATTATGTCTTACTAAAATCATCCCCCAAGTGGCACTGGTTCGAATACCGCTGTGTTCAAACTTATATACCTCCGCGTTTCTAAAATTCATTATCGTGTATAAAAATTATAGTTGTAACATTTTAAAATATACTTTTTTAACATTTTTTAAAGAGGCGCGGGTTCAAATCCCGCTGCGTTCAAGTTTTTATACGTTTTCTAAATATGGCTTTTTCAATATTAAAATATATTTTATTATTTAATATATTATGAAGTAAGTAAATGTCCCGTTGACGCGTCGTACACAACGCGGTGCCTTAGCAATGTAAATATAAAAAACATTGAAGTGTACGTAATATTTAGTTTGTTAATTTAAAGTATTTCTTATAATTTACTTCAGGATTATGACTCTATACTCCATATACACACTTTAGCTATAAAAAAATTCATACTTCGTCCGTCCGTACAATTTTAGTAAAATAACGATTCTTGTTAGAATTTACAAAAATAAATAATAATATGAAATTAATGGAAGTAATATTTATTCTGTAGATCGATTTACATGAGTAAATTTAACTTACACTATGTTGGAAACAATTTCCTATAATGAAAAAAGTACACTGCCACTGTCCAAATTCGATACTTTGCGTATTGGGTAGCGGATCGATGACATAACCAATCACGTAATCATTTTAAAATAATAAATGAATATTTCTTCTCAATTTGAGGTCTAGAAATAAACAAAATATAGAATTTGATACAGATCTACTTTTTGTTTATATTTTATAACAACTACATAACATATACTACATACTTAATTACATAATTTATTCTATAGTTTTTTTAGCTTCACACTTTATTCCGCAAAGCTGGGCAGGCTGAGACCTAGTGTCAAGACACTCAGTTCTTTGTTCTTCGCCCAAATTCGAGACATTAGGTGTTGGATGGCGATGGTTTTGTCCTTTGCCAACAAGAGCGAGGAAATTAAAACATTTGTTTGTTTTATATTTTAAAATTATATTTATATTATTTTGCTTCTAAAGTTAAGTATACCCCTTATAAACCGACGTATTAAGCTTAACGGAATTGTAATTTATCATTTTGTGGAAAAATACGTAATTTAAAAACAATCATTTTCCGTATGGGAATCGAACCCCCAACCAAACCATTGATAATCGCACCCTGTATAGCTATACAACTTAGCTAAAAATTCTAAGTGAAAACTTTAATATAATAATAAAATAGCTGTAATTTAAAAAAATAGTAAGATTTCTTTGAACTTTATAACAAGAATTTTCATGATAAGCTTATCTTATAGAAGAGAAAAAACGAGCTCCGGATAAGTCTAGCGCCGGAACTGTAGCGCTTCTCACTTTCCGGTTATCATTACTTCCTTTACTTATTACCTCAATTTCTATATAAAAATTAACTGAATATTTTAACTGAACATACGATTTTTTAATAAGTAACTGAATTAGTTTATTACTATAGTTTTGTATTTTATTTATGACTATAAATTTGAGAAAAATCGTAGATCGTTCTCTACAATGATTTTGATGTGTTATCCATGAGACATGGTTTCGAATTATATTTATGAATGGTAATATATGATAATAACATAATATTGTTGTGAACTTAGTATGCGAGTGCTGAGTCAATCGCATGGCAGGAAGAGGACTTTGAAGTAGTGCTTTTTATTTGCTACCCTAGTGTAGGCTTAAGGGATTCTCTCTCTCTATATGACCACATTTGAATTTTGTTCTAGAATATAAATAATGATAATTAATAATAGACAAGCTGAGAAATTTCAGTAGATTTAACTTAAACAGCGGACAAATTAACTCTAAATTTAGTCCTGATTAGTCCATTAGTATGATAAATTCAAAATAATGTTACTTCTTTAATACATTTATATATTTAGTATTGTTATTCACACATGTATATTATTATATAAAATACCTATTTATTAAGTTACTTTAAAGAAAAAATTCGAGCAGTTATATCCAAGAATTAAGAAGGATTTATTCTAAAAAATTGCAATTCCTGAACAGCTGTTGAAGCACTCAATGTTGCCGTATATACATGAAAACAGTACTGTAAAATAGTTAGGTATGGAAATCCCCTAAAACCAATGATGAATCGGTAGGATTTAGTATAAACAAACAAACAACGACAAAAAACCAACGATATCTATTCGAACATCACTATATATTTGGTTGCTCGATTCGAATGAGATAAGAATATACATTGCAAAGCTTTATCTGATAAAATCCACTTAATTTATGCAGAGAGCTGTCCATAAAAACAAATTGTTTATTTCCAATCACGACTACGATCCGTAACAAACGGTCTTAGAAGTATAATAGAAAGTGTTAATTTATTTTTAAAAATTTGTGTTTTGCTCTTTTTAGATTTTTTGTATTATTTTATTAAATTACTGTATTCTTTTTTCGTTTTAAACTTATACTAGATATTGTTTTATGAGACATGTGCTTACTTTAGAGTACAAACTTTAAACGCACAGTACAAACAAACACACATAGGTACTGCTTTAGAGTATTATATCAGCGATGTCACTGAGCTTATAAGTATTAACATTAGTAAAACAAAAATAATGTGACGTTCAAAAACATATTAAAACAAATACATTTACATCTAAATTGAAAAATATATTTATTAGAATTCTACAGAGATGCTAACAACAAAAATAAGTTGTAATAAGCGTATAATGATTTCGACGCAGCCGTATGTAGAACGCATGGCTTATCGGTCAGAGCGCTTGGACGGTTTCTAAGAGGCGCGGGTTTGAATCCCGTTGCATTCATATTCTTATACGTTTTCTGAAAATATGTTATGAAAAATATTTTTTAATTTCCTAAGTGTGATTATAACTATAAAAAATACATCTAAACTGTTCTTCTTTTTAATTCTTTCGTATTCTCTTTCTTAATTATTAGATTTCTATTTCTTTGATTTATGAATTCACATAATAAAAATAAATAAAGAGAAAACGAAAGAAGTGGAGAACAGAGTTATTTAAACTTGAAAATGCATATCATAAGCATAAAAAAACATATTTAGTCTATTTTTGCTTTTAAAACGTAAACATTTAGTTATTTTTTCACATACCAACACAGAAGCAAGTCCACAAATTTTTCGAGACAGCAGTAATAAACCAACCATTGGAGCGTTCAATTCAACTTGGTCATTTGTACAGAACTAACAGTTTCGACGTTCCCGTTGCTATCGATACATGGTTCCTAGGAAATACTATTAATTTTCAAACGTCCATTGGTCTAGCCTTCCTATATTTCACGATACTGTCTTCAATAACGGTCTTAGCAGTAAGTCAATGTATCAAATTAGCTTAATAGTCGTATACGTATATATTTCCGAAATGTATGTACGTATATGGTGAAAATGTGAGCGAGCTTGTGTTATCTGGTTATGCAATTTAGTATTGTTAATAATAATTGTGATATATTTCAAAAGCAAAATAACGGTGTTTTTGCATAGTCGGGTAGTCAGGGAGAACCTAGTAAAAAGTGAATTCCAGATTTTGTGTGTTGAGGCAGAACTTTTTATTTTAACCATTTTATTTTCGACAAGATGCTGTTTAAGGAGCCACCGATGATCATATTTCATTAAGTTAAAAATAGATTTTCTAGATATTTCATCTTTTCAGATTCAAGCTTTTTTCCGGATAACAGGACAGTCGGAGAGAGTTTAGCGTAAAAGACACTCCGCTCTCCACTTTCCACCCGAATAAGAAACATCGCTCTCTTCTCTCTTCATGATCTTATTCACAAGAGCGGAAAAATGAAAATAATTAAATTATGATAATTTCACTAGGTGGGAATCTAACCCGCAGCCAATCTAGATTACAATCAGACTCTCACACTGCGCCACTGTGGCCCAAATATAAATATCTATTAATATTGAAATACAAGGTGTCTCATGTAAAATAACATTGTTCAAATCAAATGTTGTACTTGATTTATATATATATGATGATGATACAATGATATGAAAACATAGAAATCAGGGCAACATTATACGACTTTTACTTTGGGTTCGAACTCAACTTTAGAAATATTTGTATTAGTAACAATAATCGTTTTAACATTTTTAAAGTGTTATTCGCACACTTAGGATATAAAAATATTTTTAGAAAAGGTATAAAGCTTGAACGTTGGGCTTAGCGGTCATAGCACTTGGACGGTTTCCATGAGGCCCGGGTTTGCATCCCGCAACCTTTTTTAATATTTCATTCCCTTTATCTACTTAGAAAATGTATGAAAAATATTTTTCAAACAAACCTAAAGCCAATCGTTCCGAATATTACAAAGAATATAAATTTAAACAGAAGGCTTACTCGATTTATCCAGTATTCCAGGCAAAGTTGCAACGGTGCCAATTCTGACAAAACGTCTGAGAGTACTTACCGGCTTTTGGCTCAGCGGTGAATTTTTAGTTTCCACGCTGAAGAGTTTTTAGCGATGGATTGAAGGTTCTTACCAATTGTTGCAAGTAAATCAAATGATTTAAGCTTTTCATTGAAATAATCGCTTTAGAAGAGCTTTATTGTTGAAAGTTGCAATAACCATTACAGACCCGAAAGTTGACTTTATGAAGTTGACATATTGATAACAGTTTATTTTAAAACACTCATTTAAACAGCAAAATGTTTCAATTGGTTTTGAGGCTCATTGTATTAATATAATATTAATTATATTGTATATACTTGATATCTTCTTCTTCTTGCTGGAAACTATTCTAGCATTAGCCAGGGTCTGCCTTCTAACTTAAGCTCCTCCACTTTGCACGGTCTTCAACATCGTCAGTGGTGAGTCCATTGGCCCTATACTGCTTCACGACATCCAGCCATCGCTTCTTTGGACGTCCGGGAGGTCTAACTTTCTTTTGTAATTTGTATATACTTGATATGTTTGATATATTTCATTTGTTTTGTTTTGTTTGTACATGAACAAAAGTTTCTTTTTACCTTATTTAGGATATTGTTGTAAATATAATGTAATAGTAATATGTTACGTTTTTTTATATATCTTGACGTTTTTTTCCCGCATAACAGGATATCCAGAGAGAATCTAGTAAGTGAAGGAACTCACAATTAAACACGTTTACAGTCGGGCTTCATTGGTGATCGATAAATTAGACAAGATCTAGACCTAAATATCAACGAATTTCTTAAATTAACTAGAAATATATATAACAAGCGTATATTTCGCTTCCAGTAGTACAGTATTCGTAATCGTACGTTGCATAATTTTAACGTATCAGCCGTGCTGAAGTGTGAAATTATTGCAGATGTAAGCCGGTGTCAAGAATAAATATAAAGAACTCACTGAATGCATTTTATGTTGAAAATGCTGACGTTAGAATATTAAATCAATATATTTATTAATAATTTATTGTGCTTTAATTTACAAAAGGTAAATTAAAGTAAAAGAAATGGTAGGCAGGAATCCTGTTATATATGAACAATACGCCATTGGTTACTATCAACTGGATTTAAGGCCATCTTCTATCTTTATTAGGTCTGAGGCAGTGGGACAGCGTCTGACTGCAACGCGAGTGAATGAGGATTCAATTCCCACACGGTGGAATGATCTTAATTTAATTATTTTCATTTCTACGCTCTGGTTATAAGATAAAGCGCGGTATTGAAGTCTACTCAACACGCAATGCCTTGAATTCAGGCGGAATGTGGAGTGGTGCGGGTTCAAGGCCCTCTAGGTACATTACATACATTTTTATATTTCGAAAAATGATTTACAATTTCCTAAGTGTGCAAATAACACTTTGAAAAAATATTAATTTTGACTTTCTTAAATAAAAGAATAAGTAAAAAATATGCAATATCGTTGTTTAAATCAATAATTGCCTTTTTATACTCACACTATTGTTACACCTACATTTACTGAAATCACATTACCTTTCCTCACACACATCACATTTAAACTTGTGTAAATTTTGACAGCATATTGAGAAATAGAAAAACAAAAATAAATCTATACTTATTGTCATACAACATATATTTGACAATATAATTTTATAAATATTATAACAATACAGGTTTATGCTATAATCGGGACGTAGAATCTTATAGAGACGTGATGACCTTGTTAATCCTAAGGGAAATCCTGCCTGTCGCGTTCTAAGATATGACTCGAGTAATGCCATATACGAACGAGAGATCGGGATAAAATATACTTTGAAGTACATTTTGTGTGACAGAATACAATAAAATGTTCTAATTTTATACCTTTGTATTAATACGTGGTGGTTTTCCATCTTACATTTTTAAAAAATTATGGGCAGTTAGAAGTTTTTCAATTTCAATTCAGTTTACGCGGAAAAGGAATGCATTACGACAGTATATTTTATTATTAAATAAGTTTTATACACTCTAGCTTTCAGGAACGTCCTTTACGTAAACGAAACGACATCCTTTACGCGTCTGTGGGGCCACTAAAATGTGTAGTGATAAATACGAAGTTATTGCAAAACTATATTTGAAAAGAGCAACTGTTGAGTTCCTCGCCGGCTCTTCTCAGCAGAACTGCCTTCCGAGCTTGTGGTAGCTTCCAGTAGGACTAACATTTTACGTTAATTGACGATTTGAAAGTGCTTGTAATAGCCGATTTGAATAAAGAATATTTAGATTTTGAGTGATAGATAGATTAATATTTACTCATAAGAGAATCCTTTTAAATTTTTCACTTATATTAGGTATTTTACGTCTTAGGTGAAAACTCAACGCCGGGCTTTGGTTTTAGATAAAAATTAGATTTGCCATGCCTAACATGGTATATACATACATTTATATTTAAATGTACCTAAGAAACTTAAACGATACCTTTACCTGTAAAAATAAGGTTTTTAATCATCTAAACGTCGTTAACCCAAGCATACCAAAAAATGTAATTGAAATTGATGCAATATAAAATTCATAGAAACATAAGCGTTTAATCTAAATATTTATTGTAACATCACATCTCTTGTTGTACGGATAAGATTTCCCAAAGGAGGTGCAAGGTTATGTCGTCTATGTGAACCTTTGATAACGTATCATTTATATAAATAAGTAGATCGGTCTTGCAGTTTGTGTAGCTTTTTTATCTATGTATTTTATATGTCAAGGCGACGCGTTTTGAGTTGTCACTGGAGCGGAGAAAATTATTTTAATCTAATTCAAAGTCAAATATTTTTTGAACGGTAAACTGTTCTAACGTCAAAAATCTAATTACATGCCCGTGAACGCTGGTGTACCCCAAGGCTGTGTGCTGTCCCCTACACTGTTTTTTCTGCATATCAATGACATGTTAGATGATCTTAGCATTCATTGCTATGCAGATGATAGCATGGTGGGCGCTGTATACACTATCCATGCAGGTCTTTCTCGAGAAAACGTCGACGAGTGCCAAGGTCTGTCTGTCTGTCTTCGCTGTTAAGGCATCACTCGGGAATGTATCCTTATGGGGTGAAAGGAACCTAGTTCAATTTAACCACGAGAACCACAAATTGTGCGTTAACCGCTAAGAAAACCCCATTTGTCATGTCGCCAGTTTTCGAGAACATTCCACTTAAAGCCACGCCTAGAATCAGCATATTGGGCCTTAACGTTTCGAGGGATTGTCAGTATCGCGATCATCTGGAAAGCAAGGCCAAGTTGGCCTCGAAGAAGCTGGGTGTCATTGCCAGAGCAAGACAGTACTTCAAATGTCGATTCGACATGGGTACCTTCAAAAAGCGCATCTATTTCCACCTGAAAGGCCGGCAACATCCCTGTAGTACTACTCCTCTGGCGTTGCACGGCGTCGTAGGCGGCGGAGATCACTTATCATCAGGTGACCCGAACGCTCGTTGGCTTTGCATATGAAATAAAAAAAAATGTGCCTCCGGTTCACTAAATTTAATGCCTCAGACCTGAGAAGAACTAACGCAAGAAACTCAGCGGGACTTCTATTTTTTTTTTCCAGTACGATAATTTACATATCTATTTATGACAATGATACCTTTGAAATAGACTGGAGCGAGCATTTCATTCCGTAGGTGTGTTATCATTTATAAAATTGTTAATTTAGTAATAACACATACACGGCTTGTCACAACTTTTTTAAATTGTAAAATCTAATCATTCTTCGGTGTGGGAATCGAACCCACAGTAAGAAACTGACAACGCTTCGCCATGATGGCGTCAAAATATGATATTGATATAAAAATTGAAATATCCATACCGTTCAAGCCTACGAGGAAATCTGTAACGAGTTACATGTCTATTATGTTGACAGATGAGTCACGTAATCATATAGTGAGGTCTTGACATGTTTTTCCGCTATTTATTATTTTAGTGGGGGTTTTTATGGTAATTTTAACTAAGTTAGAATTTCGTTTTTTTATATATTTTTTTTTAATTATAAAATAAATTTTATAGTTAAAAAGTATCTAATATAGCTTTCTAATTCTAGTGACTGTATACGCAATGGTAGTGGGGAATGACTATATTTTCATTAAAAAAAACATATTATTCGAACCCGCGCCTCTTGGACGGTTTTTAATTGCTGTGTTATGTTTATGCGCCATATTTTTAAATTTCCTAAGTGTGTGATTAACACTTTAAAATATGTTAAAAAAATATATTTTCATTTCTAAGCTCTGGCGACAAGACAAAGCGCGGCGTTGAGTTCCGGTACACCAGATTTTTTGTCTATGCTGGAATAAGCATGAAGTAAGATAAGAAATCTAATGGAGGTTAAAATATATAATCAGTACAATTATATATTTGCCAGAGAGTTGTAGTTGTAGTTTTCATTTTCATATATAAAATTTGTTTGTCATTATTATCGTTATGTTATTACGTGAAGGAAAACCTTAGTATCCATTTGTACTAAAATTTGCGGACGGAAGAATTAGAAATTGAGCATACATATGAACACACAGCGAAGTACACAAAATCAATATTTACTTTAAAAACATATTAGAAATACACTAAATTAATAAATTACTGTATATATATGTATGTGCGTGTGTGTATGAGTGTTTCAATGTAAAATTGCTTTGGGCAGTTTTTGGCTTATTAAGGTTTTATAAGTTACATATCAATAAAAGTTCGCCTGTACGATCCAATCCTTATTTATTTTTTGTGCAATAAAGAGTTTTATTATTATTATTATTATGTATCTTTCAAAAAACTTCAAAAGAACCCTGTTCTTTGGAAGGCTTGCGTGGGAACACAGGTTCAACACATAGAGGTCCCTTAGAGATAGCAATCTATTTTACTGAGACGCATCAGCCAGGATCCATCTCTGAGTAACCACAGGTAATTGCCCAGAGATAATCACCGGCTAATGAGTAGGAACTATGGAAAGATACATCCACTTACATACATTTCTATAAAAAGTGACATGCCCGTTGCTAAGGTAAAGCGTATTTTACGCCTTTACTAATACTAGTACTAGTACAAGAACTATAATTGATTCCCACTTAAACATATTAAATTTTACGTTCACCAAATAGAACTCAGAAATCGCAAAACCACAAACATAATTAACCACTAAAATATCTCACTAATTATTTAGGAGAGTTCGACAAAAGCTTTTATTATACCTTAGTAAATATTATTGGAAATGCTTGTAATTGGATTATTTAATATCTATAGAAATATGGTAATCGAATATATTAACTTACTTCATGCTCTACTATTTTGGTTTAAACGTGACCTTTAGAGCGCAGTAAGTCAGCGTTTGAATGTAAAAGCGATTGGTTGTTGGTTCGATTCCCACTCGGGGGAGTGATTATCTTTATACAACTAAGACAAAATGCGCAATGTCTCCATTTCAGGCGGAAAATGGAGAACGGAGTGTCAAGACACTAGGTTCTCACTGACCACCCTGCTATGCAAAAAATAATGACCTTGTGTCATGCTATAGTTGAGATCTGTCGATACACTATGGTAAAGGGTTCGAATTCCACTAACAAGAACGTTTTATTTACAGCCCAGTCAGCTAAAATGTGAGGTTGCAGTGCTGTTTTTCTTTTTAGATATGAAAATAGAAAGTCAAAATTAAAATAAGATAATAATTAGAAATTAGTACCCAAATTTGTTTTTTTTAAAGCTTAACTATTTTTCAAGCATAACAGGGTCAGAGGGAACCTAGTGTCAAGACACTCCGATCTCTACTTTCCGCCCGAATGTCAGAACTCAACAGCGCTTTTGTCTTAGATAGCGCTTTGTTGTTGTAGACTACACTTCCCTCGACTGGGTATTGAGCTTACAATGTCCACTCTTTTTTTAATTATGTGGATTATAATAAAAATATTTTCGTTTCTGCACTGTGGTACCTATATTGAAATTAGCGTTGCAAAATTTTTTTACATAGTCATTTCTTAGAAAATAGAACATTATTTCTTTTTCTAAAAAGTAAATAGTGCTAATATCGAATCAAATATAGAATTTATTACTAGCGGCCTTTTTAAGGTATTCCATGACTCAGTACATTCTGGACCTTTCCAATTTAGTGAACACCCTCGTCCATGGCGTTTTGATCGTAAAAATGGCCCCCCACGAACCTTTTAAACTGTTTTTTTATTCAAATGTTTGTAATAAAAATTTTATATCTTACAAGAATGATTAATTGAAACAGAAGTTAACTTATTAGCAGGAAAGAGAGTAAAATAGATTCAGATTTTTACTACGATTTAAACATTTTATGTTTTTTTAGGTTTAGTTTTTTGTTATAGCTTCTATTTTACTATAAATAATATGACAGACATGATTCATACACTTTCTGTATAGTTAAAGAGAGAGAGTCAGATAGACTCTCCGTCTTCATTTTCTACCAAAAAAAGTCGAATATACTTTATTTAAATAAAAAACGTGCAGAGCAAACTCAAAAAGAGATATATCTAAATATTACACCTATTCACTATAGGTACATGAATACATTTTTATAACTTAGGTTATCATTTATTTTTGTATTGACGTATTTTTCGCAATTTAAAGGACACGCAATGAATTTCATGTTCTTTGTTCAGTTACAACTTTATACTATTGCGTCAGACAAAAAACAATACAAGGATTTCCTTGAGTTTTGATTCGAACTCATAACTATCGAGTGTATAATTAGATATTTGCCGACTGCGCCATAATATCAATATATTATTAATTTAATATAATTAAAATGAAGGCTATAAAGTTGAAATGGTATAGAATCTGTTTGTCTTTCGTTCGATCTCTACTAGCCTGTATGATTATGAATTATTTTGATTTAATTGATCTGATACGTTAAAACGTTGCGTTGAACTCCGTAAAACTAGATTAGGGCGAAAACGGAGAACGAGTATCTTAATACTATATTCTCTATACCCTGCCATGTAAGAAAACACGTCAGGCTGACAAAACAAATGGTGAGTACCAGTAATAATTAAATGACATTTTCAAGGTTGAAAATCTGGGTTGCGTTAATAAGCCCGACCTTATTTACAAGTGAAAAAAAATGTTACTTTGTTTAAATTTTACATTCAAATAAAAACTGTACACACAATAACAAGCTAACACAATTCACGTTTTTCCCAAACGAGAAGAAAGAATGGAAATGTAGGAGGTTTTTTTAATGCCACTCTCGTTTTTATATGAACTTGGTAATAGAGATCCCATTGTGGTTCTTGGGACGGTGTCTGGCAAACGCGAATGGTCGTGGGTTTGATTTTCACTGTAAATAATATTTTAAATGTTTTTATTTCGTCGTTCTGTTAAGGCAAGGCGTGGCGTTAAGTTTCACCCATAAACACGCAATGGCGCAATATCTCGCAATATCTGGCGCAATATCTGGCGCAATATCTGGCGCAATATCTCGCAATGTGGAAAGCCGAGAGCGGCATATTTTGACACTAGATTTTCTCAGAGTATACTGCTATATCGGAGAAAAGCATGGTAGTAGAGATATTATTTCAATAATGCATAATGGCTCCTTTGTACTTATTGCTAATATATTTGATTATATAAGAAGTTGATGAGTGTGAATCTAATACGTAGGTACATTTATACTTAAAATAGATTTATTTCCTCATTTTAGTCAGATGAAGTGAAAACCTCACTGCTATGTATGCCGCGAGTATGTGTGAGTTCCTCCATTCAACACGTGTGTATATCTTTCTATAATGTATCAACAAAAACGACACCAGAGATAAAATGTACGTGAATATAAAAAAGTGGTACTATACTACAGTAAAAGGTTCCCGTGAGATAGCGAGTTATAAGGGAAAAGACTTACAAGATAGAAGAAGCTTATCTTAATGGTCATATTCTCATTGTTATTATATATTTTTAGCTAATATCGAAACCAAAAGTAAGCAAGCCGTTACTTTCGTTATAATCATGAATTTGAAGTTTGATATTTGCATATGCTTGAGATTTTTATGCATTTTAATATTATTTTTACCGCGGGTTAATCGCGTATATTTTGGTATTTGAAAATATTTTTTTGATAAAATCACTTTTGAAATACTTATCCGTAGTAGTTTTCTGAAACATCTGTCTCCTTTCAAAGCAGTAAAACTTCAAATACCAATATGTTATCAGTTAACCTGTCAAAAAAAACGTTAAAGTTACAGTATAATAAATCATTTAATCAATTCATTATAGTCTATTAATATTGACATTGAGAGGAATATTTACAATTAAACTATTACACTAACCTAAAATCGAACTCATGAACTTTCAGTTACAATTCAGCTTCATTTGTATATCATCCAATTTACTAAACCTACAGTGTATATTTTATATAGAAAATGAAAACATTGACGCTAAGAACCTTAAAACTAGAATTTAATTAAAATTTTCATACAACATCAGCAGTCAGCACATACTCGTGCGCTATAACTTTCGTCGGGAATTACCGTTGAAAATTTTTACACATTCTAATTAAAACTGAATTAGATTTAATGAAAGAAGGAAAATGGGGGAACAAACGCCGACCAATTAGCGTAAGTACATTTGTATCAAATTGCAGTAATTTTGTTACAAAATTTTCGCATTTCAGCGAACTTTTGCATTAAATGAATGTTGGCCTTAGAAATAAAGATTGTTTATACCTAGACGCTTATGAGGCATAGAAAGTTGTCACTCTCCTTTTTTCGTTTTTTAATTACAGACGTAAAAAGCTTTGCATGTTGGGTAACGGAACTTAACGTCGAAAAATATATTAACAAAGTATCGTAGAGAACCTCATTTTACCCACATATAAGTATATTATATAATGCAGATATAGAAAACCTACTGGTTAGTGATATATTTAGAATAATTTCATACTGAATCTCCTGTCGTGTTCAGATAGGTACGCTTAAATTGCGCTACGATAGAGCCAAGTATTAAAAACTTGATTTTTAACAAATTATGAAATTTGTTAAAAATAAAAAAAATAATTCTTGGCCTAGTTAGTAAGTTTTAACTGAATTTGTGGTATTGGGACACATATTTATAATATTTTTGGTGCAAAGCGTGATTGACTGACTGCCACGTGGAGTTTGTAGGTTATATCTCCATTGATAGATATGATCATACTTAAATTATTATAATTTCCCCGGTATAGTAACGCGCGCGGTTGAGTTCCGCCACTTGACGAATATGGAGGAAAGTGGAGAATGGAATGGCTGAATATAAATTACTTTCTGGCTACCCTGCTATATAGCAGCGGGAGATAAATATAAGTAAAACGAATAATAAATAAAGAAATCCCTTTATATTACAGTAGCACTTAGTATCTAATAAATTATGAAAATAAAATGAATAATCACACTTAAAGGAAAACTATGTACCAGTGATAAATACAAACCACCAGCGATAAATACAAATGAATCTAATCACTAGCTTTTGATGTTACTGTTTTGTTGTTTACTTGTAAATAAAACATTACGTATTCTGGAAGCCATATATGTTTTTATAATATTTTCTTATGAATTGCGGTAAAATTATGGTCTGGGTTTACATAATATTATAAGGTTAATTTTAGAATTATTGTATATTTATTAATTTTTATATTCAAACAAAGCGCAGCGGTGGTCGCCGCCTATTGCCATGCAATGTCTCGATTTCCGGCGAAAAGCGTAAAACGGAGTATCTTGATCCTAGATTTCTTTTGTCGTAAAATTATTTTTGAAATCTATCAAAAGCCTTAATTCATATATTAATATTTTTAAAATGGATGGAAAATAGAGAGTTAGGTTAGGTACTGAGTGTACCTATCCATCTGCCCATCACGCCATCGATAAAAGAGAATTATAAAATCTTGTATAATGCGTATCCAATGGTAAGCTCGATTCTCATTTGCATCTACAATCTACAGACTATTGGTGCACATGTATGTGAGAAGAAAAAGACCACACAACTTATTAGGGAGTTAGTCTATTATTTTTTAGCTTATCACTTAATCCCACAATGCAAGAAAGGGGGGATAAAGAACCTAGTGGCAAGACACTTCGTTCTTCATTTTTCGATCGAACTTGAGACATTGAGTGATGATCGAACCCACAACCAGTGCGTTTACAGATGGATGATGACCCACTGCGCCACAATGATCTCTTGGCCGTCATCTCTAAATTAAGAATCATCTTGCTTTATAAATATGTCTTTTAGTTCCTGCTTAGCAGTATACCCTATTCATAACACTAGTAATATGAAGTACATAAGACAAAGCGCAGCGTTGAGTTCCACCACTCAACACGCAATGTCTCGATTGCGGGCGGAAAGTAGAGAATGGAACCTTGACACAAGGTTGTCACTTCACATTCTCCGACTGCTCGGCTATGTGGGAAAAATCGTAAAGCTGTATTAATTATAAAATGGTATAGTTCATGGTGTAGCCTGTGGTTAGCTACATACATGAGTCCAAATCAACATAAACATATTTATATATATATATATATAGAAAATAAATTATATACCAGGAGTAGACATCAGCGAAGCACTCAACCATCCAAGATTTGAGATCATTAGTTATTTAGTTCAGAATTAAGCATTAATATTTCCATTTGGGCAATGATAATGGCTGGCTCTATTTAGTTCTAACATTAGCTCCCCAATGTAAAGTGGTATGTGAATAGTATACTAATTAGACTGAAGTAACAATACCGAAGTAGACATTCAATATAGTAATAGTGAATTTACTTTATTTATAAAACGTGGGGACGCTTTTTGGAATGGTTTGGAGGAATGCGTTATTATTTAATAATTGTAGGTTCATATTCCATTTGGGGGCCGTTCATTTTTAGGTCAGGTCTATAATTTTTTTCTATTCATAAACATGTAATTGCCTGACTTATTTCTATTCTCTGTTTACTTAGAAATTTTCGGGAAACTTACAGTACCCTGAAAGTTTGTTACTATAACTTATAAAGGAAATAAATATTAATTGATAATTAAAGTGAAAAAATTATATCTTCATTGCACTTGTTTAACTGAACCATTTCATTTAAATCAACATTTGGTGTTTAAAATTGATATTCAATATCAAATGGAACTAATTGTGAATATATTTTAACTATTTTTCCAATCCTTTTTGTACCACAAAAGCAATAATTCATTTAATATATAAGTACCATCTTGGCTAAATGGGAAGGCATCTGACTTTATATGCAATTGAATTTAAATTATTTTTATTTCCTCGCTCTGATAAGATCAAGGACCAAGTTAAAATCCGCTACTCGACACGTAAAAGCTCAAAATCGAGCAGAAACCAGAGAACAGAGTTGTGACGTTGTCTTTTTTACAGCAAAACTTGGAAAACAAACAAGCAATCTTCCATCTAGTATTTAAACCCACGACCACCGTCAAAATAATCCAAAAACACACCTTCATTTAAATTTTACGTCACAATGAATACTGTCCAAATGTTACATTATCCCATATAAACAAAACTAAGAAATGATAAATACTTTTGTATATTTGTTATGTACAAACAGGTCCCTTGCGTAATTCCATTTTCCACATTCGGACCTGGGCATATTATTCAACATGTTGACGTTCTTATGTTGCCAATGTACCCTAAGATTACTAGTTGTCTTGTTTTAGGTAGGGACAAATATTTACTTAATTTAATTTAAGGCATCCCAAGCACTGGTGACACAGCTTCAAAACGACCAATTAGGGATGAAAGGATGAAAGCTTCAGAAGTAAGTTATTTTTAATGTCTATCTATATATATATATAATAATTATGTAAGTGATCGCTGTCTGTACGTGGAATATATATGAAATAAATTTCATTCAGGGCCTATATTATAATAGAACCCAAAACCCTTATTTTTTATTTTCTTTTCTGTTTGCCTGTTTATCTGTTCCTCTGTTTGTTTGTGCACGCTAATCCAAGAAATATCTTAACCGATTTAAATGCAATTTTGACTATTAAATTGAGGTAAACTTCCATTAACATTTAATATTTATTTAATTTCAATCAGTTCATAAACAAAAAACCATATAAATTTAAAACTTAAGCAAAGTTTTTATTTCGCACGCCCGAAAAAACGAAATAGTTTAGTCATGTAGTTAACGCAAGTAAAGCCGCGACCGGGTCGTTAGTATATAATAATATAATATGAAAGTGTACCATCTGTTTAAAAAAATTAGGGTAAGGCAAGACCGGAAGAATTTAGTTATAAGTAACTCTATCACTCGCTTCCATTCTGCTTAGTAACATTGCGAGCTGGTTGATAAAACTGAGCTGGTTGTAAACCGAGTAAGCCATTATATTACAAACTAGTTCTCGTATTACTTCGTTTACGTCAACCATAGCGTAAAATCTCGTTTTTACCGATCTCGTAAGAAATTCGAGAATTTTTCTGACACATTGTGTCCCTAGTGCCTGTAGTGTATTTATGTCCTAGTGCTTCCCCACACTCCTCAAAGAAGCTACTTGCCAAATTTCAACTTTCTACGATCAGTAGTTTCAGTTCAGCGTTGTCTGTTAATCGTTCAGTAACATTACAGCTTCCCCTTTTTTCTGCATAGAAGGGTAGTCAGTAAGAACCTTGCCAAGATGCCCGTTCTCGAATTTTCAGCAGAATTCGAGACACGTCGTCGTCGTTTCTCAACGTCGTTCTTTGTGTAATGCTTAAACATAATAATTTCTTCGAGTGAAGATCGAACCCACTTCCAATCGACGCAGTCTGACCATATGTATGACGTATATATGTAAATAAATAAAAACATAACTAAGCTTATAAATAGTTATAATTTTACACGTATACGAGGGCGGTTCAGAAACTTCTTAGCCTAGCACAAAAAGCGCGGTATAAACAAAAAGTATTTTGGAAACTTCCATCTCTGCTAGGAATACATGTTAAATTTTTGTTCGATCTGGCAACTCCTTCATATAGAAACAGGTGTTCACTAAAGACGCAACCGCAATTTTTTTAAAATGGAAAAATTAGAAATGCGTGGTGTCATTAAATATTTACATAAAAAAGGTTTATCGGCAACTCCTTCATATAGAAACAGGTGTTCACTAAAGACGCAACCGCGATTTTTTTAAAATGGAAAAATTAGAAATGCGTGGTGTCATTAAATATTTACATAAAAAAGGTTTATCGGCAACTCCTTCATATAGAAACAGGTGTTCACAAAAGACGCATCCGCAATTTTTTTAAAATGGATAAATTAGAAATGCGTGGTGTCATTAAATATTTACATAAAAAAGGTTTATCGGGACAAGAAATTCATAATGATATGGTGAATGTGTTAGGTGAAAGTGCTCCTTCATATGCAACAGTACAAGCATTGAAGATGTACCACAAAGTGGACGTCCAAAAACAGCAACAAACAACAGAAATTGTAGCCAAAGTGCATGATATGGTATTAAATGATCGACGAATGAAAGTGCGTGAAATAGCTAATGTCATGGGCATCTCAAATGATCGAGTCCATTTAATTTTGCATGAAGAACTACAGATGAAAAAGCTTTCTGCAAGATGGGTGCCGCATTTGTTAACAGTCGACCAAAAACGCATGAGAATGAACATTTCTCAAGCTTGTTTGGATCGTTTTAAGCGAAATAAAATTTGGTTTGGATTTTAAGCGTCGTTTCATAACTGTTGATAAGACATGGATCCACCACTATACCCCAGAGACAAAAGAACAATCCAAACAATGGACTGAAGCTGGAGGAAGTGCCCCAAAGAAGGCAAAAACAATTCAATCGGCTGGTAAGATTATGGCAACGGTTTTTTGGGACTTATTAGTTTTTAGGTATTTTATTGATTGACTATCTGCAAAAGGGTAAAACAATAAATTCAGAGTACTATTGCAACCTTTTAGTGTAAATGACATTGGATCAATTAAATGTACAAATTCGAGAAAAAAAAATATTTTTTATCAAGACAACGCACCGGCGCACAAGAGTGTTTTAACAATGGCTAAAATCAACGAATTAAAGTACGAGTTGCTTGACCACCCACCTTATTCTCCTGATTTAGCTCCCAGTAACTTTTACCTGTTCCCAAATCTAAAAAAATTCCTTGCTGGCAAGCGTTTTACCTCAAATGAAGATGCAATTACAGTTGTAAACCACTATTTTGAAGACCTTGAGGAAAACTATTTTAATCAAGGGATAGAATTGCTAGAAAAGCGTTGGACTAAGTGTATTGAAGTGTCAGGAGATTATTTTGAAAAATAAAAATATTTTTGAAAAACTAACTACTCTCTTTCATTGATAGGCTAAGAAGTTTCCGAACCGCCCTCGTAGCTTAAGAGCACTTGCACCGTTTCAAGAAGTGTGGGTTCGAATATGCTACATTCAAATTTGGATACCTTTTTTTGTAAATAATTCAATAAAATAACAAAAATATTTTTATGTACATACATGTAGGTACAGTGGAAACTTGATTAGTTTTAATTTAAATTTTCACTCCGAAGAATTATATTAAAAATATTCTTCTCTGGTATTCTGGTTGGTTAAACCAAAGCCCGGTGTTGAGTTCCGACACACAATGTATAGAGTTCGAGTTAAGAGTTGATTGTCTTGACGCTAGATTCTGACTACCTTGCTATGTGGAAAAAAATGTAAAGCTGTAAGCTTATCTATTGTATATATATATTTATCAACTAACATGATAGAATCTACAACGCTATTTTGACTCACTTCTTGCCGTCCAAATTTTCAGGGGTGTCTGGACCCTATGATATGTTAGTGGTTAAACAAAAAAATATATTATTATTATATTTTGTAAACTAAAAGTATACAAATAGTTCTATAAATATACAATAATACATACATATATTTCTTAATAAATATATATATATATATATATTGTTCAATAACGTTAAATATTAGTGTAAATGACATTAAGTCCCAAAAATATGTTGTATTGTTTTAAACCGTTTTGAATTAATATCGTATTGAAAGTCATTTATCGGTTGAAATTTTTTTGAATATCGTTATCGTTTTGAAAATCATTAATCGTTTAATATTGACTTAAAAACCGTTTTGAAAAAATATTGATGCAATGCGATTTTTATACTTGTTCAATTAATATTATTTGATGTAAAAGTAAAGAATAAAATAAAATGTCTTAACTTGTATCTATTTAAGATTGACTTACAGTCGGTTTTCTGCGCGAGAAAGCTGAATATATATATTATCAAAACAAATATGAGGCTCGCGACTTTCTTCATATTATGAAGTACTGTAAAAATGGACAGAGCAAATTATTGATTGTTTTACATTTATTCACACATACATATGGTAAGAAATTATTCTTTTTGTAGAATACGTATAAATATTTGAATGTTTGTACCTTGTACACTGCCAAAGCACTCTAAGCACTTTAACACGCATAGTGTTATTATAGTATTATACGTTAATATAGTATTATACGTTTTTTAAAAATTGGTTTTCATGTTCTATGTGGGTGAATAACACTTACAAATTCATCCAGTACACGTTCAAATATTAAATAAATAGCATTCTATTTTTTTAACTGATTGTTCGTAGAAATAATCTTTAAGTAGCAGAAATTTGTAAAAAACCCCTGACATAGTAGTTAGCAGCCGAAAAATAAAATTGTAATTAGCGCATGCGAATTTCAACGTAGCCGGATGTAAAAAACCTGGCTTAGCTCTTGGACAGACGTCATGAGGTGCGAGCTCCAATCCACTATATATTTTGTCTAAAAATGTAAATCATTGATTGTATATTATAGTTAAGGCAAGTACAGCCTTCTTCAATCACGATAAGACTGTATCTGTAAAATATAAAAAAAAATAAGAAATAAATATATTATACAATTGAAAAAAAAAAACAATCAATGCCAACAAAACAGTAATCAATGAAAAACGAAATATTATCTATCTGTGGAGGTTTCCATAATAATTTCGGAAAGAGAAATTATTCGCCTCAAAGGCTCTCTCAATTGCTTTGTTAATTTGTCGTTCAATTTCATATTGGCATTCCTTTAATAATAAATTTCCTGTGTCACAGTGAGATCCATAGAGAAAATTAATTTTACGAATCTAATCAATATTGTTTTAAGTAATAACTTTAATTCTTCATTTTTGACTCGTATGTATTTCTTAATTATATTTTAAAGCATTTAAAGTTAATCAGTAATTTAGAAAAATACACAGTAAATTCAATAATTTAGAATAATAACATCGTGGTGTAGGGTCAATAACTAAATAGGGATTCGGTGAGTGAAAAAGTATATTTCAAATTATTTTGTATTTCCGTACCCCTAATAGGTATCGAACACACAACCATGGTGTTTATTAGTTTCAGTTAAACACTGCCTTCCGGCATCACGATAAATTCGACCATTACCTAAGTGTCTATAAAAAAAAGAATACAAAGAACCACTAGCATTACCACTTTTCTATCACTATATGCTTACTAAGTCTCTATTACACACTGACATACACACAAAATTATTAAATTCAATTTAAAAACTCTTTACTTATTAGTATAAAAGAACTACTACTTTTTTACTTCTTACTTACAACTAAATGTAATAAGCTAAATATAAGGGTGAGTCACAACGGTTTTTTTTAGATTACGTATGTGGTATATTTATTAAAACCAAACTTTCTAAGAAACTAAAAATGTTTGTTATTATATTTAATGATTTATTTTTTAAATTATATTTCATACTTTAGAATGGACTTATTGAGTTATTTCGTTAAATAAGGAAACTTTATCATACGGTTCCTTAAACAAATCTTCCGCAGTCGGTCTCCAATTTACGCTTAGTTACATAAATCGTTACCACCATAGCAATTCAGCAAATGTATTGGTATTGTAATTTTGCTTATTGAGGCCTGTAATTTGGTAATAGTATGGACCTAGGCTGATTTAATTCTAATACTGCTGAATAGGTTTATAGGATTAATTTATTGTTAGAGATTAATATTGTGTTAACTATATACCATAATTGCGCACAATTGACTGCATTGAACTGTACTTTTTGTTAATTCGATTATTCTATTACATACCTACTCGTACTACATGTATGTACACACACACACACACATACACATACACACGACAAACATATACACACACACGAATTTATTTATTAGCCTTATTTCATTTATATTTTTTAATTAGGTAAATAATTTAAAAATATTTTGAATATTTCTACAAATGTATGAATTGTCATGGACGAGCGGGGCCTCCTTACACAACTACTTACTAGGCTGATCCCCTTACATCGCATATAGCTAAAGAAAATATAAAACTAATATATATTTTTATATACATTTAGATTTTTCATAATAGTAGTTTTTAACTAGAACGTTTGATGTAATAGTCATTTATTTTGTTTGTCTTCTGGAGTTGTCTGTATTTAAATCATATATGAAAAGTAAAAATATCTGAATTAAATCATGCCGTTTCAACTTTCCCCTATAATAGCGATATTGTGGGTCGGTTTATTTGGTGAATATTTCTAGTGACCCATTACCACATTACACTCCATATTACTCCAATATATTCATAGCTTTAAGTATAACAAGAAAGAAATAAATAGAAATTAACTGTATGTGTATTTAATACATTTCTGACATACATTTCTGCACGGAATTTGAACCTATTACCATCAATAATTCAAACTATTCCAAATTGAAAAGTTTCAATATCGCTATAAAATATAGCGTTAATATTTTAAGATCGGCAGGTACGAAATGCTACCTCGATATTCAATAAAGGTACGCTTGTGATAGATGACGACAGTTTGATCTTTGACAAAATCCAGTTGCCTTATCACTTCTATATAAATCGAAGATTTGCCTAATGTTGTATTATGCATAAATTTTACTTGCAAAGTAAATTGAAAGTAATAAAAAGATATTATTAGTTAGTATTGTTAAATGTATTGATCTAGTATCAAGCAATTTTTTTTAGCTTCCCATTTTTTCATTTCTCGCTCTGGTGAATAAGATAAAGCATGGCGTTGACGTCCGCTACTTAACACCCAATGTCTCGAATTCAGGCCGAAAATGGAAAACGGAGTGTCTTGACACTAGGTTCTCGCTGACTGCGGAAAAAGCTTGAATATGAAAAAAATAGCTCTTTCATATTTTTATCATTTTAAATTGTTGGTTTGTGGACACATCGAAAATTGATAAACATTTTTATATAATTTAAAAGCAAATTATTCTCAGCCCAATGATATTACCCAATGAATGATAGAATTTAACTAAAAAAAATCATTTTGAGTCAAAAATCAAAAAGGGGCAACGAATTCACTATTTTCTATGAACAAAAACTTTAAATGACAAGTGTAATTTGAATTATAATACTTCAATGTTAATATCACGATGGAGTAGAGGGTGCTCTGTTTCCAAGATATAGAAAATAAATTCTTCCCTAAGGCCAAAGGCGTATGGAAAAAGGTCCAAGTTAAATCGACTTCGGAATTGCTACGTCGGGCTATCAGATATGGCATATCTTGGATATTCTTGGTTTTCCCTTGTGTTTTTTTTTCAAATTGATCTAGTTTAATAGGTAAGATATTGGCGATAGCTTTTAAGTGAATTCTTTTGATAAATACGTTTTGAGAATATTGAAGCCTTCGTGACGCAGTGACACAGCGTCTGAGTGTAAACGGTTATAGATGTGGGTTCAATTTTCACCCAGACGAATAGTTGATGTATTTAAAATATTTTCATTTCTCATCTCTGGTTGACAAAGCGCGGGGTTTAATTCCGCAATTCAACACAGAATGTCTCGATTTCGGGCGGTAAGTGGAACTCAGGGTATCTCTCTGACTGAAATGAAAACCCTGACATGAAAATATGCCATTTATTTTTGACAACATTACCTATTTATGATAAGATAAAAAGAGAAGAAAAAAGAAAGGATAAGGAAAAAAGTATAGCTCAAAAGTTAAAAAAATACACTTCTATTTGTATAGACGTTATCCATTATGGTTTCAATTATGTAAGTAGTATATAAAATAATATTAATTTCTACCTTATAACCAAGACTAGAATAATGTTTGAAGAAGATATTTATTGACCGTTTGTGCATTCAATGTCTCGTTTTGGTGCATCGAGTTTAGTTTTACGCCTTTCCTGAAGACCTAGTGTCAAGATACTTCGTTCTTCATTATCTGCCCAAATCTAAGACATAAGATGTTGAGTGGCGAAACTTAACGCCGCACTTTGTTTTGGGTAGATTTTAATATGGATCTAGCCATATTAATTCAATTCTATGACTTTTTTCAGTTCCTGTAGGTTTGGGAAATTCTCTCTCAGTGGTCCTTTACACTCCTTCGGGAACCACAAAGCACCAGTTTTCAATGAACAACTTAAATTATGTTTTTGAAAAAATTTGTATCTTATTGATCTGTGACTATTGTGGAACGCTTAAGCATAAAGTAAAAAAAAATATTGGGCAAATGTTAACAAGTTATATCGATTTTTTGTGTGTGAGGTTGTAAATTCAACTTCAATTTCCATTTGTTCGAATTTTTATATTAAAAATATAATTTCAATATTTATTAATTCGAGCAAATATTCATATAACATGCAATGCCAAAACGTAGGAACTTGTAGAAGTTGGACTTCATTCTGAATTTTACAAAATGTGATGAAATTGGATAATAATATGACAAGACCATATCCAATTATAATTAAATTGTATTGGTTATGTAACAACTCTAAACCAAATAGACCTTATGAAATAAGATATTTCGTATGATTTATGATTTACGGATATAATCTTTCTAGAGATTTGGGTTCTGTAACAATTGAATTGAAACTAATGTAATGCGATAAGAGCGGCAATGTGGAAAATTTCTTTACTTTTAAGGTTTCAAAAGGAGAGCCCTCTGGATACATGGTTTCTTTATATTTAACATAGTTGTATTATAAAATATATTATGGTCTAGTTAGAGAGTGAAGCTCGGGCATTGGAGGCGAGCGTTAATGTGCATTTTAAAGGGACTTGGGGAACACTTGTGTCACAAATCCCAGGCACTGTCTCGAGCTTCTCTCTCTGCAACGCGATGGACCCGGCTTCCATTAAGTTAATTCATAAAGTGCTAAGGACTTTTTTCTCATTTTTCATAAAAATCATAGTAAGTATAATTTGAAATTACACATAAAGGTCAAAGCTATAAATCTCACATTAAGTGATATTTGTAATGAATTTCGTATAGTTCCACTAAAAATTACATTACCTGGCTATTACAAAAAATACTAGAATATATAATCTATTTTTTTAGCTACTTTTATATGTACAATTGACATGAGATGTTATCATCTTCAAAATAATAAAATCTTAGATTTTGTTTTTCAATTAGAACAAGCATACACTATTTTTTTTATCATAAAGTTTCAATATAACTTAGTCCATATGCAAACTTGCTTTAATAACATTTCTCTCTTGTAAATTACAGGTGAGAAATGTTATCACATGAGATGCTTCGTATGGTCATAACTTCAGCCATTGCTTTTTATGGATCCACGTCAACTGACTGAGCTTGGACTGCCGCCCATACATTTTCACGAGCATATGTAGTTGCCAGCATAGTGTAACTATAAAATTAATGGTGGGTTAAGTTGCTTGTTTTCCGTTTGGATAGTTTATTATCTTTTTTAAGTTTTAAAACTGTTTTTGTAAGAAACTTTTGTATTATCGGTGTTAAATTATTTTACGCTGGCAAGGTGTTTTACTGAATACGCAATGGGTGTAGGCTCGATCCTCCCACTGCTGAATTATTTATTTATTTAACTCTTTATTATACCAAGATATAAGTAACAATGTTGATATTGAACACCATATAACAATTTTGGTGTAAAGGCGGTCTTATCACCACAGGTGATCTCTTCCAGGCAACCCTTACAGAAAAAAGACAAGAAGGCAAAGAATTGAGTAGGTGTACAAATGATACACAGAAATAAATAAGATAAACTTACTTAAAATTTACATATTATATATTAAATACAAATTTACATAAATATCATTCCAAATATACATATAAAAGTATTCATATATTTTTTATTTTATATTTATATATTAGGTATATGTATACCTAATGTATAAATATAAAATAAACTTACATAAACGATGATTGCATAGTACATACATTTTAATCTTGTAGAGAGAGAAAATAGTTTTTAAGACGACGCTTGAATATATAAACAGAGTCAACAGAGAGTGTTTGGGAAAGAGCTATTTTTGTTTTTATAAGAAGGAGTTTTTTCCATCTACTCAATCGACTAATGACGATAAAAATTTTATGCTAATCTCAGATATGTATGGAGACGAGGATAAAGTGTTATCCATAGTAAGACCTAAATTTTTAACTGTGTTACTAAACTCTAGTTTAGGCGACTTCCAAAGAGTGCAACCTGAGACTTACCAGCATTTATTGATATACCAAACGATTTGCTCCACGTACTAACAGCATGAAGATTGGAGTTAAGCGTAGCTATAGAATTATGAACGTCTTCAATAGATGCAGTTGCGTAGATTTGAAGATAGTCGCATAAAGGTGAAAGGGTAAAAAGAGGGAGAGTTCGTAATAGAGTTAATGAAGATGGAGAAGAGGAGCGGAGACAGGACACCAGCACTAAGTTTAGAAGGGGAAGAATATTTATCATTGACTCGAACGCACTGCACGCCACCAAATAGGTAGGAGCGGAACTAGTCAATGGCAATAGAAGAAACGTTAATACATTTCAGGATAGCAAGAAATATATCAAATTCTGCAGTGTTAAAAGCATTAGAGAAATCTAATAAAGCAATGATAGTAACTTGCTGATTGTCGATTCCGTACCTTATATCATCATTGATTAGAGAAATTAGTTAAAAATATTTATTTTTAACAATTTAAAGTGTTAATCACACACTTTACACGAAATTGAAAAACATATTTTACAAAACGTATGAAAATTTTAACGCAGTAGCGAAGACGCATAATACAACTTATTTTTTTTAACGTATAAGTATTTCGACGCAGCCTGATGTTCCCCGCATACTGAATACGGAAATGACAGAACCTAGTGTCAAAACACTTTGAATTCTGCTTTCCGCCGATTTCGAGACACTGTGTGGAGTGGCGAAAACCCGCACTTTGTCTTATCAGAGCGTAGAAATGAAAATATTTTAAGTATAACCATTCCACCGAGTGGGAAGTGAATCCACAACCAATCGCGTTTACAATCACCCTCACTGACTGACTGACAGACTCAAGATGACTTCAATATAGTAGGTATTTGAAACACATTTAAAGTAGACCAAGGCCTTGATTTTGCTCAACGAACATGTCAATAAAATTGAAATAAAACAAAAAAATGTACCTAAGAAGACATTTAAAATCGATCGTCCTTCACCGCATCTCCACGAGTATCGCTAAGGAAAATTTACTATGTAAAAGCTATCTCATCACCTTTATTGACCTAAATATATTTTGTATAAATAAATTACGATGTAAATTGAATTTTATATAGCCCCGTGTACGCCGTTTGACTTTAAATTAAAAAAAAATGCTTTATATTATTTGTGTCATACAGATTGTGTGTTATCCTCCTCATACTTTATTTAGTTATATTACAATAAATATTATATTAAAAATAAAATTATAGAGGGTATCACCGAGTCTGTAAACGATTGGTAGTGGTTTCAATTCTTACCTGTTGGAATGATTATATTAAATTATTTCCTTTTCTCCGCTCTGGCAAGACAAAGCGCGGCAGTGAGTTCCGCCAGTAAACACACAATGTCTCAGTCTAATTTAATTTAACTTATTTTTTAATAATTAAGCTTATTTCTTGATAATTAATATTTTTAAACAAGTATGAATTATGACGTATATAGTCACTGGACTATAATACATTTAAAAAGAAGAATTAGATATTGAAACGTTAGAAGATCAAAACTGTTCTTTGAACATTATTCGTTTCGTACTTCTTCCTCTGTATTTTAGGTTAGGTTAGAAACAGTTCGAAATTTCACCGATAAAGTTGGTAAATCTTGAGTTTTACTTAAAAAATCTTAAAAAGTACCCTAGTTCATTTACTGTAACATATATACTTTTTAACCGGAATCAAAAATAAGAGGTTGCTCATAATTCGACTGTATATTTTATGTGTGTTACAGCATAACTTTTTACTGGTTACATCAATTTCAATTATTCTTTTTTTATACGAAAGCTAGTGCTTCTCATGTAGTCCCGTTTAAATTAAGCTAAAATATGCCAAGTATTTTTTTAATTATTCGTAGTTATACCTGGTTGAGTGGTATAGGCATATATATATCTTATATTTAGTTATAAATAAGGTATATCGGTTACTAGGTTACATAACATCGGTTTACTTTTTGTTATAATTTTCAATTATGTACTTGATATGTATATTATATATTTGAAACAACAATTGTGTAGAGTGTGATATAAATTAAATACTTCTAATAAACTTAAAACAAATATACTTCTGTGCGGAATTTAATTTTGATCGAGATATTATGACTATTGCCAGGTATATTCTAATTGCGCTACGATGGCCCGATAATAGTGATTAGTGGTGAAAACTCAATGTGACATATCGTTAAGTTATCTGTTCTATTAACATAAAGTCTAAGCGAAAATAAACGAAATTCCAACATAAATTCCAAAGTAAAAGTACAAATCAGGTAATCGTTCGACGGCTATAACCATACCTCATAAAGGCGATTATCGAATGCCGCAAGCAAATAATTTTCACACAATCAACATGATATATCTCCATTCTGTACACACGAATCCCATCCATCTAACATCGGTATACCGTTTCATATATTTATTGCTGCGTAGAAAATCCGGGTACCGGTCAGCATTGATCGATGGTTGTATCGCAAGTATATTATGAGCTTTTCTGCCTATCTCGTTATTGAATTTAGTATGGGAAAAGATAATAGAATATTTTCACGAGGTTTTTGTGTAGCCCCTTACAACCTTCGTGCTTCATGCATAATAATAAATTTTTCGTTCCTATTTTTGTATTAGAATTATTTACACAAATATACTTTACGGCTTTGTACGCTGTTCAAAGTTTGAATTGATATAATTATTTTCTATTCAGCATACAAGGTGCTATCGCTTAAGCCATTTAGGTAATGAGAACTAAGAATTAAAAATCATTTTAAATATAAACCTTTCTAGAATAATAACTGAATCCCAATCATAGCATTCAAGCACCTCGCAACTTCACGATAGCAATTCATCTAAAATTTCTAAAAAATATAGAAATGGTAGATTTTATGACACTATGATTATATTTAAATTATTTTTATTTCTCTGCTTTGGTACTTAAAAACTAGCGCGGCGTTGAGTTTCGCTATTCAACAAGCAATATCTCGTTGAAAAGTGGAAAATGAAGTGACTCGACAATAGGTTCTCAATGGCTAGAGTAGTCAGCTATGCGGGATTTTTTTTCCATGCTTACACATTCCTGTTTGCTGTATTAATACGATAAAAAAGATCTTTAAAAATGTATTTTTTTTTACCACAAAAGAACCAATTAGAGGCAACATAATAATGAAACGTTATTTAACTTTCCCACGTAAAGCATCACAAGTGTAATTAAAAACGGCAAGAACATTCACAATCAGATTTACCTCATTCCTTTATTAGTTTCTGTAGAGTCTCAAAGCGACTTACCTTACTGACTAGTTAGAAGGTTAAAGAAAATCACGTGAATAGGAGGTTCATGAGGGAAATAGGACTATTCATCTAATCGACACTGACATGGTATAATTAGTATGGTTGTATATGAAGTTTGTTCTTGGATATCGGTTTAAATATCGAAACTAATTGTTACAGTCTAAATATAATCATCAGTTATACTAGATAAATTACTCATTTTACCTCGGAATAAAAATAATAAAAAGGTCAACTATATTACTCAATTACGGCTTATTGCCGACTTACTAAAGCAAGTATTAAATTATTAACTTACACAAAATTAATCAAAAAAGGAATCGCCACAGTAAATTAAAACATCACCCTACAAAGAACTAAACCTAACCTATATAAGTAAGGCTCCCTAATACCTAATTAAAATTAAAATGTAGATTTTTAAAACATTCATACCCCAGAACTGTGTGAGATAATCCATCCTCTAAATGGGAACAAAAGCTTTGAGTGACACTACACTGCAGGAGCCACGGTGTACGTACAGTATATATTTTTACACGACCAAAAGCCTGTTGACCTAGAAAAATATACTGAGAAATGAGGACGTGGGGATTATCTGGATTCCCTTTTCAATAGTAGAATATTTTGTTGTATATAAAAATTACATATATGCGTATTGAAGTCATGTAGCTGAATTTAACACCTAGTTGTAATTTCCAATCACACACATATTTATATTAATTATATAGATATCGAAATCCATTAAGTAAGAAGCTGTAAAGGAGTAATTAATAGAGTTTAGTATCATTGAGTTAGCCATAGTAATAGTGTCACAGTTGTGGGCTCAATCTCCACTTGGAAAAAATATTATATTTAAATTATATTCATTTCTCGCTCGGGTAATATAGAGCGTGCCATTAAATACCGCTGCTCAACACGATTTGTCCCAAATTCAGATGGAAAGCTGAGAATGGAATATCTTGACACTTTACTTACCCAGCTATTCGTAATAATGTGTGAAGCTATAAAACAATGTGAATAATGATGTCTGTACCCACTGCTATCGCTACAAGCGTCGTATTGCTTCCCATATAATCTCCAGTATTATTTTCTCACCAAGATTAAAAATGGTAACTACACTTAATCCTAAAACCTTTCTCATTTGGAACACAGCATGTGCTATACATATAAATGATAGCTAAAGAAATCAGCATGAATTATTACAGCCATTATTAAAATCGGCGGATACGTGTTAAAACCACAAAGGGCCTACTCGAGTTTCATATTCCTATTATAAATTACGTGGCTTATACCATCAAAGTTATTACATTGTGAATGAATTTCCGGTGGCCAACTCACCTTATATAATTTCGCTTTAATATATATGTATATTAATATGTTTTCTTAGATGTTTTGGATCAATCGAAATTGTACAGTCGTAAATTGTTTTTGTAATATAATAAGTCGTCGTCAAATAAAATAAGAATTTAAGATGCTTTTCAAGGAACTTGCATTCGGGTGGAATTGGAGTGTTACTAGGTCATTTTTGTCTACCGAGAGAGAAAAGCGTAATACTGAAAAAAAGCATTCGTTTGAAACATTTGATGTGGAAGTAATGTTATAAAATTACCACCTTAAAGGAAGTTATTGTATTAGTCCAAAAAAAGTCAGGGGTTAGTTAGTATATTAATATACTTATTCTAAACCCGTCTAACTTATTCAATGATACAAAATATGTTATTCAATATACAAAGCCTATATAACTTTTCAGCTGTCCCCGATCAACACACGATAATTATTTCATTACAATTTAGGTATAATAAAGGAAGTTAGGGTACTGTTAATGCTCTCGTCTAAATTTGCTACCAACTTTTAACGGTAAAAGGGTTCAGACAATAACGCCCAACTATAATACTTGGAAATGCCGATAACCTCATTATGAAATAAGTATGATAAAACATATATTTAGAATTTCAAAGTTCAAATCCCACTGCGTTCAAATTTTTTTACGTTTACTAAATATATGTTGATCAATTTCTTAAATGTGTGAATAACACTTTAAAAATTAAAAGTTAAAAAAATAAGTGTGATAGGCAGAGAGAGCCTAGTGACAAGACATTCCGTTGTCTAGTCTCCGTCGTTTCCGAGATATTGTTAATGGCAGATTTTTTTATTGTGGTTGGTAGGTTGGTATCGTATTAATACAGCAAATAATAAATATATTATTTTCATATCCCATAGCAGGGATATGAAAATTTAAAAATTAAAGTTTGATATTTTTCTCTAGTGTAAATTAGACACACAATACACACTAAATATATTATACCTAAATAAGACCTAAATATATTATAAATAAACAATTATTTAAATAATTTTTTATAGTAATCACTTTCTCAAGAAAAATGAATTGCCAAGCTGTGTCAATCACAGTACCAACTCGGTAAATTTGGACATTAGTCTAAGATACAAATAACGTTTAATGTATTTATATCAGTATTTTTATAACTTATAACAAGTTTAAATTAATAATAATTAATAAGAGTCGTTTTGCAAATAGAAATAAAATATTAAGCACCAATTTATATAGAAAAACAAATCTTCTTCATCACTGAAAGCTTCGTTTTTTTTTATTTGTATTTATTTTCATATATATCTTACAGGGCACCTTTTATATACCGTTCATTTGATAGGTTTTTTTTATCAATGATATTTCACTGAGCCACTTACAATAGTTGTAACTCAGATTAAAATAATTAGTTACTATATTACTTTATAATTCAGTTACGGAACACCGTAAATGTGATTACAAATTCCACTTAGAGAAATGTTTAACCTTTTGGATATTCTTTAGTTGAGACAAAGCGACGTTCGGTTCCTCAATACAACAAAGTGTATGGAAATAGTTACTTTTCACTAACTTTTACTCTACATTGTAGCAATATACGCCTTAAAATAGCGAAAATTATGTATATGTAGCTTCTTGCAAGATATTGCTTGTAAAATGGTGGAACTCAACGCCAAACTTAGATTTGCTAGAGCGGGTGAAATAAAATAAATATTATCATACCACCGAGTAGAGGTCAATCTTGCTTACAATCAGACGCTGTTATGATGAAAATTAATACTATTTTAAACATCCCTGTAGCTCTTCTGGTGTTACACGGGGTCTTGGGCGGCGGTGATCACTTACTATCAGGTGACCCTAACGCTCGTTAACCTTGTCTTTAGAATAAAATAATAATAATAATTGTCGTAACCAAATTCACAAATTCCGATAAAGCTTAATTAACACTAGCCAAAAGTCAAACTGATTGTACACTAAATAAAAGTCCACTATTTGTGTGTTCTAGCTTTAATATACAAATAGAGCAAGTTCCCACACTTCCAATTAATATGTCAATACACAGGATGCGGGTAGGAGTTTGCCCAAAGACTGAATGCAAATGTATGCCCGTATAACCATACTAGTCCTTTCCTGCCATTCAAACCAAAAGTATTAGAATTTTGTACAAAAGTACTATTTAATGTAAAATGAAAGGTTTTCGAATTTGTTACATTCAGAAGCATGTCTAACAGTGTATAGATAGATTTGTTGTTTGTTACATATAAAAAAATTGTGAACGTAATCGACATAGGCAAACAATGGTTAGGGTTTCAAGTCCTACTGTAAAAGGCTAAGCTAAACATGTCAATATTCGATTTCACTTAATATTTATTTTCTGATATATATAAAACTGTTTTAAATGATCTCTTCAAATATCGTCGTTAATAATAAGAATATATGTTTCCTCATAGCAAGGTATCAGAGTGATTCTACTATAAAGACACTCCGTTCTCCCCCGAGAATTTGAGGCGAGCCGGGAATGAATCCACGACATCTAGCAGCCTTAGTGCGCAACGAAAGCCTCTATACATGTGTTAAAATTATATTATATTATATATAAAAACTAGCACTGCCCGCCACTTAGCCTGTAATAAAATACTCCTTATTACAACAGCTCTCTGCCTTTGATAGTCCCGTCAAAATCAGTCCAGTCATTCCAAAGATTAAACGGAACAATCAGAGAGGTATGTATCGTGTATGCATTTAGTAATAAGCGGTTCTTTAATATTACAAACAGACACTACAATTTTATTTATTTGTATGATACTACTTTATAATTATATTCTCAACCAATTTGAACAAATTAAACTCTTAAAGTGAGCTACTTCCGAATGATCTAGAACTGCTCGTCATATTATATGTTATTTGGTTACAGTACACATTGAATACACTTATATAATCATAGGTTATATTGGCATTTTAAAAAAAATATATTATTACAATATTATCGTATTCGTATTCTCGGCGGCCTTTTCGTGAAACAATTAATTTCCTGGAAAAACTAACAAAAATGGCAGAAAAGGTAACCTATGTTCATCCATAGACCATAGACATCAATTATCTCTATATAAAATTTCATCACAATTGGTTCAGCGGTTTTGTCGTAATGTAATAACATCACAGACAGATAGAGTTCCTTTCGCATGTATAATATAAAGTATGGATTATTCTTTACTCATAGTGTCTCTTCTGACCCAAACTCCAATTACTAAGATTTCAATACTTTAATATTCTATAAGTAAATGAATAGATAACATACCCTCATGTACTACTTAGTAAGGTAAAGTAATATTAAAGTTGAGCTTATTCGCCAGTTAAGCACACCTGTACAACAATTTCAATCGGGACCTGAGCTCCGATACGCCACAAAACAATTTATTGGCACCGGTATTCGGGAAACGTGAATAAATTGGCTCGAACCTGGAACAGGCGATTGCGTCCGAACTATTCTAAAACTTTCAGAAAGCCTTTCAGTTTTCCCTTTGTTCTTATTGTTTATCTCGTCTTGTGTTCAATTTATTGATTTTCCTGATCTATTTTTATTAATACTTGTCCTACAGACTAAGTATGATTTTAAATGTGGTTTCTAAACACACATTATTTTATTGTAATTTTGTTGATAGATGGATGTCGTTCCTATCGTAAATATTAAATATAGAGTGAAATGTATTGAAAATAGAACGAGTATATAATTGAATAACATGTTTAGAAAACATATAAAAATTTAAACGTAGCGGTAATTCCGATGAACCCGCGCCTATTAAAAACCGTCAGTGCTCTGACCGCTAAGCCATGCGTTCTAGTAAACGCAGCGGTATTTTTCAATATCATAAGTGTGTAAATAACATTTAACACAATATGTAAAAATATTAAAGTATAAAGTATTTTCATCTATTACTACTTACACTCACTATAATCAAGTCCTGTCAAACATGTTAATAGTGTGACATCACAACCGCAATAGGAAAAAAATTAAAAGATATTATGAGAATAGGGATATAAATTTCCGTTAACATCTGTCTTTGTTTTTTTCAATCTGTTCCTTAATGAAAAAAGTTACAACAATTTAAATTAAAAAATTAAGTGGGAACGTGGGCGTGTAGTTTACGCAGGCCACGAGCCGCAAAGCGGGTCGCTAGTTTATCGATAAATTTATTGTATTCTCTACAACGAACATAATGTAATGAAATTTGTTTATAATTTGGCCTTGCACTGTTTTCGAAATAGCATCCTTTTTCGACATCACAGAGGACTTCTCGTCCTTTTATAAGCATTATAAAAACTCATATTTTGTTGGTTTTATAAAATAACAACAATATACATTTCCATGATTTTGATTATATAAAAATATTACAAATTGTTTAAAGATTTGCCTTTGACCAGATTTCTGCCAACTGTTACGTAAGAAAACTTAGTACTGGAATTGGAGCAAGAATTTAAGATATTCAAAATAAAACAAATCCAGAATTTTACTTTCATTATTCAAATTACAAATATATAAGTATAGAAGTTGTTTTTACTCTTCAGAAAAGATACAGTTTCACTTACCTCAAATAAATTTAGGGAAACTGAAGTACAGGGTGATTAGTCAAGATACGCTGTGAAATTTTATATTTAAAGCCAAATCTTTATTACAATTGAATTCCATTAGCTCATCTCTATATAATATTTCATTTTCTTCTGAAATTTGTACATCTCAATTCATTTTCCGATCCATTGATTTCTTTCACAAGTAAACGTGAAACAGACGCTTTGAAGTAGTTCTCCCTTATTATCCGCCATTTCATACAATTTTGCTGCAAATAAAATGAATTTTTCAACGAGCTGTCTTCGTCTTGGGCCTTGAAATTCTATCATTATTTTATTTATTGCGTAGCCTTTTATTCTTATATTAGTTTGTTTATGTACCGATTGATATAAAAAAAAATAATACCATAATCAAAACTACATTTAAATCGGTTTAGCCGTTTCTGAGATTAGCGTGCACAAACAAAGAGACAAAAATAAATCAAAGATAATTGTTTTGGTTTCTATTATATTCATAAATGCCTTTAATAATATTTTGTTACATATATCTTCGACGTAGGGACAGCGATCAGTTACATTTTTATTATATGTTTTTATAGATATAGATTTCTTATATTTTTATATCACTCACACATTTTGTGGAGTAGTGTGTCAATTTATTCATATACCGATTATTTCTTCATTTCAAAAAAAAACATATATTAATTTTACTGCCTAGGTGGGTTCAATATAAATATTTTCTCTGTGAAATTTAAACTTAATATATAAACATTACGTTGAATCTATTAAAACTTATCACATTATATTTTAGTGAAAACCCTCTAAACAGATAGGACTATAATGTCTATTAATTTCGAAAGGCATTATTCGGAGTGTGCTTTACTGCATACATATTAATGCACATACATATTTATTACCTCGAGAATCGATATTAAATTCGTTCTTTCAATTCTGTTATTGTATCTGTAATTGAATTGTAAATAAGAGTTAAGATATTACTATTAATAATGGTAGGTAGTATAATTCAATTTTCACAATAATTTCTAGTGCTGGAAGGTGAGAGGAACTGGTCTGCGATGTTCTCCTTCTGCGATCTTTCATCACACCGAATAAGACTGCCGGGCGGGTGCGCGAGTCCCACACAAATGAAGACCCACTCCGCCATCAGAGGCCAGGGGGTAAGAGAAGGCGGTACGCATCTCCAACTGTCGAATACCCTAGAAGAGCTACTTTGATATTACTTTGTGGTGGTGATTGCTCTGTAAGTCTTCGAGGCTGCGGGTGCACTAGAAAAAACCCCGGAACACACCTAAGGCCCGCAATAGAAGGGCCGCCCACCGAGGCGTAGTAGTAGAATTCGCCAGCGATCCTGCGACGCCTCATGTTGGTGCAGAGGGTTTCCGCTGGGTTTGACCGTGTATCCCACAGTACATTTCCCTAATTTTTTGCCTAAAAGAGCTCTTTGTTATATGTTGTACTAAGTAAGTTATATGTTGCCCGAAAAACTCGCTTAAGTTCACTCAATCCTGCTCTAATCCACAAAATTAAAAAGATACGTTAAAAAGAAAACAATATTAGCATTATATTCCACTACAAAGGCAATGTAATTTTAACTTTACAATAGAAAGTATTCTCAATAAAGACTCATTTACAGCCCTCTTATAAAATATTAGCTTCTAGGTCAAAGGCTTTCAGAGCTTTGTTATAACATAAAAGTGCTAACAAATAGACGATCCAATATGTGCCTGAACTGTTAAAAAGATTGAAAGGATACGTGCGAGTGTACAACGTAAGAAAAGCTCGATATTTAAAACTTAGTTTTTAAAAACTATATTACATTTAAAGTCAATACATCATATCATATCATTTCTGTCATTTCACTTACTAAAATAAACATATGCATTTTTTCGGCGTTTTGATTAAATGCTGTGTTAACTTACACTAAAAACATATTTTTAGCAACCGTATAAAACGCAATTTGAACGCAGTGGGATTCGAACCCGCGCTTTTTGGAAACCGTCTTGGACGGACACTTTAAAAATGTTAACTTACGCTTCTTAGCTCATTAAGTTTCTATATAAGAAAATTGTAGAACTACATATCACATTATGATTTATTACTATTTCTGTTCACTGCAAAATACAATAGTATTATAAAGACTGATCGGATATTTTAAAGTTTGGCTTTAACGAAATACGGCGTTGGGTACCGGTATCACTAGCCTTTTTTTTATTATTATCTTGCAAAACGTAATACGCATTTAAAAGTCCTCAGAGACCTGTATAACCTGTAACCGCGATTAGTTGTGGGTTTGATTACCACTAGGGGGAATGCTTTTATTGTTATTATTTTCATTTCTCCGCTCTGTTAAGACAAAGCGCAACTCTCAACACGAAATGTTTTGCGAATAGTAAGGTAAAATGAAGCCGGGAAATAGAGAACGGAGTGTTTTACACTAGGTTTTCTATATCTGACTTGTTAATAGAAAAAAAACGGCTTGCTAAAAGAAAACTTATTCATTTAAAACACCCTTCAAGTTAAGCAAACTTCAACCACAAATAGGAATGATAATATCAATCCAGCACGAGATAAGCTCAATCAATAGATACACAATAATTCACAGAGATGTACTAAAATAGCACGCTTTAAGTAGCTTAAAGCTCTATCGCTTGTCCGTCTGTGTACACAGCTTGTGCTCACATATTGTTGTACAAAGACTCAATGATGAGGGTTCACGTCAAGCACCGACATAAGCCCAGGACTCCTTACTGGATTAGTATGAAAAATATATAGTAGTTTTGTTGTGTTTAAACTTGTTGTTGGTTTAGTTGGGTTTGGTTTATTCAATTGTTATAGAGGATGTAGGTTATAAGT
Source organism: Podotricha telesiphe (assembly GCA_038994665.1). Taxonomy (NCBI): domain Eukaryota; kingdom Metazoa; phylum Arthropoda; class Insecta; order Lepidoptera; family Nymphalidae; genus Podotricha; species Podotricha telesiphe. The sequence continues at coordinate 54,322 of JAOYRR010000508.1, read as the reverse complement.
TATATCTCTATAGTAGAGCTATGAATGTATTTTGATTATGGGGAAGTTGTGGGTAGGTAAATCGACACCCAAGGCGAATATTTTGAAACGTCTCTGACTGTATACGCTATAGTTGTGAGCTTAATCATTAAATTTAAGTTATTTCTTTCTGGACAAAAAAAAGAGCTTCCACTGCCATTCCACACAATATCTGGATTTGGAAAGTGGAGAATAAAGTGTCTTGACACTTGGTTCTCTCTGCCAAGCATACTAAGAAGTAAAAAGTGTGATGATTTAATTTAGTGATGAGATATTAACAATATATTATTGTCGTAATATATATTTTTTCTATTATACTTGGTAAATTAAGTACAGAAAACGGCAAAACGCCACAAAAATTAACAAAATTAAATGTGAAATCCTCCTAAGGGAGGACTTTTCTAAGGAAAGCACACCAAATTTTAGTATTCTACGCACAATAGTTTTGGCAATCATTTCAGGTCAATCCCAACAAACAGATAACCTAATAGTACAAAAATAGTTAAGTAAGCCTTGTGGAAAATCGGTTAATGAGGCAAAAAACTTAGTCAACTAAGATCCACGTCTATTACACGCGTGTCGCATCGTTTGTCACGTGTAATCCTTATACTGAACACCTGCGCTCATCCCAACTCAAATTTTACGTACAAATCGGTTTACATGGTGTAATTACACACGCTTGTTTATACTAATTCGTCATATTGTTCTGATTTATTAACGCTATATAGCTTTTGTAATTAGCTAGTGTGTGATTTTGGATTTGTTGTCAAAGGATTGTACATTAAATTTTTTATTAAAAGTTAGTTACGACAATGAAATTATATTTAGTTTAGTATATATATATACTAAACTAAATATAATTCCATGGCAAATGTAGAGTAAAACGCCTTTCAGCTCAGTATAGTGACGACATATGTAAAGGTGCTGGCAAAGGCTGGGAGCGAAAAGCCCGAAATCAAGTTCAGTGGCATGTCATAGGAGAATCCTATGTCCCAGGACGGAGAAGAGATGGGCTGATGATGATGATATATATACATATGAAAATGTTATGTTATATTTCAACGATTTTTTAATAATAATATACTACCCATACACGCAAAAATATACAATTTACAATATAAATAGATAACGAAATCAATGTGCAATGACGGCCTTATTATTAATACCGATTTCTTACAAGCAACTACCATTATATACAAACAATATACGAGTACATAACTTCTCTTTACTTTATTAACTTTATTTATATATATTTCAATTATTCTCATGTTGATCCACATTTTGTCGTCTAATTTATTTGAAAAACTGTAATATGATAATACAAAGTTTTCATATTAAGAGCTTGATGTACTCCCGTGGGTTACCAGAATAAAGTGAAAAATAATTTTATGTGTTGCTAATTCTTTGTGACTATTTTAAAGTGTCTTGTACATTAAAGGGCATAAAACAGATGTGTCGTACAGTTCTGTAATTTCTTCCAAATAAAAAAAATATATATATTTGGCCTTAGCTAGGTACTCTTGGAAAATTTAGTTTGGTAAGAATATTAATATTAATATAATATTAATAATTTAGTTTCATATAATATTAACCTAATTACTATGAACGTAAACGCAACGTAAGTGTATAGGATTTTTTACCAAAGTTGAACGATTGGGTATGAAGCTAAGAATGTGATGATAACATATATAAGTAATTATTGTACTTCAAAATATGAATAAATTGAAAATTATATTTTTTTTCTATTTCGAAAAAGCTTTATTTAGATAATTATTGAACGTCTTCTAAAATATTTTAAAGTAATATGAAGTAAAATACTTCTAAAGTAATATGAAGAAAAATGACTTTTCGTACTTTAAAAATTCTTGAAGTACCGTAAATATCGTAGCGATCTGAATCAGATCAGATCCTGCGGAATGTGGAAAACGTAGGAATATCATTTTTTGTTGTACACATCACAACTATCACAACTATTTAAAAAAAAATAAAGTTTTTACGACTACTTCCATGAAGTCACTGCATTGACATTTATAAACAAGCCCTGACCATCGTCGACAGAATTTAATACATTTTTAAGTGTTTTGTACCAGATTTAATGTAATTGAAATTTTTAAAGATTTCACAGTCAATTATCACAAAGTAATTGCATACATATAAGCCCGCTCTTACCACCGTGTTGTCACTGTCAGTGGAAACGCTTAATTTATTACTGAGAGTAGCTTATTAAGAATCTGCAATGGCAGCTGCCAAACTTCGCCCGTTAACAGTCATATCCCATATGAAAGTTGTGTTTGATTTATTTAGATTGTTCTGTGTTTTTAAAATAATCACTGGTTGTTAGAAATTCTACATTATTTCTTATTTGTCTGTTTGTCTTGTCATTATTTAAAATGTATATAATTTTGAAACTTTCAAGCGAGATCAAATTGAAATGATATAATATTTATTTATATATTTTTTATTCTATAGACAAGACAAACGAGCGTTCGGGTCACCTGATGGTAAGTGATCACCGCCGCCCACGACCCCGTGTAACACCAGAAGAGCTCTGTAGCTCCCTCGATCGATCCCTGTGGATGTTGCCGGCCTTTAAGGTGGAAATAGACGCGCTTTCTGAAGGTACCCATGTCGAATCAACCTGGAAACATTGCCGCAGGTAGGCCATTCCACAGTTGAGTGGCACGAGGAAGAAAGTTATTACAAAACCGGACAGTAGTAGAGTGCCATGTATCCACCATCTGGTAAGGATGGAATTTCAGTCTATTACGTAATATGTAGTTGTGCGGAAAATATTGTTAATATTATTTACAGTTTACACACGCTTAGGACAATACAAAGCTTGCCCTAATTATGTTATTACATATTGCGAATTCTAAAAACGTTTATTTTCTTCGAACCTCACTTTTTTTTGTATAGATATACAGAGAAAATCTTGACACTAGATTTTCTCTTTCTATCTAAAACACTAACACTTCGTTCTGCAGTTTTCGGCCGCACTTGAATTATTGCCTTTATAGTGGTGGAACATAGAGCTATTCTTACCAGAACGGAGAAATAAAAAATATGATCCTTCAAATCATAACCCACAATCATAAGTTATACCTATTGCCTTTCGAATTCAATACCTACTTCATTTTTAATCTTTATTAATTTTACAGCTACACTTAATGCTGCATATCCTGCTTCCTGCATATTTGTGTAATCAAATATAACCTAGTGTCAAACATTCCGTTCTTCATTTTTCGCCAGAATTGTAACATTGCGCGTTGAGATAGCAATACTTATCGACGCGCTATTTTTTATACCAGAGCGAGGAAATTAAAATAAATCAAATGTAATAATTCTAAGTGGGGATCAAATCCACAGTCAAAAGTGTTTCAAGTCAGACAGTGTTTCAATGTGACACAACATTGTCTCTTAAAACGATTACTATAATTGAATATTTAATTATACCTTCAAGTATATACGTCAGATAATATAATTAAAGATTACCAATTTACACTAACCTGAACACGAGCTTGTATTAAAGGGCGAAAGACTGAAGGGCATCCCTTGTCACCGTATCACACCGTCTTAAGAATTGTATTTTTAGAAACGTTTGATGATTTTTTTAAATAAAATTACTTACAATAAGTAATTAAGAGAACCCGAGATATTGTGTTCGGAGTGACGGAATTCAACTCCGCGCTTTTAAAATTTGATATTTGCTTTTAAAATTTGTTACTAAGTCCTGAAAAGAAGATATATATAAAAATATAAACTTTATGTATATCTTATACATAAAGTTAAAAAAACAACGATATATTTATATATAAATATATATATATATATATATATATAAAACTCATACACGGTCTTCATGTTTGCCAGCTTACATAAGATCTTTAGATGAGATTTCTTAAAATCTTTTATGAAACAAAGCTCTATAAAAGCTGGAATAGGAATAGTGAAACATATGATTGCAAACAAAAGTTCTTTCACCGTAGAATTGTATTTCAGTGCATTTAATAACAAAACACGGCTTGAGCTTTCAGAGCGCAGTTCCTATGTGGGAAGCATGAGGAAACGGATGTATGTGTTTTCGTATTATATTTTTAAGTGAAAATATGTGTTGAGCTAGAATTAATAAAAAAATCTAAAGAAATCTAGATTTAAAGTAAAATCAGTGTCCATCTTGGGGCACTGGAACAGCGTTTGACTGTAAGCGCGATTGGTTGCGGGTTTGATTCCCACTCGGGGAATGATTCTATTTTAATATTTTCCTTCCTTCGCTCTGGTATCTAAGGCATAGCGCGGCGTTGAGTTCTGCCACCTCAGCACGCAATGTCTTGATTTCGGGCTGAAAGTATAAGAAGAGAACGAAGTGTACGAACACCAGATACTCTCTGGCTGTGTAGCCAGCCAGGTGTTCGAATACGGATAACAAATTGCTAAAAATGGGTATTGAAAGGCTTTTGACAGTTTATTATTAGAAGCTGACTTCGATTCGTTGTAAATTGACGGTCTCCATATTGTTACTGAATCTCTATTAACATGCAATCGATAATACGATACGATAAGAGTGACTATCTCTTTTTACCGATCAATCTCCTTCACGTGTTCTTCATACAACGTGACATTGGCGAAGTGACTTGTGCTCGACTTAAGCGCCATAATTAAACTACTGAACTGAACTTCGTTCTAAATACCACTAGATTTTTGTTTTGTTTTTACATATTTTCTTATGATAAGTTCTTTTTTTATTTGGACTCAATTTTAAAACTTCTGTAGACAATATTAAATAAAGCTAGTGTTTCATAAAATACAAAAAGCTATTATCTTTACGTTGTTAACAGAACATTAACAAAACATATTCTATTATTTTCAATAAGAAAAATAGAAAGTAAATGTGAAAAAAAAAAACTTTTACGTACCGATATATTGCTTTTTAGATAAACGCAATAGCAACGCAGTTAAGAACTGCTGTCCATGTGGGTGCTGTGGGTTCGATATCGGTTTTGGGGGGTGTTTACATTTATTTATATTTTTGTGTAATTATAGTGTTGGGTTTAATAATCGAAAAGTAGAAAAACTTCGTTATGTGTTTACCCTATTTTTTTGCCTGCAAATGGAATAATTTAAGAATGTGTTATATACAGACATGTTACCATCACTGCATTGTAGTCTAGTTCTAAGTAATTTTAAATTAAGTAATTTAGAAAAAAACTTGTATCATAAAATACGGACCATTCGTAATCGTGGTGATTTAAAAAAAATATTACTAATTATACGAAAATATTCGAGGAATTAAGGTTTCTACTGAATTTATAATGGTTTTTTTTGTTCACTATTCGCAGGATATATAGCAGGATAATAAGAGAAAACTTAATGTTACGTAACAAGACACTCCATGGTCCATTTTGCGTCGGAAATCGAGACATTATGTGACAATAAGATTTGGCTCTAGCGATTTTTACACATCTTGAAATTAAACTACTTTTAACCAGATAAATCACGTATATTATTAGCATTCGAAAATACATTTTAGAAACCCGACATTTCGAACATTTTACAGTAGTCCGTGGTGACAGGTAGACTGATATGGCATTCGTCTGTCAGTTCATACAATTATTATATAAATAGTAGTACTAAGATAGATTCTTGCAAATTGAGCCGACTGTAACAAATTATATGGCATGTTGAGTGGTTGAACTCAACACTGTGTTTTATTTTACCAAAATAGAAGAATAAAATAATTTAAAGAATCAATGTAGCGAGTGGCTATCGAACACGTTCGCAGTAAGACGCTGCCCCACTAAGCCGCTATGGTCCCTAAATATAAAATAATCTAAAATGGAATTGATGAATACATTCTACAGTATCGTAAAAAATCGTTTCCGAAGTGTCAAAAGCGGATTAAACACGCTTTGTTTGTTCGGGTAAATGACGTAGACGTATCACCCTAAATATCTCAAATACGGTTGTTTTATTATTTTTGGTAACAGGGATTCAATTAAGCTTCTGATATATACCTATACTCTTAAACACACACACTTTTAGGTATTGTAATTCAAAATTTAATATATTATTTTTATATGACAAGACGCGGCATTTAGTTCCGTTATTCCACATTTCGGGAAATGGGGAACGGAGTGCCTTGCATGTATACTAGGCTAAAAAAATATAAAATATAATATAACAAAATACAATAAATCATTTATTTATTTTTCTTATTTATTTTCATACAGTTCCTTTACATTTACGAACAAATCCTGAAATTTTAAATATATACGTCAATATTGAACCCACAACCATAAGTTATTGCTATTTTTTAAGCTATTTTTTTATCTTTATATATATACTAATTTTTACTGATTTTTAATCTTTATAAATTTTACTTTAGTTAAACTTTTTTGTGTTCAGTGTTATCAAAGAAAACCTAGTGTCAAGACACTCCGTTCTCCACTTTTCGGCCGAATTTGAGACATTGCAATAGGTGGCACAATTGCAATAGGTTCACAATATGGTGGTGGTGGTTTTGTACCAGAACGAGAAATTAAAAATAAATAAAATATAATCATTCCTCAAAGTGGGGATCGAATCCGCAACCAATCGCGTTTGCATCCAGGCGCTTTCCCAATGCGCAACGATGGTCTCGATTCTTTTAACTTTCTCTTATTTTCTCGATATTATCTCACACGACTAAAAAAACACGAAATGCTAACTCATTCTAGTAGGCTTTTAGTTATCTCGTTAAAATAGGCCAAAAATTGAATCACGTTTGTTTCTCTGTGCCAGAACAATCCAATTGTAAAACTCGTGAGGGTTCCCCTGGGACGTTGCCATGGTAACGAAATACTTGCAGATGTTACCAATGGAACTTTATAATTATTTTATTCATTGAAATGCTAATCCTATTTATTTAGTGTTACAGGGTTTTTTTAGGCTTATATATGATTTCGTTACACAACTTAGTTGGTATATATTTCTGAGAGTTTTTAATTCAAAGTTTATTTTTTGTTAGGCTCTATTTGATTTTATACGGGCATAATATTATATGTTTTTTGCTAGCTATTATGGAAATTACATTCTCTTTTGAGGTTTCCCTAAGGAAAATTTTATATTATTAGAGTGAGATTTTGTTTTTTTTTTTACTTATCCTCTTACATTATATAAAGAAGAATAAAATAATTTTTAAAATAATTTATTTACCACAATATCCATAGTTTTTTAAGCATTCAATTCAACAAAGTTAAGAACGCAGGTTAATGAAGATTTAAGAAATTAAATACTTTTTTCATTTACAAATTTTTCATTTACTTTATTTAATTACATTTACTAATGTTTTTGAATATTTTTCATATAGTTAGGCAGGCAGAGAGCATCCTGTATTAAGACACTATTTTTCAGCTATCACCTCTTTTTATCTTACCAGAGCAAAAAACTTTGAATTTTGTATATATAAATATGAAATTGTAAAAAAAACTCAATTAAAAAAAAATACATAACGTATTATGTATATAGGTAAGGCTTTATTGGCACAGCGGGACAGTATCTAACTGTACACGCGTTTGGTTGTGGGTTTGCACATTATTCGCACTCGGGCGAAATGTTATAATAAAAACAAATTCAATACACCTAAGACAAAAGCGCGGCGTTGATTTCCACCACTTTACACGCAACACGCGTTTTCAGTGTCTTCTCTTAATATTAACTTTAAGCAAAGTTTGTTATTTAAGTGAGAACGCAGGTTGGCAAAAAAACACAATAGTGTAGTCGTGTAGTAAAAGCAGGTGCAGCCGCGAGCGGGTCGCTAGTATAAAAAATATTTCTCTTTTATCAACTTTAAGCTATACAATGAATAAATACTCGTAACAACTTCTAAAACAATGAGAATAAAAGAAGCGGTCACACACTCTACTATAGCGGTAATGCCATCCACGGCTTGTTCCTATTATTAATTAACAAAGATATTAATTAGGTTTTACTTGTTAGTATTAATTATACTGTATAAATTATATAAGAAATTTCGGTTAGTAACATTTCATTAAAGCGAGGCCAACTAATTACAAAAATTAAACTATAGAGTGTATAGAGACACTGAGCTCTGCCATCTTTTAAGACATCGCCAAGTCTTTCGATAAAGTCTGGCACAATGGCTTAATAGCCAAACTATTCCACGCAGATCTGCCAGATAGGCTCGTGCGTATATCACGCGACTACCTAACTAAACGCTCCTTTCGCTTTCCCTCTCCACGCGACGTCCCTTAAGAGCCACAAAGCTCCATCCTACCATCGCTTCTGTACAACTTGTACACCCACGACATCCCCAAAGCACCGTGCACCCACCTCGCACACCTCGCGGACAACATTGCAATATTCACTTCTGGTCGCGTATCGGTCAACATAGCCTACATACAGGTCGCTACGAACTGTCTAGGCAAATGGCTTACCAAATGGCGCATAGAGGTTCCTCTGTGTACTACCCTCTTCGTCACACAAACGAATGCGCATAGTCCGTCTGTTAGGCAGGCTCATCCCCGAGGACAAATCCGCCAAATACCTAGGCGTCGTCCTAGATAGTAAAGTCTAGTTCAAAACACACAACGATTATGTCCGCCGCAAAGCGGCTTTTGTCCTTAGCCGACTATACCCACTGATTTTTTGCTAAAAGACCCACCTGTACACACAACGTGTGTCAGGCCTATTTTTACGTACGGCTGTATTGTGTTCGCACAAACAGACATTCGTCGCTTACAAATCCTTCATAACTGCTTACAATTTCTGCGTATGGCCACGGCCGCACCCTGGTACGTACGCAACATTGACCTTCATAGAGACATGAAGATCGACTCTATCAAAGAGCGTTGCCGCAACTATCGAGTAGTCATTTCAAAAAAGCCGCAACTCATCCGAATCCGCTGATGGTAAACGCCTGTAATTTCGACGTCAAACGATGCCCATGGGGACCCCTCAGGCCCTATAGCTTACTATCAGAACAAGCTGACGCCATTACGTTAGAAAATAATGCTTTTGGCAGTAGGTAAAGCCATTATATACTCGTACACACGCAAATGCACACACTACACAAACTGTCCCAGTTCCCAAGTCTCGGACTGAGCGAAGCAAAGTCCCTCACGACAAACGGTGCCACAAGACAAGTTTCGAGTCTCACATGAGGCGACAATTAGGCGCCACCAATTTTAATAAAACTGTGGTTAAATATTGTATTTTAAAAGAATGAGCGTTTAAAATACATACAGGCGATCCTTAACCCATATTAGATATTTAATTATTGATACGAAATGGCTTCTGCTACTAATAATGAAAGACTTTGTAAACGGACACTGTCTAGGAAAAATATTGTTTGGGCCAAATTGGTTGTTCATACAAATATTTAGAAAAATAATTCTTCTTAAAATTTCTCAATATATAGTTTTTTTTTGTTGTTTTTTGTCAGCGTCACGCATAACAGGGTAGTTAGTGCTGCTGCTGCTGACACCCACACACACACAAAATATGTCTCAAGCTCATGTACATAAATAAACTTAATAAAACAACTCATGTCGCTTTCGTAATAAGTGATAAAAACGAGCTTATAATAATTCTAAAAATAATAGGTGAGATCTTTTAGTATATTATAGCGATATCGCTGTTATACCTCTCGCGCCTTCTTCTATTGTATACAGAGTAACTCTAAACCAATTCCTGGTCAGTTCGTTTTGTAATAATATGTAATAATTATAAAACATTTTTAGGAAACGTGTAAAAAATTTAAACGCAGTGGGATTCGAACCCATGCCTATTGGAAGTTGACCAAGCGTTTTCAACACTAAAAGTTTTTATAACTAAAGGTTTTTATAAATTTCTGCTACCCAATGATAATTTTACTAACAATCTTTTGGCAAAAGAGAATGCTATTTATTAAATATTTAGAATTTAGGAAATAAAAAAGCAAATTTTTCAACATAATAAATGTGTGAATAACACTTTAAAAAATGTTAAAGAATTTAACAATTATGTATTTAAAAATCACTAAGATATCGTCTACCAACTCTGTATAATACGGACTGTTAGATTATTATTTTTTCGAATTTTTCTTTTGATTTTCTTTTGGCTTTTGATTTTCTCATATATGTATATTATATATTCTCTAAGACAAACCTAACACAAGATAAAAAGCTACTAAAAGTGTCAGGTTGCGTCAGATTTCTGTCAAGGTAACTGACTAGCACACATTGGTTACAATTAGATGGACTAATTGGCTACGCTAGATGTTCTGTGGTCAATTTACTATACAAAACTGTGTGTTTCAAGTAACATTGATAGTTTTTTTTAAAGTGGATAGAAGTAGTAGGTAGTGGGAAGTACATAGAATGGTTAAAAATGATAAACATGTTTTGTTTTTTTTGCAGCTTCACGCCTTTTCCCGCATAACAGAGAACCTAGTCAAGGTCAAGGCACTTCGTTTTCCACTTTCTGCTCGTATTGGGGTCTGGCATCGAAGCGCATATTTTTGTAACTATATATTTATTTTAATTTTTTTCATCTTACACGCTTACTGCCGGAGCTGAACACCGTCTTGTCACTATGTATAGCATTAACGTTTATAATATACTAGATGTCTACCGCAATTTTATCTGCGTGAAGTTCTAAAACATAAGCCTAAACTACTCATTATATCAGCTATCTGCTATTAAAAGACCTGTCAGAATCAAAATGAGATTAGCTGGAACGAACAGACAGACAGACAAAATTGTAAGAAATGTTATTTTGGTATATATACACATACATTTAGTAAAAAGCGGTTATTTTAATATTACAAACAGACATTCTTTTTTTGTAAATATATTGGAATATGATGATCTACCTATTATATATAAAATCTTAAATAAATGTTTTAAATTAAATAAATTATTCTACAATAATTCACATCTTTCTCAAAATAAATTGTTTTAAAACACTTGACGTAAAATCGATCGATTACGCCATTTGCCTTCCTTAAGAGCCGTCTAGAGGCCTCTAAATGGAACGAAAATATTTTTGTTAGTTTTTCCTCGAGATGTCGTCTTTCCCTCTGAAATTTGATTCGGAGACAGGAACGGAATATAGAATTTCTTTTGAGCGAAACTCTTTGTGAGCCAAAGAAAAATTGTTTTAAAATTAACATTGGAATTTATATACGTTTTGTAAACACTTTGCGATATGCTTATTTTTATCGATATCTTTTCTTGATAATTTATTGTTTTATGGAAAAAAGGTGTACATGTTATATAAAAAACAATACTCAATGGATTCTGTGACCTGGATGATTGATGGATTTTAATTGTGTCATGGAAATATGACTAAAAATAGGCCATTGTGGTGCAGTGGGACGGCATCTGACTCGACACGTAATTGGTTGTGAGTTCGATCTCCACTTAGATAATTGATTTTATTATAATTATTTCCATTTCCCCGCTTTGTTAAGACAAAGGGTGGCGTTGAGAGCTGCCGCTCAGCATGCAATTTCACGATATCGGACGAGAAAATGGAGAACGGTGTGTCTTGACCTATTGGCCTATTGAGGTTCTCTCTGACTAAGCGTGAAGCTGCTTTGCTTCATTTAAAAATAGTAAGTTTGATAATAGTTAAATCGACTTTGTGAGCGTATCTCCCATATTTTTAAGGATACGTGAAAAGGATTTCGACATATCACTTCATTTTACATTATCAGTTCAATGGTAAACCTGAAACTTCTCGGAATTATCCGATTAGGGAAGCAAGAATTTAAATATCAATTTTTTTTGCTTAGCATAATAGAATCCGTAACCTTAATGTAAATTAAAACACTTCTACGGAGATACGACGGTGTTTGAAAAATGTTTCATTCAAAATATTTCCTGGAACTTGATCCATATACCTGTTTAAGAACAGTTGCATAAAATCTCTTCAAAAGTTTTACGAGGGTCTCTCAATGTCATGAAAAGTGTTACTTTCAAGCGTTCAAGTAAATTTGTTAGTGCTGTGCATTTTTAGGTGAGGCATACAATTAACAACATTATAAATATATATATAAAAAACTGTGTCCGTATTGAGTAAAAACCTTTTTTAAATAGACCGATATTTAAAGTAAAACCTATTGCTTGTTAAATGACAAGTAAAAAAAATACAATAACAATATATTTCCTTTATTAAACAATTATGGATACATGTCTATATTTAAAACGTGTACTATAAAACATACATTACATATTTAAAGTATTTCCCGCACAGGCAGTAAGTACCTAGAGCCTAAAGACTTGGTCGTCCACTTTCCACCTCAAATCGAGTACATTACGTGACTTAAAAAACGCGCTTTGTTTACCAAACCGGAGAAATGTAGATAACTTAAATATAATTTTTTCCCTTAAGAGATAATCAAACCCATAAACAATCGTGTTTACATTCAGGTGATGTTCCACTGTCACAATCTTTTAGCAAATAAATAAATGTTAGAAAATCAAGATGAAATTGCATAGTAGCAACGAACTATTTAAGCACCGCTTTGATTAACTTTGTGTAAACACGACTTAATTAAAGAGCGTCAGATTTATTTGAGAAATTCGCTGTTCTGAAGCCTAATTTCATTTGCATGTCAATAAATGTACAGCTTGTTTAGGTTTGACGAGTCAAAATCAACTTCAAGGTCGTGAATTTGAGTTTAGTCAATTAGATAGTCTGTTTTGAGTCATTTGAAAGGAATATGCAAGAATTTGTTTCTTTTGGATTTGTATTATAACCAATATGACGTGGCATGTCAACGACTCTAATATGTATATGATGGAACTCAAAGCCCCGATTTCTCTTGTCACCAGAGCAGAGAAATGTTAATATTATAATTCCCCTGAGAACCTAAACTATTGATTTTACCTGAATTCATTGAAAAAATACAAAAACCTTTCTCCGTCCACATTCACGCAAAATACCCGAAGCTTTTTTTTGAAAAACAATATAAGGATATCAACTGTGACATAGTGTATACACACCTTAAAAATACTGCTCACGTCTTCTTATATATCTTATCATTTTTGTTATACGTTTAATGGAATAACAATATTGTACTTTAAGGTTATCATTATATTTCTAATTATAAATCTTATTTCTGAAGCAGTAAAGCTCAATTTCCAAACAGGCATTTCTTTTTCCATTAAAAGAAGAAGCAAGGAAAGATTTTTACGAAATTTTCCAGCACCATACATTTTGTTTGTCTAGAATTATATTTAAAATTATGAAATGTTATTATAAAAATAATTCCGCCGTTTTTATCCTTTCATATGTAATTTTCGTATAATAAAATGTGTTGTAAAAGATTTACGGCCGTAACGTTCTCACCCTTCCGGCCCTTGGAGTGTGCCGTAAAATGTCGCCCATATTATCAAGTTAGTAGTAAACTTGTGTAAAACGCAAAATATTCAAATGTACATTTAATTAAAATGTTTATGTAAAAACTTATTCATATTTGAAAATGAATGAGAACGATATATTATTGTTGTTCTAGTACGTGACTAGATCATGACCTTGGGATTACATTTCAGTCAAAAGAATATCTCACATGACAAGGTTGGTTGGTAAAAAATGCTTCTTAGCGATAAGCCCGCCTTTTGTACATTTTTTTATTTTGTTCTAAAGTGCAATAAAGAATATATATATATATATATATATATATATATATATATATATATATATATGTCTATCAATCTTTCAATACTATTCTGGCCCATTTCTTTTTCTTCAATTTACTTTAATTTGTATATGTGGGCGATGATAATACAATATTTTCATAATATGACTATGAAGTACTTGCCAGGATAACTGGTATAGCGAACAAATAATTTTAAGCGTGCTTCGGTCTGATAAAATAAACTGGTAGTAGTTTCGCCCATTTTGAAGTGTATTAAATAGACGTAGGTCACTCTTATATGTTACAATAATTTGTATTTGTGAAGTTATCTTCACAAATACTAGTTTGAGAAATTACTCATTTCGAGAGGAAAGTTGAGAATGGAGAGTTTTGACACGACGTTCTCTCTGACTACCCTGCCATGCAGGAAAAGGAATTGAACAAAAGGAATTGAACAAAAACTAATATAAGTATCTATACACGACTTAGTTTTTCTCAATAATTTCTATATCCGTATATCTCGTGAATACAACCAAAACAAGTTATTCGTGAGATCACTTCAGCTTCATATTCCACTACATTAATAAAGACAGAGAAAACCGTCAAGTATCAAAACACTCCGTTCTCCGCTTTGCCCACAAATTTAAGACAACTCGACAACTCAACTGTACTTAGCCATAGTGTGGGTCATTAGAATATTACAAATTAATTAATTTAAAGTAAATTACCTATAGTATTTTGAATTCTATACAAATCTCTATCGAGAGATTGCTCGAATAGAACAAAATATATCTGTTAGTAACGGTGTCACATAATATCTATTTTACATACATTTGTACAAAGCCCCTGTGATTTGAAACTTGTTAAATAAATTTCATTTCCAAATAGATTTCATATGTAGAGTATAGTTTATATATAAATTTAATTTACATACTATTGTTATTGTTTGTTTGTAATTTGTTTTTGTTGATGTTAATTACATTAGAGTACTAGATCCAGGTCGCGGCTCCGCCTGCGGAAACTGAATGACTATAACTAACTATTTAGTTTTTTCACCCCACCTGCATTCCCACTTAAATCACAAACTTTACCTTAATTTGTAATTAAAAATATCGTAACTTTATTATTTATTAATCGATTAAAATAAAATAAACACTAAATGTTAACCAAAGTTTATCAAAATACAATAGTCGAAACTGCATTTAAATCGGTTCAGCCATAGCTGAGATTGGCTTGGACGAATACAAAGACAAACAGAAAAAAAAGAAAACATTATTTAGACTTCAATTACATTGATAAATGCTCCTAATAATAATTTTTCTTATATATCTCTCATGTACAGACAGCGATCAGTTACATTTTTATAATATGTATGTATGAATAGATATTGGTATTTCTATGCTGTAGTTGTTTTTTCTCTCCTAACTACGTGACTTAGTACATATACACGGTATATGTAATTTATGTTAATATATTTTTTAATAATTTTAGTAAAATCGACGATATATTTTACATAATATCAGTACGCATTAGCATTATTTGACTGTATCGAATGACTCTTTTGTGGAATTATTTGCACATTTTTGCGATAACCGATGAATCCCAATCCCAAATCCGGATAGCTTATATTAATTATAAACAAATTATTAATTATTATTATTAACCTATGGTTAATAATAATAAATGCAGTACATTTATAATATTATAAATGATAACTTGCCTTGGAACTGAAATATTCGCTCCAGTTTTAAACGTATTATAAATTTATAAATTCTTGATTTGTATTTTTTCTTTCAATCAAAAATTACGGTTTAACGTTGAAGTTCAAGGACGATGAAGGCTTAACGCGACGTGACGGAAAATCCTTTATGCCTTTTTACGCAAATTATGCAGGCGAAGGCGTATAAAAATTGGTAAATTTGAAATTTATATGGAAAAGGAGTGCAAAAAGCCATTAGAAATATATTAAATCAAAAAAATAACACACTACAATGTGTTTGACATACAATTTTGTATACAGTGACATATTCATTGTATATGTTGCTAAAACAAAGTGTATTTTACCCGTCATGATGTCTACTAGTTAATTTAAACATATCGGTAAAACACAACCTTTGTCCAAGCTGGGTATTGAACCCACCAGTATAGCGCACATATAGACTTTTAGACTATGACTAAAAAACTGCGGTACGAGCATCTCCAACTCCCCCTAACTAAGAGAAGCTACTGCAGGAGGGTCATGGTGATCCTCCTGCAAGGCATTAAGGCTGCGGGTGCTCTGGAACGAACCCTGGAGCACCCTGAAGGCGACGGTGGCCCGCAACAGATGGGCTGTCCACCAAGGCGTGTAGTAAGCGAGCGTTCCTACGACATGGTGGGTTCCTACAACTCAACTGGGTGGAGAGGGTTTCCGCTGGGTTTTAGTGGGTAGTATCGGGTTTACTTTTTGGTGAGTCCCACAGCACCGTCTGTTCTGCACACGGGCGGTCTGCGCAAAAGGCATTGCCTGCGTCACAAAAAAAGACAAAAAAATTAAATAACAATTTACTCCTTTCTTCGTTCGTCTTTGTTTTAACTGTGTATCTTTTAATTTCATAAGAGTTAGTCGCTATTCATGCAAATTTGAAGCGATCACTTTAAATTCGTCGCATTATACCTCAGTTAGACTAACAGTATGGGGTCGGTAGTCGGTGCTGCATAAAATAGTAATAAAATTATACAACAATTCTGGAGAGCCGCCTAATAGTCGATTGCACGGTCGAAACTTTTTTCCTCTTCAAACTCACTTTTTCATATTCAGCTAATAGAATTATTTGAGAGGATGAATATTTTAATAAGTATTTTTTTTTTGGTAAAAGTAATTTTATTTGAACCATTGATGGTTTCAAAAATTGGTAGCTTTGTATAATTGCTCGAAGCTATTGTAAGTCGATTAGAAAATTTCTAAATATTAGGGAATATTCAGAGAAACAAAGTTAATAAAAGTATTAGTAAAGTCTTCTTAGTTAACTTGTTGGCAAGTACAGCAGACTTTGTAGAGGAGGTTGAATCGTTAGGTCCTAAATATATAATCGAATAAATATTATATGCTATTAATTCAGTTAATATTATTCTATATAAACAAATTTACAATTCCCATTTACTTCAATATTTTATTGTTACGATATTGACTCTGCACAATATTCATATTTCAAATATGTTCTTGCCTCTGGGCTGATTAAACAAACTGCTGCTTTAAACATCGCAAAACATCTATTTCCGTTTCCTGGAAACTTCCGTCACCGGGAAACGGTTATCGGATTGAATTTCCACTAAGCTTTAAATATCTAGCAAAATAGGTAAAATACAGGCAAAGCCAGCTTTGAATATATAGTCAATAATAATTACATGACTACGCGTTTCGGCAATTCCCGACAGCTGACGATCGAATAACGTTCACGATTTACGCCGCGATCGCTATTGGCTAGACATTATGTGGGTGAGTGTAATGGCGCTTGTATAATTTATTCATAATAAATTTAATCAACCTAAGTACTATTTGTATTTTATGATGTTTTCGTAATTTGAACGAGGTTTACAATTCTGTTGCTAGTGAGTTCTCGATTCGATTTCTACTTGGGAGTAATATTTATACGTAAGTATATATTTGTTTTTTCTCCGCTCTCGTAAGATAAATCACGGCCACAGAACACGTATTGTTTTAAGAGTTCATTTTCGATTCGATCGAATTCGGGTGGAAGACAAAGAGTCTTGACACTACGTTCTTGACACTACGTTCTCTGTGCCTAAGCTACAACATAAATATTTTCTTGTGTTTTTTAAAATATGTTATTTTTATTGCACTTCAGTGATTTATATGTATCGGAATACGTCGTCCAACGCAAAAAATAGACTGATAACTGAATGAGAAGTGATTGGAAGTGACAAACTGGATTTTAGACATTTTGCCTACAAGCAAGTCAATAGTGGGACTATCTAGTCAATACAGGAGATGCGTTAATATTAAATATATATACTCTCAATCTCAATAGATATGCAAAAAGAAAAAAAAAACATAGGAAAGAATTAAATAAAAAATCAACACAATTAAATGTTTTAGACGAATATAACTTTGGACATTAATAAAACGGCGATTTTGCGTTCCATTTAACATAATAACAAAAAATATTGAGCAAATTATTGTGGAAAAATAAAAACAAACTTTTTTAATCACGAAATGCTCGCGCCCGCGCCATAGAGGATGCCTGTACGGAACGCAACCAACTTTGTTACGAAGTCCAATTCACGATTTTATTTTTAATTATGAAAACTGGACAGATTAATTGTTGAAAATGTCACTTTAAAGTTCGAAATGCGGTCAGACTTTATATTTATATAGGCAGTGATAAAACAAGTAAATTGCGAGCAAAGGGTAAGACTATATATTTTTTTTTACATTTTTTAAGTGTTATTCCCACACTATGGAAATTGAAAAAGACATATTTAGAAAACGTATAAACATTTGAACGCGGCGGGATTTGAACCCGCGGCTCTTGGAAACCGTTTAACGTTTTTCAATTCAATTTTTACACGTTTTCTAAATATATCTTTTTCAAAGGGTAAGACTATTCGTTTTAAAAATTTTACCTAGCATCGAGTAGATGCGCGGCGTTTAACGCTATGTAACCAAATAT
Source organism: Podotricha telesiphe (assembly GCA_038994665.1). Taxonomy (NCBI): domain Eukaryota; kingdom Metazoa; phylum Arthropoda; class Insecta; order Lepidoptera; family Nymphalidae; genus Podotricha; species Podotricha telesiphe. Next base: position 36,010 of record JAOYRR010000508.1, on the reverse strand, counting down.
GCGATATATATATAAGAATAGAAATAGAATAATTCACTTGAAGCCTCTGCTCGCTCCGCCTGATGTGACAAATAAAAACCTACTTAATGATCGTGACCATTTCGTACTTTGAAGTCCATATGTTTTAAAGACGCAATGTCTTTAGTGAGGATGAATGCAAATCAGTGTGAAGCGTGAAGTTATTGTAGAGCAAAATTGCGGAGTTCTGAGTGATTTTTTTATAAAAAACTAACTGACCTGGCGAATTTTTAAATGAAACTATTTTAACCGGATTAATTGCGTATAATTTTGGTATTCGAAAGTACATTTTTAGAACCCGACGTTTCGAACACTTTACAGTAGTCCGTGGTCACAGGTAGACTGAGGTGGCACTTGTCTGTCATTCGATACAATTATTATCTCAAACTACCGCCAACGATTTCCTAGTTGCCTCGCGTACTGCCCTGGATTCTTGCAAAATAAGCTGACTGTAACTTTATCTCTGGTGTGATGGCATTGAGACTGCAAAGTTTTCATTATGACCCGGTGAACTTTGTACCACGTCTAAATTAAATAATGTATCGCCTAAATTAAAAAAGTTCAATAAAAATGAATAGAAATCCAAATAAAATACGCCAAGGCCTTTTGCTAGTAATAAATACATAAACATATAATTTTCAGGGAAATTAGTTGGTTTAATGTTACGCAGCTTGACTATATCTAAACCTTTTCATTGTAAATTGGACGTTGTAGTACAGGTAACTACTGAATTCTAAAAATTTGTGGGATAGCTGACTACGTCATTCTGGTTTCTGGATCTGGATGTGTCAACTGATAATGAAAAGAACTATCCCAGGAGCCGGTGTCACTTCCCTAATCCTTGCAGATTTGTTGGAAATGAAGGACATATTTACTGTAAAATATTTATAGTACGTCCAGAAAATTTCTTACAAAGATAATCGATATTAATTTAAATATCAAGTGACCTGACAAATTATTGACTGCATTTATTATATATCATTAAATTTACCTATACTATTCTTTTAATATTCCGTATCGTACCGATGGGAATCGTATTGTATTGACACTTTGTTACTGATGCCAATGACACACGTGGACACCAGACCCGAGAAAAAAAAATCCTACGTACACATATTACTAATAAAAAAAACAAGTAAAAATCGAAACGATAAATTCAACATTCAATAAGTATTCAACTATTGATGTGTAAAAAACGCGTTGCCATAGCCACGTACATGTCACTATTTATAAAAGTGTACGTCAAACACACGTTAGATGTGAAATATTAATTTGATTCTTTTGATACAGTCATTCTAATGCATTATTATAAATAATAAAGGTTTGGTGCACGTCTTAAAACAGGCTGAAATTTCTTGTTTTAACGTGTATATAATATATATGTAGATATTTACATTTTGTACCAAAAAATACTAAAAATTCTTCGTCCATCAACAAAATAAATATTGCTAAACGAAATTTAAACGTCGCCACCAAACCTACCTGTATGTATATATACTAACATTCACATTCACTTTTTTCTATTTCGTCCACAGTACGTGATTCGATTGATGCCGATTTTTCGACGAGCCAGATTTCTGTCGAATCGGTATTGATGTACAAATTTGTAACAAAAGTTGACATATCGAGAGAACTTACTACGTAAAGCTCTTAAAAGAGTATAAAGTTTGTTTTATACTGAAAGGGTTAATTTTATTCAAGCTTATGCAAAAATCTTAAATCCATTCGTTATTAAAGAAATAATATTGCAACCATAACTTTTTTATAATTTAGTCACATTTTTTTTACATTTTAAAGTGTTAATAACACACTTAAGAAAATTAAAACATTTTTTAGAAAACCACTTAGCTTAGCGATCAGATCGCTTGGACGCTTGCCAAGAGGCGGGTTCAAATCCCGTTGCATTCAAAACTTTTATACTTTTTCTAAAAAACGTTAGTTACAGTTTCGTATTTATAATTTGAAATGCTGCATTTAATCTCGTTTAGCTTCAGATATATTATTACTTTAATTAAAAATTTAATTTCTATAACAGTTTGTATATTTGTCTGTGTATTATACTTTTTTGCAAATTCGTGCATAGCAAGGCAGAGAGCCGAGTCATGAAATTATCTTATCCACTTTTAATCCTTATTCGTATTGCCCATTGCATATTAAAAGGCGGAGCTCATCACCGCGCTTTGTCTGACCAAAGCTGGGAAAAAAATAATTTCAATATAATCATCCTAGTTGTGATTGAATCCTCATCATGCTTATAGTCAGACTTTTTTCACTGGGCTATCTATAATATACGTAATAGGTATAACTTACTATTCCTTCATGCACTTACTTAGAAGCACACTTCGTTTCTGCTATTCTAGGAACATACCTGTAAAATAATAAAATATATATTTTATAAAATTTTACATTGAAGTCGCAGTTATATAGCTGCAGTTGAGATGACCTTGATGTTTGTCAGTTTGAATTCCACTTGGAACTTTTTTTATTTGGAAGTGTTTTGTTTCAAATAATTTGATTTAGTGTACTTAATGCTGATATAGGATTTTGGGCTACCTTACACGAAATATATCAAGTTTGTTTTAAAAGTACTGATACTAATAAGATCAGATGTTATATTAATATTTGTATATTAATATGGTATTTTACTGCAATATTTTGATAAAAGCGTGTTATTAAGGACTTCACGTGTAATGTCAAATGAAAACAAAGGTTTAGTAAATTAATTTGACTACATTATTCCTAGGCATTAAATGCGCGTGACCACTTGGACCCGTTGAGCAGAAAACTTATACCAGTCCACATTTTAAGATCAATTCTCTTCAATCAATATATTTAAAACGCATCAGTTCGATTACTGACAAAATAATTGAAATGAATATCACGTAGTTGAAACTACTGGACGAAGGACGTTGAAACCAAGTTTTTTGGCTATATTGCTTCCTTGCAGAATGAAGGGGAGCACTGAGGTATGATATGATTTTCTGAAATTTGTACGGGAACGAGAAACCGGGATTTTGCGTTTTGCTATCAAAAGTATATTTCGATAGCAATTTTCTGTGTGAAATAAATATTGTCTATAGAGCAATTTTAATATGTAAATTTAATATTTTTATAGATATTTAACTAAGATGATATTATCATACAAGCGACCTTGCTCTCTATTTGGTATTTACGCCCGTCCTCATTTTCACTTAAATCACATTTTTTCTTTAATTTATAAATTAAATAATTGCAACTTTTTTATTTATGAACTAATTGAAATGAAATAAACACTAAATGCTTAGGGAAACTTACGAAAATACAATAGTCAAAACTGTATATGAATCGGTTAAGCCGTTTCTGAGATTAGCGTACACAAACCCACAGATAAACAGAAAAGTAAATTAAAAATTATTGTTTTGGGTTCTATTATATTGATAAATGACCCCAATAATATTTTTCCTGACATATCTTCCATGTACAGATACTTTTACATTTATAATTATATGTATATAGATTTTATAGTAATTATGGCGCTTCGAACGTGTCAGTAAAGCACAAGTCACTAGGCTAATGTCGCTTTGTATGGAAAAACAGACGAAGGAGATTGATTTTGCCAATCAATCTCCTATACATTTACCCATACATTTACAATAGATACATATACGGCTAGAAATTATTATTGTTTTACTAAGGCGATATTTTATACTTTGATATTTCCTCTTTATCGCATATTCAGGAATAAAAACTATAACAGAAAAGCAAAATATTGTACAATAGGCGGCCTTATAGCTAAAGTAGCAATTTCTTCGAGACAACCGTAAGTAGAATGGAATAGTGTGAACAGTAACAACAAAATTAATAGATTGATCGTAAATAAGTATATGTAAGAATAAATTGACACATACATATATACATACATACATACTCGTACATATACTACCGACAAAACTACTTTGGTTTTTTGCCCGCGTTCTCACTTAAATCACAAACTTTGCTTAAATTTATAATTTGAATTATTGTAACTCTTTTGATCGAAATGAATTAAACACTAAACTTTAAGGTAATGTTACCAAAATAAAATAATCAAAATTGCATTTAAATCGGTTAAACCGCTTCTGAGATTAGCGTGCACAATCAAACAGACAAACAGATAAGCAGAAAAGAAAATTAAAAATCATTGTTTTGGGTTCTATTATATTGATAAATGCCCCTAATAATATTTATATACCTTTCATGTACACACAGCGATATATATATATACGAGTTCCGCTGCGTTCTGATTTTATACGTTTTCAAAAAATACTTTTATATAATTATTTTTCTTAAACTATATTCTACGGCTTCTGTTTTTTTATAGTTCTAGTATTGTCAAGTTCAATTCAGATTTATCAAACGAAATATTCAACTAGCAACGATTAACTGTCCATACAAAAACAACTAATCCAATACTATAAAATTCCATTGCCGCGTATAGTATAACGACGATTTATCCGATCGTACGTTTCGTTCGAACTTTAAAATAGATTTCATAGAATATTTAGGCTTAAAATTATTAAAAGAAGCTTTTGAAATGAAGACCTCGTGACACAGTGTCTACATCCATTATGATTGTGGGTTCAATCCCCACTCTGGGGAATACGATATTTTTTATATATTTTCATTACTCCGTTAATATGATAAGACGCACGACTAAACTCGTAATGTATAAATTTGAACAGAAAGCATAGAACTCCGTCTTGACACTAGGTTGTCTCTGACTACCCTGCTATGCGGGAAAAAATGAAAAGCTGTATTTGAAATAACATTCATATTGGTATGATTGAGTCGTCAGTCGTGCTGTCTTCTCACTCTACTCAATCTCCCCCAGTGGGGAAATGGTTCCAGGGCTAGGGACTCTGACCATTAAGGTCTTTACCGCCCACTAAAATGGGCGTGTCGCTGAGTACGGGCCTATTTTGTGTTTTTCCCGTACGCGGGATGGGATAATGGGATGAGAAGGATAAGCTTGAAGCCACTTGGGCGATCAGCCCAGCCGGGTAACCCTTGGTTTCTAGTTGAGCACTTATCACTTCGCCAATGTCACGTTGTATGGAGATACACGAAGGAGATTGATCGGTAAAAAAGAGATAAAGTTACACTGTTACAGATTATAAGTTGAAAAGAGATCCAGTAATAATACAGCAACCTTCAACTATAACAAACCAGACAAATATTTACAATATATAATGTAAGTTACCTATGTTTAATATAAAAAACATGAAGCTGCTAAAATAATCCATCTTTCTTTATAATTGAGAACAAAATAAATTAAAAATAAAACTAGGCTTTTTTATATATATTTAAATTTAATTAAAAATACCCACGTCCCTATAATGACCGGACGAGTTGCTCGTGATGCCGCGAGTGACTTACGTTTTATGGTCTACCTGGGTAGTAAATTACCCAGCCGCGTCGACATAAAACGAGTAGAAATTAAAAATTAAAACATATTTATAAAGCCACCGTGGCGCAGTTAGGCTAAGTATAAAAGAAAGATGATAGTGGGTTCTATTATATATCAGTAGAGAAATATGTATGGTAAACATATTTCTCTGCTTCAAAATACTTGATATTCTGATTTTTATTTTTATTTCAAAAAACTACGTGACCTGACCTGAATGACCAGAAAATGACAAAGATGTCTTTGAATAAGAGTCTTCTGGGATCTTCTTCTTTTTTAATATTCTATATTTTATTTTAAGCTTCACGCATTTTCCAGGCATTGTAGGGTAGTAAGCATTCTGAACGAATTTTAATACATAAATATATATATCTATTGAACTTATTCACACACTTAGGACGTAGATGGATAAAGAGCGCATGGCTTAGCGGTCAGCGCAACGGTTTTCAAGAGGCGCAGGTTCAATTCCCGTTGCGTTAAAAATTTTATACGTTTTCTAAATATATGTTTTTTACTTAATAGTAGTAGATAAAGCGTTGGTGGCTTTCTAAGACTTATTATATTTGATTAAAAATGATAAATGAACGTAACCTCAATATATTTTTATCTACTCCTAAATTAATAAACTAATGAATAAAATAATATTAAATTATTTAAAAAAAAATATGTACGTAGATTGTATTTCTAAATAGCAGTTGACGTTGACGCGTAAACAACGCGTTGCCTTAGCAACGTGTATGCCACTTTGTATAAACGTGTATGTCAAAGACATGGCACTGCGGTTAATATTTAGTTTATTATTTAAATGTATTTGTTGTCAATAACTAGTAAAAAAATATAACGGTGTTCCGCACTTCATTTTCATACAAACTTTAGCTATGCCAAATTCCAACAATTTACGAAAAAAGGGTTCCAAAATTTTTCGTTTACGCATTTTATCATTTCATATTTTTTCATCAGATTGACGCTGTTTCCACTCAACAGGGTGATTGAAATATAATCGTGCCCCCGAATGAGCATCAAACTCTCAACCAATCACGTTTGCAGTAAGACGATGTCCCACTGAGCCACCATGGCCTGTATATATAGTTAATAAACGTTCCACACAATGTATATTATGCTTTATATTAACAACTTTAAGTAATTTCCGCCCAATAGAAGTTTATGATGTCAACTAACTGATCCCAGTTGACATACTAAGCTGTTTTATGGCTTTGTCCGCGAAGCTAATCTCGTAAACGTTGAACCATAGGGGGTGGGATTGAAGCCATTAATTAAAATGCTAATAGATTTTATAATTACCGCAGAAATTATGTTAGGTTATAGTGGTGTGAGGGGACAATGTCTAAATGCACACGTGATTGGTTGTGGGTTCGATTCCCACTCGGAGGAATTAATATATTCAAAATATTTTCACTTGTCTGTTTTGGTTTCAACACGCACTGTCTCGAAATCGGGCGTAAATTAGAGAACGGAGTGTCTTGACACTAGGTTATCTGTGACTACCCCGTTGTGTTGCTGTTGACATTAATATTTTAATAAAAGAAAACATACAATTGAATCATAAAAATATGATCTAAAGTCTAATAGGGAAATATTTACAATTTTTCTTTACATATACATAAAGATGACACAAGTAATAGTACGTGTACATCAAACGACCGAAAAACTAATTGACACGATGTTTTCAACCCAAGCTTATTACTTAAGCTTCATTTAAAGTTACATCAAACGAAGTCTAGCTTTTTACACTACTTAATACTAAATGCCGTCATATCAACCCTTGACAGAATTTCCTTCAATTAAACGTTCACAGTTAGTAGCGCGTTTAATTAAAATACGAACTCGTCGCCTAATTTTGCAGGTTTCAATATTTTTGCGTTTTAGTGCTTTATTAAATTTAATTAGTGAGGCCATAATGGCCCAGTGGGACAGCGTCTGACTGTAAAGTCGATGGTTTTGGGGTCAATCTCCACTCGAGGGAATGATTATATTTAAATTATTTTCATTTTTCTGCTTTTCTTCTCGGTGTTGAGTTCCGCCATTCAACATGCAATATATCCAATTCAGATGGAAAGCGGAGAACGGAGTGTCATGACAGCCTCTCTATGCCAATCCACCCTCCTATATGGGATAAAACGTGAATCTAAAAAAATAACAAAATTTGATGCACTGGGAAAGTGGGTGACAGAAAATAATGGTTGTGAGTTCAAATCCTAAAGAAATATTTAATAATTGTTATTTTTTCAGCAGGATTAGATAAAATTTTGCCATTAGAAAATAAAGTATTTAAAATGATATATTCCACTCTCGATTCACTTACTGTTTATTACAAGGGGTGTAGGTGGAGAAATAATTGCTTAATTTTGATTTAATTCAAAATATATCTGCTTTAAATATGTATTAATAATACAGTAGTAAAACAACAAAAAAGATGAAAATAAAATCAAAACGACTACAAAATTAACAAGCACCAGAAGTTTTTACTTAAAATCTATTAAAAGCTCAATAAAGTCCAACTTATTATAAAAATTGGATTAGTTTTTGAAAGAAGCCGTAAAAGGAACACATAAAAGTTTATTGAAAAGGTAAAGTTCTTGACTTTGTTAAAAGTTACAAATTATTCAAAGTTAAGGAATTCTCTTTTCCGCAGTATCTACCTGTTATTTTGTCTGACTTCAGTTCATTTGGCGATGTAGAAATTCAATAAATTACTACTGTATTGAATTATTTTTTAAATAAATTACGAGTTTTGTTTTAAAACACTCTAGAACTGTTATCGGTTCATTTCTAGCGCATATTTCGAGAATGGAATTCGTAGGATCTTTTCAAATTTGCTTACGTAGAGAGAGAAAGAAGATTGGACAGTGGAAACGAACGTTAATGCGCATTTTAAGAAGGCCCCTTAAGCCTACATTTGCGTTTTTAGGCAATTTGCAGATACTGCTCCAAACTTCTCTCTGTAACGTTATGGACACCCGCACGGTGAGACTAAGGAATGCTAAGGAATCTTTTCTGGATAGACATTAATGTACAAAAATACGGTAAATACGGCCATCACGGTGAAGTGAGAAGGCGTTTAACTGTAGACGCGATTGGTCGTGGGCTAGATTCCTACTCGTGAGATTGATAGTAATTACATTATTTTCATTTATCCCCTCTGGTAAACACGACAAACCGCAGCGTTGAGTTTCAGCACTCAAAGCAAAAAGTGGAGAAAAGAGTGCCATCACTAAATTACCTTTGCCTACCCTACTACGGGAAAAATAATAAAAAAAAACTAGTTAAAAAATAATTTAAACAAAGTATTTGAAATTACCTTACTTAGATATATTAAGAAAAATATATTATTATATAAAACTTAAACGTTAGTTGTGACTTTAAATCAATTTTGAATAGAATATTTTATTAGTAATATGAACATATAAATAAAGAAGTATTTTTTTTATATCACATATATTTTTTAATTAACAGTAAAATCTTAATAAACAATATTGTATATAAATCATATTGTATACATAATTTAAACCTGCTATCTATCTATCTTAGAAACCGCATTATTTCCATCAAATCACGTGATTTTCAACAAAAAGCACTTTATAAATAGAGCCACTGTACTAGACAAGTAGTTTCAGTCAAATAGGATGAGCTTACCAACAAAAGAGGTTAAAAGCAAGCCTCAGCAAAAGTTTAATTTGTCCTTTACAAAGCTCTTCATTCTCAGCTAGAAAACTGACCGTGGTATTTTATTACACGATTGTTTGATGATTATAGAATGGTTGTGGTAAAAATCGATTTTAGTAATTTACTTTGTCCAGTATTATTTAATAACTATATATATATATATATATATATATATATATCTATCATGATGTATAAATACATAACCTAGCGATGTATCTTAATCATAATCTTAATAATAGACATTACGAGTTCCGTTTGATGGCGGAACCCAACGCTGTGTTTCATCTAACTAGACTTAGAGCATTAATTTTGAATACATAAATAAATTAAACACTTTCCCTTATAAAACTTATATTTAAAACTAGGGCATAGCTTGTTCTTCGTCTAGCTTCTTCTGCCAACTTCGTCGTTATTACATCAGCTATGTACCAGTGAAAGTCCCGTCAAAATCGATCCAGCCAATCCAAAGATAGAAGAAAAGAGATAGCGGAAAAAAACAGACAGAAAGACAAAAACTATAACAATAGCTATTTTGGAACATGTACCGTGTAAGCATAAATATAACGGTTTTATACAGACATTCCAATTAAATTTTTTTATATGGATATCATGAAAATGTTGAAAAGATTCACTCTATATATATAGAAACTTATTCCATTTGGCTTTTTCGATTGTCACTAGCATCGGACAATCGCAATGTATTACCGTTGTTTGTTTGTACAGCGAGTAATGAAGAGACATTGAAAAGGACAAATTAAGCTTGTAGCTGGTCTGCGGACTTTTTGAAGTCCTTGTAAAGGATTGTTTGATCGAGCTTTTGGTGGAAATGAATGGATACTTAAAGGTCTTGTGTGTTGCTTTATATACAAATGGGATATAATAAATGTAATATATAAAATAGATAAAAATTGCCATTTGCCATCTTTATAATATATAAAATATTGAATGTATAGAAGATTTTGTGTAGATCTAGAGTAGTATATATCTGTATCTATATATCTATATAATATTGAGAGAAATAAAATAAAAAATAATGTATAAGTAAATTTGGATTATTATATATATTTAATTTACTGTAATCAATGATTCTGTAACACTATAGAAATCAAAATAATAGTGTTTTATCACATTTTATCCTGTATAGCAGGATTGGCAAAAAGTACCTAGTGTCAAGTGCTACCGACTTTTAATTTCAAGACCGGGAATATGATGTATTTTACTGAGGAATTGAGTGAGTTACACTGGAGTGTATCTTGGCTGTGCAAAGTTTTTAACACACTTCTCTCCACTTTCCGCCCGAGTCCGAGACATTGCGTGTTGACTGTAGGAACTCATCGCTGGGCAATAGTGATGAAATTAAAATAATTTGACAATAGCCATTTTCCCCCCCTGGGGAATTGAACTCACAAACAATCGTTTTTATAGTTAGACTATATTCCACTGCTAACGATGGTTTTTTAAAATTTCAACTAATTACTGAATACTGCTATCTATATACTACACAATATTACATTATATAGTTACAATATAAACAAAAGTAATTTTCAAGACGGCTTTAGATTAAAGCAAGCCGACATTTCGAGGCAAGCCGGAAATTAAGCAAGCTGAAGTACCAAGCTGTCTTACAGTGATAGTTATAAGTGATTTTATTTAATTAATAAGTTATTACAGTATGGAAATGTTATTAAAATTTGTTCGCCTGAAAGTACTAGATTGGACCAGCAAAGTTGTAGTAAGTTAGTTGATTACATTTAGTAAAGCGTATATTATAAATAATTATTTTTTAAATCGATGAATTTGGAGATGTCTTTTTTTTTTTTTTTTTTTTTTTTTTTTTTTTTTTTTTTTTTTTTTTTTTTTTTTTTTTTTTTTTTTTTTTTTTTTTTTTTTTTTTTTTTTTTTTTTTTTTTTTTTTTTTTTTTTTTTTTTTTTTTTTTTTTTTTTTTTTTTTTTTTTTTTTTTTTTTTTTTTTTTTTTTTTTTTTTTTTTTTTTTTTTTTTTTTTTTTTTTTTTTTTTTTTTTTTTTTTTTTTTTTTTTTTTTTTTTTTTTTTTTTTTTTTTTTTTTTTTTTTTTTTTTTTTTTTTTTTTTTTTTTTTTTTTTTTTTTTTTTTTTTTTTTTTTTTTTTTTTTTTTTTTTTTTTTTTTTTTTTTTTTTTTTTTTTTTTTTTTTTTTTTTTTTTTTTTTTTTTTTTTTTTTTTTTTTTTCTCCAAATGGGAAAAACGGTAAACGAAATTTCTGAAAACCATATGTTCAAAAACAATATCATAATTTTGAAATATAATTTGCTTGTTACAGCTAAAAAAGGCAAGGAAATAATTTTACTTATAGAACATATTTATCTTCTTATGATCCAAATATATTAATTTAATTAACATTAAATTAAATATGTAAAATGAATCCCAATTAAATTCTTATCATTTTACACGAAAATAAATACGTGATTTGACACAGGAAAATAAAATTTTTGTGGTTATATGTAAAGAGCACTTTAGAATTATTTAAAGGATTTTGTAGGAACTTTTTATAAACATTTCACAAGACTTCATAAGATCTTAAAATAGTTTTGGTGTTTTTAAATGACTACAGATTTAATTATTTATAAAAAATAAGTAGTTTCATAGTTTTTCCCACATAGCAGGGTAGTCAGAGAGAACCTAGTGTCAAGACACTCCGTTCTCCACTATCCTACTGGATTTGAGACATTGCGTGTGGAGTGGCGAGAGTCAACGCCCTTTGTCTTGTACCAAAGCGAAGAAATGAAATTATTTATTTGTTTTATATTTTCATATTATATTTATATTCTTTTGCTTTTAAAGTTAAGTATACCTCTTATAAACAGACGTATTAAGGTTAAAGCAAGTGTAATTTATCATTTTGTAGAAAAATACGAAATCGCTGTGCTGTTAATTCAAAATAAAAGAGCAGGGTAATATAGGTCGTTATGGATGAAACGAATTAACGAAAATTGTAGCTAAGTTAAAAATAACGTGCCGTTACGACCGTCTAAATGCCATCATGATGTGTTGTTCGGTAATGCTTAGAATTATAGGCTTAATTACATAGCAAGTGTTTTAGAGTGTCAGATTAAATGGCGTTTTTTGTATTTTTTACTTGCAATATACTTGAACAGACCGTCGTGGCGTAGTGTGATAGCTCTCTGATTGTATACGCAATGGTTGTGGGTCGATTTTGATGTTTAATTGAGACGGAAAGTGAATAATGGAGTATTGTGTCACTGGCTTCTCTCTGACTAGCCTGTTGTACTGGAAAAATAAAAAAAAATGCAATGCGATAGCTTTCGGTTTAATTCCTACTGAAACGTTGTAGGTTGATACTAGAAAATAGATTTTCTTTGGTCAAGTTAGCCACAGTATAGCTTCTATTAGTTCTCCTAGAAAAAGTCCTTTATAAATGATACAGTGAAGAATTTTACACAAAACAATTTATTACTAGAACAATTTTATTTTATAGACTAATAGTTACCCGCAACTCTGTTTGCGTGGACTTTATGACACTGTAATCCCAGTTACCACATGCTTTTATTGAAACCTATACTAAAATAATAATTGCTTTCTTTACATACATAATATGAATACAAAATGTGAAAGATAAATTGAATTCGGAGAACACGTCAAGATTAAATGATGAATTGAGTTAATAAGTTAAGAATACAAAGGTGTTATCAAAAAAAGAATATCGGACGTAGAGCAGAATTCATTGGATTTAACGTGTGTTAAGGTTATAAAATTATTTTAATATATATATATATATATAAAATTTTAATCTCATTGTTTAAGTAATACAAAAAAATATATAAAGAAATTCACGCAGTCGATTCTTTTTATATGATTTTTTTTATAGTATTATATAATTTCGGGTCATCTGATGGTAGCTGAACACCACTGCCCACTAACCCGTATCACACCAGAGGAGCTACATGTGCATTGCTGGCCTCTAAGGTGGAGATAGAGACGCCTTTTGAAGGTAATCATGTCGAATAAACCTGGAAACACTGCCACTGGTAGGCTGTATCCCAGTTGTGTGGCACTTGGTAGAAAGTTCTTACAGAATCGCACACTAGTAGAGCATCGGATGACGTATCCAGATGGTGGCGATGGTATTTAAGTTTGTTACGTACTTTGCAGTTACAAAATTCAGCATCAGGAATTCTAGTTTGGCTAAAGTGTAATTACGATTTTTTATATCACTGGGTTTGAAAATTCCGAATTAAGCTTACGTTAAGTTATATATATTTAAAAACGTCTAAAAACACACATCAAAAACCATAAAAATGCAAGAAAACTACTTTTTTCTCTTGAAATCTTTCAAAGATCGTTTCTTTTCAGATTTACGCCACTTCTGAGTACAACAGTGAAGACATACCTTTCTCAAAAACACAACAGTGCAGTTTCAGACAAATATCGAGATATTACACATTAAATGATGAATTTCAACGCCCTTGTTTTCATGCCAGAGCCGTGAAATTAAGAAAACTTGAATGTAAATAGTTTTTGAATTTCAAAAGGGAATCAAACTCACAACCATTGCGTTTTCAGTAGATAAAATAGTCTACTTAATATATCTAAAATTTTTTCTACATATAATAAAAACCAATCTGTGTCAATACGAGTATGTACTCACAAATGTAAGATGTACCTCCGTTTTCATTGTGGATGTTCCTTCCTTGCTTACCTAACTTGTTTGCAAAAGGCTAAATTAATCTTTTACCGTTACGTAAACACGACGGAACAGTAGCGAGGCGAGTTAATTAAATATTAGGAGGACTTGGGAAAAACATTGAAAAGTTACTAATAACAGAATTGTGTAAATACATTTGTACAAGCAGTATTTACTTTTATACTAAAGGCACAGTTGTAAACGCTTTGTAGAATATATATCATGGGTTCCAATTTGGTATTTCCTTTTCTTTACACTGAGAGACAGCTATTAGAAAGAGCTCAGTGTCAATATTATATGTTCTTTTATTTTTCACATGAATTCGAGGCATTGCGTGTTGAGCGGCGCTTTGTCTTATCACAAGAGTGGAGACATCAAATTGAAGCCTTAACCAGTTTCGTTGGTAGTCAGACGCTGTTACACTGCACCACGAGGTCCTCGGTTTTTTTTTCGTTAAAAATTATATTGCTTTAGTAAGACTACTAAGTGTATGGCCGCATTATTCTCCACCCATTTGGGTGGAGAATAACGCTTTACATAATTAAGAAAATATATATAAAAGATATGTCTGTGATTTTCTTTTAGTTTTATATAGATAACCCTAATTTTAAGTTTAATAAACACTTCGCTATTATTATTATTAGTATACTTTACATAAAAGCTACTTCACGATCTCAATGGGTTTACAAGCAAAGTTGATGTGTTCAGATTGCTGAAGTTTCAGGGCTAACTTGTAACTATTGATGTCGATTGGACTACTTACGGTATCTACTGAAACTGTTTGATTAGACTAAACTAGACTTAGACTAGAATAAAGCGTTCCTTTAAGAATATATCTCGAGCTCATTTCGATATATTAAAAGTTTATTTAAATATTAGCTATGCCCGTTAACATATAATTAATTATATTTAACGGCACCCACTAACACATCAGCCATGTTATTATAAATATAATGAAACTAGTATATTATTCAGGCAAATGCACACAATGCTCAGGCCGTAGAGTCGAATTATTCAGATTCTAGGTAACATTAAAACTGAATTTAACAAACACATTGGCTATTGTGATGCAGTGGACAACATATGATTATAAACGCGATGTTTTAAGGTTTCATTTTTACTCGAAGGAATTATTATATTTAAAATTAGTAGTTATTTCCCAGCTTTCCGCCTCTCAACGTACAGTAATTGGCCTGCGAGTAGCAACCAGGATGTTTTGATACTAATGGGATATATTGGAAATGCCTGTATGGAAAACGGCATAAAAGCATATAACTAAAATTTCGCTATGACTGAGTGTCTGATATACATAATAGTTGTGGATTCCGTTTCCACTGAAGGGAATGCAAATCATATATTTAAAAAGTAACATGTTCCTGGTTCCCTAAGATATAAGCGAAGTATTATGATCACAATAGAGAGCGGAGTGTTTAAACATAAGATTATCTAAATAAATATGTCTCACCTTGCCAAACATGGCACGCTGTCGATTGTAGCCAATCAACACACACAATATTTATAAACCAAAATTTGTTGAACGAACAAAATTGGTTAAAAGTCAAAAATGGGTGGAAATTATATCTTTTATACATGAAATAAAAATTAAGCTCATCGCTGTCTGTACATGGAAGATATATAAAAAAAACTATTGTTGGGGCTATTTATTAATGTTATAGAAACCAAAAACAATGATTTTTTATTTTGTTTTCTGTTTGTTTGTTTTGTTTTCTGTATATTTGTTGCACGCTAATCTCAGAAAAAGCTTAACCGATTTAAATGTTGTTTCCTCTATTGTATTTTGGTAAACTTTCCTTAACATTTAGTATTTATTTTACAATCAATTAAATTATAAATTTAAAAGTTTGTGATTTAAGTGGGAACGCGGACAGGTGAAAAAACGAATTAGTTTAGTCGTATAGTCTATGCAGGCAAAGCCGCAGGCGGATCGCTAGTATAGTTATAAAATTCATATGGTTCATATAGGAGCAAAATAAATTAAGCTCTCATATTTTTCACATGACAAATGACGCGGTGAATTGTGCCATAATTGTTAACCTACATCTGTTTTGTAAATATTTAATTTGCATGGTAGTTTTGTTTAATTCAAGTATATCTTTTTGTGTCTAAAATATGTATGAATGCCGAGCTTTTACCATCGCACTACTTAAATTAGTGCAATTGTCGTTCAATGGGAGTGAGGGGGAAGAGGGAGAACGGATCTAACATCTTTCCAGCCTCAATTGTCATCCACATCTACTCGCACTAGTGGTTCGTAAGAATAGCTAGTGGCGACAGCTTTTGGGAAATTGGCTTCTGGCCATAATGGAGTGGAGGACCAGGCTCCCTGTGGAAAGGTATCAAACTACTAAAAGTTCAGAAGGAACTTGGAATGTGAGATGTCTACAAACCGACCCTGGAAAACTCGGTATAGTTGAGAAGGAAATAACAAGATGCCGATATGTGGACTGAGCGAAACTCACTGGCAGAAAAATTGTCACTTTGTCACCGACAGACATGTAGTATACTTCTCTGGGAATGACGATAAGAACTGTAATGGAGTTGCAATTCTTATATTTGTACATCAAAGGATCTGCGTTTTGGGTTACAAACCGGTTAGTGTTCGAAAAATCCACATCAAGCTTAAAGCCTCACCAACAAACTTAAACTTCATCCAAGTATATGCTCCTAATAGTTCGTCAAGCGATGAAGACATTGAGAAGTTTTACTTCGAGTTGGAAAATGTCATTGCGAAAATTCCTAACAGAGAGGTACTTGCTATTTTGGGTGACTTTAACGCCAAAATAGAAGAAAACTCTCATCTGCTTGGTAAATGTGCGGGTAGGTTTGGACTGGGAGCTCGAAATAGGATGTCTGATGCTCCAAAAAGTCTTTCTTATTTTCTTTTTTTTTTAGATGTAATTTTTTTAGGTCAAATAAAAATATAATAGATTTCTATTATACGTTATATCCCACGTGTATGTCCTTGTATTTAAAAAACTTTTGAAATTTTTGACAAGTAAATATAAAAAGAATTTGAAATCTTTAAAATTTATTAATAATACATTATTATTATTATATTCGCATATTATATGAAATCGTTCGTTTACGTAGAACCCTAAAATAAGAGAGATTCGCTCGAGCAAACAGACATACAAAAATTGTAAAATATATTATTTAGGTATCTGTACATACATACGCATTTAGTAAAACGTACATAAAATTGTAATTGTACCTATAAAAATGTACATAAAATTAATTGTTAATTTACCTTTAATACCATTTTGTTTTAAAGTGTCATTTGCTCACTTGGGAAATTGAAAAACATATATTTAGAAAACGTAAAAATCCAACTAAAATCCATTAAAACCCATAGTTTTAGTATGAAAAGAGTATACATAACTTATACATGACCATAATAAAGTGCATTGGGGCGATTATCCGAATCGCAGTTAAAATAACACTCAAAACATTCTATTGTGCTTACACGCTTTGTTCCCGTACCTTTGTCTTTTATCATTCGCACAAAAGATAAAGAAAAATTGCCTTAGCGGTCGTTATCAGTTCATTGTGATAATAGCTTTTAGACAAGTATGAATATAAGTGTATGTATGTATTGGGGATATAATCGAGTTTTCGTTTCGTTTCGCAATACTTTGTGGCCATCGTGGTGTAGTGAGGCAGTGTCTGACTGGAAATACGTTTAGTTGTGGGTTCGATTCTCACACACAGAGAGGATAGTTTTATTTCAATTATTTTCATTACTGTGCTCTGGAAAGACAAAGTACGTACGTACAGACGTAGACAGGTTTAGATTTTAAGCGGAAATTTTAGAACAGAGTCTTTTAACATTAAATAATATTAGGCTGCCTCGAATTCTATCTAACTCGAACTCTAATATGCAATTACATTATAAATGTGAAATGAAAATAATTTAAATCTAATCGTTCCCGATTGGGAATCGAACCCACAACCATCGCGTCGTATACAATCAGACACTGTGCCACAGTGGCCTCAATAATAACATGTAAAATTCACAAAGTAAATTAAAAAAAATAAAAATCCAACCAAAAACAAGTTGCTATGTAAAGTAACTTAACTTTTAAAATTAACTTACCTTATCATGCTAACTAGTACATGTATATTTGAAGTAAAACTCTATAAATCATTCCTTTAAAAAAATTTCATAAAGTAATAAAAAAATTAAACCTTCAAAATTAACCAAATTAGAAATTACCCCTATTATTTAAGCAGCTATGTCACGCTATAGAACGCTTCTAGTCCAATTAAGCAACGGTCGAATACAGGAAACAGGCGGAGCGAGATTATGTGAAGCGAAGCTCAAGTGTGGTATATGAGTGGAATCATCGTATCTTTAATTTATATTAATTGCCATATATGAAAGAAAAATTTTAATTATTTTAACGAATAGTATTTTAACAAAATTAATTTCTTATATTTTGGTATTCGAATAAACATTTTAGAAAATCCAACGTTGTGAACACTTAACGGTACAGTAGTCCGTGGTCACAGGTGTCACAGGTCTACCTTTTATATTTTCATTTAAAATGTGTAAAAATCGCGAAAACCAAAGATTTTTTTTTTATTCTACAGACAAGGCAAATGAGCGTTCGAGCGTTCGCCGCCCACGACCTCGTGTAACACCAGAAGAGCTACAGGGATGTTGCCGGCGTTTTGTTGATTGTCTTTAAAACAATATTGAAAAAGTAATATTTTGACAAATGACAAGTTCAATACAAACATGTTTAATATAAATATTGAGGCCATCATGGTGCAGTGGAAAAGTGTCTGAATGCAAATGCGATGGTTGCGCATTCGATTCCCTCGGTGGTGATTATTATGGTAATGGTGAGTATTAGAGTCAGACAGAATTTAGTTCCAAACACTCCGTTTTCTACTTTCCACCCGAAATCGAGACGTTTCTTGAGTGGCGAAAGGTACGAGAGTGAAGAAATGAAAATAGTTTAAATTTGAAAACAATATAAAATATATACACCGTACCTTTTTTATTTTATATTTTTCTATCAAATATATCAAAATCAATCAAATCAAAATATTATTTATTCAAATAGGTTATTACAAGCACTTTCGAATCGTCAATTAACATAAAATGCCAATATTGTCAGTCCTAGCGGCAGCTATGGATAGGATATTGTTCTAAATATATATGTAATAGTAATGTGTTAAGTTTTTTTTAATAGTTTCACGTTTTTTCCCGCATAGCAGTCAGAGAGAACCTAGTGTCAAGACACTCCGTTCCCCAATTATCACCCGAAGTCGAGTCATTGCGTGTTGAGAGGCAGACCTCAACGCCGCGTTTTGTCTTATTGTTATTTATCTGTGCTTTGTTATTTTTATTTATCTTTATTTTTACGCTTCATTTCTAAAGTTAGTCATTGCTATTTAGTTTAATTAATGAAATCAGTTGTTAATCAGGAAAATATGAAACATAAACAAACGTCATTGCCTAACGATAAGAATCTTCAATACCATTACGATATAATAGTAATTTAATTGTATAATTTTCTTCAGATTTAAATATATACCTAATATCTTTGTAGCCTCTAAAAGGCGATAGCACTTTTTAAGGTTATTTTCAAGCCGCACATACATACCTTAATTGAACTTTAATTAACACTAATAGATAAAAATGTATACATACATATACTTTTTAAACGTTAGTTAAATGCTAATTGACGTCTATAAGAGCGACTTAAAATGACCTTATACTATTTTTTTGGACGCTACAAGAAAAAGGCGGGGTCATAATAATCACTGTAACAAATTGCAATGGCGTGATAAAATTATAGCCTTACACCATGCTATTACCTGTGAAAAGGCAAAAAAATTACTACACATTAAGGACTGGTATTTTATAATACTTTTACTAGAAGAAACAAGTTTAGTTGTTGTTTAAATAAGAGACAAGGTAGTTTATAAGAACTTACTGTATCTAAACTAAAGAGTATTTAAAGCTAGCGACCCGCTAGCGGCTTCGCCCACATGAACTACAGTCTGAGCTATAAAACTATTACATATTTTCCATTTCCTAACATAATTAAATGTTTGTTGAGTAAGTTTTTCCAGACTTAAAAATGGTAGAAAAAATAGCTTATAGCTTATGTTCATCCCAAGATATTCAAGTATCTCTATACAAAATTTCATCACAATTTGTCTAGCGGTTTGGCCGTCATGACGACACAGACAAACAGGCAGACCGATTAATTAGAAAACATGTAGAATATTAATATGGATCATATGAATATTAATATGTCATATATTTGATTTATGTACTTGTAGAATTATGATTTAAGTGTATTTCTCTAAATCATTCGTTTAAGCTTTCCATAATATACAAAATTGCTACAATTATGTAAGGGACAGACGCAGATTGAAAAATTTTACGTCTAGACTACGACGGAAATGGCACATTTCCAGAGCAATTTGTATACAAACACATTTATTTTGTGTATAGAAATAAATACTTATGTCAATAGAAACTTCTTAGATACGAGCGAATTGTTCATATTCGCTCGAATGCCATGCCATTTATTACCAGGCGACAATTACAACAGTATAGGCGTAGATATATTATAAAAGTTTTTGGTGATTAATTTTGCGCTTGTTTTTTCAACTCTATACATATGACTATGTTAAAAGTATGCCAAATATAATATTTATGAATTTAAATATATACAAATGAAACAGCTTTTGTACTGCTGCGAAGAAACAAAAAAATAAATAATAAATATTTCAAATTTCCCGAAACTGGGAGCCGGGAGAAACCGGGAGAAACGGAGTTTTAGAGTGTGCATTACAAACTTTTTTTAATTTGCAATGTATGTATGTTTGTTCGGGTAGAATTATGCAACGCAATGTTGAGGCATTAGAGGAGATCTATCAGATATCATTAACCAATTGTGCAATAATTTCGTATATACCCTTAGTTTGGATATGCATTGTAAGCTATGTGGCCTTATTGTATATCCAATGGCGGACAAGTGATTTTTAATGCACTACAACAATATGAATATGAAGTGAAAGAGTACTTCGGAAAGAGACTACGGAAGATAGAAATTAAATTAGTATTGACAATTCTACACAAATGAAGTTACGGGCAAAAACCTACATAGTTATTAATCTCTTACTAATAACCTCGAAGGGCACATTCAATTAGTTTTAAATATACAATACACATATACTTATTCTACTTCTTAAGATACCAATAAAAAAACTATTTTTTAATCAATCTTTATACCAATCTACTTTATCAAAAAAAACATAATTAAAAATATTTTCCAATAACGGTAAAAAATCAAAATTACAATATTTTGTCATTATGTTAAACACATATGTATTAGAGTAAAAAACAAAGTATGCAACTGATGTATACAATTAGATTTTCAATGCATATTTCTTGGGAGGAATCCAAAGGAAACATAAATAGCATTTCACGTGATTTACACAAAAAAGGGCAGGAGTAACGCAAGGCGCCGTTTTTAGCCCCGCTTTTGAATTCGTACATTAAATCGAGGAAGATTCCGCATTCGCAGAATAAAGTAACTCATGAATTATAAATGTGTGCGCTTAATTTGTGTTAAATTGGACTTTGAAAAAGGATCTATTCGCTTTCGCTCAAAGGAGAGGCTGAATGTTTGCATCTGCATATAATTGAATGGAACATTGTTTGCCTTATTTATGTTGGTTATTTAAAATAAAATTCTCTTCTTTGATATTATAATTTGAAGCTTTCATTTTTTCTTATGGATCCCTATATATATCACTAACGGAAATAATGGATTAATTATAATATTATTATATATTTTTTTCAGCATCACATTCTATTCTTTCTTTTCCATATAGCGGGACCCTTCGTTCAATGAGGATTGCATGTTGAGTAGCGAAACTCAAAGCCACGTTTTGTCTTAACAGAGCGTAAACATTTAAATAATTTAAATTTATTATTAAACTTACAAAATTTTACTGGAATTGTGGTTACAGTACGGAACCATTTTAAATATGATATCAGTAGCACTTTGCCGATTTTTTGTGATTATTATAACTCGAGTTACGGCACTGTAAATTTATCATGATAAAAAGAAAGTCAAATTACGAACCTCGGGAGACTAGAGTTTTGTGAGATTACATTTATGTTTCAACGGCGTAAATGAATTAATTAATTATCATGTAATTATCATGAAAAACACGAGTTACATACTTTTTTTAAATAATAAATTTTAAAAAAGTTGTAGATTTCTCCTTTAATTTTTTGCTTAATATAGTAAATATTGATGGACATTAGAGAAACACACAAAATTGAGGTTTACATATTGATTAAAATGTCTATACACGAAAATTACCATAATTTGGACACAAAACAGTACACGTACTCGTAAAAATCGCAAGTATTTATTTTTATCGTAATTTTCTTATTATTTTTAAATTTTCTATTTGATGTGTCCAGTCATTTTATTTAAGGTGTATTTGTATTATATTCTTAATACTGGTGCAAGATATCATCTCCTCTGTTAGTCCAATTTCGAGACGTCGTGTTTTGACTTGTAAAATTCAAAGGAAGAAATTAAACTAATTTATTATGAAGGTAGTTTGATATAATAATATCAATATCAACTGACAGACGAATGCTACCTCAGTCTACCTGTGACCATGGAAAACTGTAAAGTTTTCAAAACTGTATTTTCTAAAATGTATTTTCGAATACCAAAAATATACGCGATTATTCCGGTTAAAAATAGTTTCATTTCAAAATGTGTATAAATGCGAAAACCAAAGATTGTATTATAGTTATTATCTCCAGTAGCAATCAAACCTGCAACCATTGCTCGTACAGACCATTTTCCACTGCGCATCGACATCTAATGAAATATGTATTAAATAAAAGCAAATATGAAAACAACAATCACACATTATTTCTAACTGACTAGTTTAAATCCACAATTTAAATGCAGCAAACAGAACAGTTAAAATTTTAGAAAATTCGATTTGAACATCGCTTTGGTAAAGTTTAGTTGGTAAAGTTACAGTATTCTGTAGTGGATACTCCAATCACAGTGTATAGCGGAGGTTCCTCAAAGGCCGGCAACTTATCGTCAGCTTGTTTAATTTTGCAGTACACTGGCTTTGGAGTCTGGATACCAATCCACTAAAGACTAGAAAATCGAAAATGATATAAAATAGAACTTCCTGGCAAACTATTCTAGGGTTTTAACTAGTATTTTTTTTGGGTGGATTAATGAGACTGTAGACACAAATGTTGCCTTCATTTACACATTTTTTTTTATATACATCAGGGTAAGTCAGAAAGAACCTAGTCTCAAATACTCCATTCTTTACTTTCCGCCCGCGTGTCCAGATCCCGTGTTGAGTGGCGGAACTCAACACAGCGCATTGTCTTAAGTACTAGAGCGGAGAAATAAAATATTTTAAATACGATAGTTCCCCCGAGTGAAAATTTACCCCACAACTAATAGCGTTTAGAGTCAGACGCTACAACTGTACCACAATGGCCTGTAAAATATGTATACAGATTATAAAAATCTTAAGGTGCCTAATGCACTTAAAGTTATTTTCTCTTTATTCAGGGCGTCTTGGAAAGGACATCAGGTTATTGTATTTTTAGCGAATCAGGATACGGGTGCGATTTTTCAAGAGGGCAAGACGTGGGCTCATAATGATTTGACAAGATTTACTTACATTTCATAGATAGACAGTTAAAAAAGATATTGGACTATAATCTATATATAATATATAAACTATAATATATAAACTATAATCTATACGTATAATGTAACTGATCACTGTCTGTACATGGAAGACATATGAAAAAACATATTATTAGGGGAATTTATAAATATAATAGAACTGAAAACAATGATTTTTAATTTTATTTTCTGTTTGTCTGCTTATTTGTGCTCGCTAATCGCAGAAACAGCTTACCGATTTAAATGCATGATTTTCACTATTATATTGTGGTAAACTTCTCTTAGCATTAAATGTTACTTTATCTCAATCGGTTCAAAAACAAAAAAGTTACAACTTTCTAAATATGTCTTTTTCTAAATATGTCTTTTTTTAATTTACAACAAGTTTTTGATTTAAATGAGAACGCGGGAGTGCGAAAGAATGAAATAGTTTAGTCATGTAGTTTACGCAGGTGAACCCTCGAGCGGGTCGCTAATTTAAGTAATAAATTTAGTAACATCCCATTTTTGAATGAATCTCTTTATCCATACCAGTGCAAAATTTTGTACATTTGAAATGTGATATTAAAAAAATAATAAATGCTTATGAAATGTTTATGCGTTTAAATTTTACACAAAATTTATATATTTATATATATATTTATTATTCTAGTAAATAGAAAAGTGCTAAAAAGATTTTGTTTCAGCAGGGTAGGTAAAGAAAACTTAGTCAAGACACTTCGTTCTCCACTTTCCGCCTGAATTCGAGACATTGGCAAAACACCCTAACCCTTACTTACACCCTTTGTCTTAACAGAGCTTAGAAATAAAAATAATTTAAATATCATCGCTCTACCGAGTAGATATCAAACCCTCAACTATATGCTTTACAATCATACACTCACACACACACACATAGCGCCACGATGTCCTCAAAAAAATACGTAAATCAATTCCTCAAAATTACAAAAATTTATGTAAAATAACAAAATTACGCTTTTGTTCCTACAGTCCATGCATAGTCCAGTAATTACATCGCGTGTATTTTATCAGTAGGATCCAACTTTGCTGTGTCGTGCTGAGTAACAATTATTATTAAAGCTCTTGATAACAGTCAGTGATAAGGGACGTGTGTACTCATTTTTTGTTGCAAAGTGCTTGGATATTAATGTCACTTGTATAATTACTTATTCAAGCTGCCTTTTTAGTGAAATAATGGGAAATAACGATAAGATTTAGTGTTTTTTTCTGTAGATTTTATGATTTCCTTACAAGGTTTTATATAAATGTTCGTAAAGTTTTGTCAAACAATTACAACAATTTTTGAGAACTATGAATGATTGGTCAGAGCGCAGCGTGTGTTCTTGAGTAGTTAGCAAAAGAATATTTGTTTAGAGATGCTATGAGTATATATATAGGTGCTATAAAATGTCAACTCTATATAATAGAGCACTGGTACAGATTGAAAGTACCTCAGGTTCAAGTTTTGCTATTACATTTTTTTAACGATTTTAAATGATTTTTTTAAGTACGTAAATACATCGTTTGATTATATTGAAATATTTATAGATTATTTTTATATGCAATCATCTCTTGCCTGTTTTTAACTTACGTCTAATAACTTTGCCATTATGTTATTTTTGAAACGCGCCGTTGAGTTCCACAATCCGTCGTCATTAAAAATAGCTTGCAAAGGAATGTGGCAATAATCTATATATATACATTCTGTCGATCTTTTATCATCTATCAATACATATTTATTTATATTTAAACTGTAAATTATTTTTTCTTCTATTTCAATTACTATATTGTATACTTTACGAGGGTTTTCACTTAGTATAGTTATTCGCACTTGAAAAATTATACCTTATCCTTGTAAAAGTATAATAAAATAGAGTCTATCATGTTTTGAAACAGTCCGTCCGTATGAAAGAACTATACAGTAGTCTCTAAGATAACCAAACAAATGAACTAAAAGCAACACAAGACTTAATAGTAAATATATTAGTATAACACAAACAGACTGACAAATTATTAAATGAACACAACTTAGTAAACCAGTAATTTTGATAGCAACAAAATGTTCGCAAACGTTTGAGTGCATGGATAAGGATATGTACAGCAAAGTAATCTATTCAACGGTAAATAAACTCATTAGTTTACTCATGTATTACACAAGTTAGACTGCTTTACTAATTATACGGTAAATATATATACAATTATACATAGTAGTATTTATACACTTATGGCGCAGTTTTTAAATGAATGTTGTACACGATGGTTGTAGGTACGATTCTGTTTTATAAGAATGTTTATTGTTTTTTTGCAGTTTCAAGCTTTTTCCCGCGTAGCAGGGTGCGAGAATGAACTTTTTGTCACTCCGGTCTCAAATTCCCGACCGAAATTGAGACATTAAGTAGCAGAACTAAATTCCGCGTTTTGACTTTCCAGAGTGAGTAAATAAAAAAAACCTTAAACATTCGCCCGCCTGAAAATAGAACCCACAACCAATTGCAGTAAGTTTTATCCCATTGCACCACAATTGCCTCATTATTCAGAAATCCAAAATTAAAATATTTCTCCTAGCTTATGCTCGTAATCAGGCGTCTTGTAACAGGTAGAGCTACAAGCTTTGTTTCCTTTTTCGAAGTTAACTAAGTCTTAACGTATAAAGTTTTTACGTTTATTGACAAAAGGAAATTACACGTGATGGACTTTATTACAAGTTCTGTAGAGTTTTGATAGAGTACTAAGCGATTTTCTTTTGAAAATTCTAGTTTAGTATGACGTAGGTCATAGGTTCTATGAGAAAAATTTTTTTAACCTCGGTTTATTTATAAAGCACCTTCACGATTCTTTCCGTATAGCAGGGTATATCAGTCAGAGAGAACCACAGTGATACTAGTCATGTCCTTAAGTTTTAAAGCTCCGTCCAAATCTTAATGCCATTTCTAGTTTTGAAATGTACTTTGAATGTCTTGTTAAAGACATTATTTTTTTGTAATTGAAGGTGGAGAATTGAATGTCTTAACACTATATATTATATGCTTAAAACATATATTTAGAAATTATCTTTGCATAATTATATTAGTTATTATTGCACTGTCTTAACATTTTTAAAATGTTATTGACGCAATATTCAAATACAAATGATATAAAAAAGATTTTTAGACAATGTATTGAAATTTGGACGAAGCGGGATTCGAACTGCTCTTCTTGGAAACCGTTTAAGCGCTTTGACCACGAAGCCATGCGTTCTACATCCGGCTATGTCAAATATCTTATACGCGTGTTACAATTTACTTTAGATGTTAGTCCCTCATTATTATGACACTATATGCCCAATCAGCATGTAGTTAACATGCAATAGTTTGATTTCCGTTTGGGGGATATTATTTTGTATTTGGGGTTAGTTTTATGAAAAATAAACTTGCATAAGTGTGAACTTTTAAAGTAATTGTATACTTAATTTTTTGATGAATACTAGTTGTATATTTTTGTAATGTTTAAAATAATTTAGTTCAAAGTAATATTTTCGACGTAATTTTGAACATTTTAAAAGTTAAGCGACAACCACGATTCGGTAGCGGTAGTGTGGGACGCCCACTAGGTGGACTCGACTTCGTCAGAATTGCGGGGGGCAAGCCCCTGAACGAGGGAGCTGGCTAATGGTGATAATGAAAAGTTAAATGTTTTTAGAATGCCAAATTACGAGTCGTGAAAAAATCGTAAATTATGACATTGTAAAACAATTCTTACGAATTACATCTCTTACTCGAATTACAGCTCAAATTGCGACTTTTACGGAACAAAAAGGCAAAATGTACTGCCGGTAGGAATATTCTAGTAAAGCTTTACTTTTAATATTAAATTTAAAATCGAAATTTGCTTAAATGACTTATTATATTAACAAACATTATTTTACGAGACTTACATTAAATATATTTTTTTGTCAACTTTTAAACTTATATTATGTTGAAACAATCTTGATAATAAAAAACATCATATCTTAATGAAATATATTAATAACATATATTAGTGTATTCGTATACATCTAATATGTAAAAGTAAAATGAGCAAAAGAGCTAAATGGTCGGCGAAATTTGGTAGCTGTTTAGGCGTTTGCTTAAGCCCTGTATTATTTCGTTTTCCCTCAAGGGTTACAAGGCTAGGGATGTGCTTTATCTTCCGGAGAAGATTTATTTTGTTGGGACAAATTTTCTATGTAGATTACGACGTTTATGACCGACTGTTAAAACTTTTGTATAATTAGTGTTGCGTTTTTATGTGTTTAGTTAACTTATATTTTTTACAGGTGTAAGACACAGCTTTTTTGCAAATTGTATCAGTTAAATAAACATAGTATATTGATGTAATTACTAGATTATTACAGCAGGCGTATTGCGTAAATTCACACCTAATAAGATTTTTGGTTTTTGCGATTTTTATACATATTAAAATAATACTATTTAAGCTGAATTAATCGCGGATATTTTAGTATTCGACAATACATTTAGAAAATTCGACGTTTCAAACACATTACAGTAGTCCGTGGTGACAGGTAGATTCAATAAATAATTTTCGAGTACAAAAGTCTCTTTAAAATTGACCAAATTAAAAATATTATATTTGAAAAGTTATATCAATGCAAAATATTTAAGAAAAAACTAAAGTTTAAAATAGAATAGTAAAACCAACAACTCGCCTAACAGTCCCATCGATTGCTTAATTTAAACTTGTCCAAAGGTAATAAATGCTTTGAAAAGCTCCAGCCAGCTTTCGGGTCTCGCAGAACCGCCGTCGCATATTCATCAGTTCATTATTATTACTGACCAGTTCCCTTCGTTTGAAATATTCAATGCGGCAGATGACTTTGCTTATTAGATTTACGAACGGAACAAAAATGTTGCTATATCTACCCATGAATGTTTGTGCTTTTTCTTAAAATAATGATTATAATTTCTTCCACTGGCATCGGTGGCGAATTGGGGCAATGTTTAACTGCAAAAATGATAGGTCGTGGATTCGATTCCCACTTGGAGAAATGATTACTAAAATATTTTCGTTTCTCCACTCGTTTAAGACAAAGCGCGGCGTTAAATTTCGCCACTTTTATCTTGTCACTGCACTAGATCCTGCCTACCGTAATATGAAAAAAAAGCATAGAACTGAAAAAAAGAAATCGATTTAATTCAATTGCAATTCACTTGTATCTTGAAATACTATTTGTGTCTATTTAACTATGGTAAAAAATCGTTAAATTTAATGTATAAACTAACGTATGCTCTTACACTGACTACTTATAGGTTACATATCAGTGTTGAGTTAAAACATATTTATTAATATATTAAAAAACGCTTTAAGCTTTTTCCGTATATCAGGGTAATCTGAGATAACCTGGTGTCAAGACACTCCGTTCTCCATTTTCCGACCGAAATCGAGACATTTCGTGTGTAATGTTTCGCGCTTTGCCTAAAAAGCGCAAAGCATTTTACTATTTTTTCAAGTGTTAATCACATATTTAGGAGCGCAAAAGCGCAAAGCTGAAAATAATCTAATACCCTAAATAGTATATGTAGATGTAAAACTTATCTTAATAATACAATAGAGGATACTATTTATATTAAAAAAACTCGTAAATATGCGTAAAATTTAGAAATGAATATCTGCCTTTGAATTGTATGTAACATTGTTTTGAACAGTAGACTGAATGTACTACAAATATCGTTAACAATGATAGCCTGGAGCCTTTTCATGAAAATAATAAACAAAATATGCTTAGAGAGAATCAAATTTTCTACAAAGCACATTTTAGATACGAATCTGCGTTTAAAAAAACGTACATTTAACGTTTTTTTTGTTGTGTATTTAGTTGCGGTACTTAACGCCGTATTTTGTAAATGTATTTTAATGCCGTATTTTATTATATGTCCATTTGATGTCTCGTTAAAGTTAAAACCTAAGTTAAAACCTATATCAATAAATTAATCTTGATGTGAACAATAAATTCTGTTTGTAGCTTTGAAACAAAAGCAGTTCTTGTAAGGTGTAGAACGATGAAAGTGTGGGATTTCTTATTAAGTTGCAACTATAATCAATTTTAATAAACCAATGCAAAGCTAGAGTCCATCATGACGAAAAAGCACTGTAAAAACCAATGGTTGTGGGTTCGATGCGCATCCGGAGAAATGATTGTTAAATACAAAAATTTCAATAATTATTTTCATTTCTCTGTTCTGATGGGATAAAGCGCTACGTTGTATTCGCCACTCAATATTATGACAATGCGTACAGCTGGAAAAACTATAAAGCTATATGGTTAATATTACTTCGGTATTAGTTTCTTATATCAAAAGAGCCACAATGCGAGAAATCATAAGCATCTGAATGAAGCAACCCTAATCACTCCTAAAGCAAGTCGACAATGGGTAATCCATTCATATCCGATTTTTCTTATATGTACCAAAGAACATTACTCAACGTCGACTTTTAATTGACTTCATATATGGCTCTAGAAATGTAAAGGATCTTGGAACTTTCTTTTATTAACCCAGTGAGCCATTGTTGTAAGATTTAGCAAGGCCTTCTTAATATTACATTCTACAATAACTTTTGAGACGCTTATGGTTATTTCAGATAATCTTGTGTTATTTATATAGGTAATTATTTGTGAGACTAACTTTGTCTACGACTTCGTCCGCGTGGAATTCTGAAGTAAAAGTAGCCTTGGTTACTACATAAGCTCTCTGCCAGTGAAAGTCCTTAACAGAGAGACAGACAAAAATAAACAAAATATTTTTGGTATATATACCATGTGCACATGTGCGTACCATGCGCACATATGCATTTAGTAAAAAGCTGAATTTAAATATAAATATATTATATACACTTTAATTTTATTTATTTATATATGATAAGAATTTGGACTTGCACTGGAATTCGAGTATGATGGTTGCTCCAATGTTCACTCTAAACGGCAATTTTTTTTTTTTGCGGCCTTACGTTTTTCCCGCACAGCAAGTAGTTAGTCAAATAAACCTAGTGTCAAAACACTCCGTTCTCCACCTTCCGTCTGAATCTGAGATTTGAGTGGCGGAACTCATATATCTGAACTTTAATTTAAAAATATACCATATACAGTTGAGAAATTAAAACATTACGCTTAATTTATACTCCAAGCGTTTCCTTCGAAGTTTAATAACATAAGTATACAATGCAAATGGGAGTATTTAATTAGGGCTGGCTGTATTAAAAGTTTTAAAAGCTATATTTATTATATACAGCTTCACACTTACTGCCTCGTAGCTGGGTAGGTGTGTTACAATACGTTTTGCATTCCCCCCAATTACGAGATAATGAGTTTTGAGTACTGGAGCTCAACGCCGCGCTTTGTTTTAGGTACCATAACGGAGAAATGAACATATTTGAAATATAATCAATCCTCCAAGTGGGAATCGAACCAACAACCAATCACGTTTATAGTCAGACGCTATCCCACTGCGCCACGATGGCTTGATACATTGCAAATGCGAATATTTAATTAGGGCGGGCTCTGTTAATAGTTTTATAACATCATATATTTAAAAAACGTATAAAAATTTTAACGCAGCGGGATTTCAACCCGCGCCTCTTGAAAACCGTTCAAGCGCTCTGACCACTACGTATATAAGTTTTCTAAATATGTGTTTTTAAATTCCCTAAGTGTGTGAATAACACTTTAAAAACAAATACTAAAAAAGTTTTAAAATTTGTTTGAGAAAAAATATATTTTAAAAAAAATTGTCTTTTGGTATTGTTAGACTTATTAAATCAACCCTGTACTTTGACATGTTTTTTTGTTAAATAGTTAGGCTAGTGGTATATTTAATATAACAAATTATTTTCTCATTGAACTGCTGGTTCTATACGGACATCAGATGCACGTTTTGATAGTTTTGTAATGTCATAACATTTGGAACAATTTGGATGACGATAAGAAGATATTGGGTCAAAAAATATTTTATTTGTTCGTATTCTAAACAAAAGCTGCTTTCGTTCAAGAAAAACTACAGCTGATAAGTACCTCGCTTGGTTCAAACTTAACAAGCAATCAATAAAATTACAAATATTAAATAACATAAAAGATATACGATAATAACGAAGTTGATGAACATATCGGATTGCGTATTTGCAAACCAATTTACAGCTCAATGCTGACTCCGAGTCCAATATTAAAACTCGATATGAAGTCGACAGTGACCACTAATGTAATCCGCTTTTGATGATTACACGAATATTTTATGAATGATGATTTTTAACTTTTTGATATAATAAATTAATTAAATTTCTGTAAAGTTAACATTATACTGTTTTATTGTACACGATTCTTTAAAGAAGTTATTTTTTAATATAAGTATATAGTTCGTTAATTAGTTTAAAATGTATTTTTTTTTAATTTTATTTTTTTATTTGCTAACAACAAACATAATTTGTAATAATCAAATTTTCACGTTCAAATTTTTATACGTTTTCCAAATATATGTTTATTTAAATATAGTTTATAATTATTATATTATAAATAGGTATTAATTTAATGACCGCCGCACAGTTTGTACAGTAATGTGGTTATGTTCATATAAAAGAAAGCTTCTCACTTGGTAAATTGAGATAACTTAACACCTACACATATAGGCTTGCTTGCTTCGAATTAGTCAGTCTTGATACAAGAAGAGAAATATTAGATTCGCTTGTCGTATTTAGATATAAGAAAAATATTGAGTATTGTACAATTTTTTTTATATATGTATATATATTTTTAATAGCATATAAATAAATAATATGTGTGGAATATATGGAAATTATACTTTGATTCTAACTGGCGAAATCCATTTCTGAAAAATATTTGCCCCATTGTTGCATTAACACCGAGTTGCCTTAACTTTATATAAACGTGTATGGCCAATACATTATAGTGTGGGTTTTATCTATATAATTAATATATTTTTGATGAATTACTTTAATAAATAATAGCTATTTGCATTTCTTCTCCATACAAACTTTAGCTATTTAGAATTTCATATTCCCCCGTCCGCACAGTTTTCGCAAAAAGGGGCCCTAAGTTGTCCCTTTACCTATTAATATAATGATTCAAATATGAAATAAAAATAAATATTAAAGGCCATAGTTGCGCAGTGGACAGCGTATGGCTATAAACATGATTGGTTGTGGGTTCGATTCTCCCTCGGGGATATTTTTAACATATATTTATAATATATTTTTAATATATTTTAAATATATTAAAAATATGTTCATTCACGTACTTAAGACAAAGCGCGGCGTCAAGTTCTGTTACAAGTAATATTTCGATTTATGGTGGGAAGTGGAATACGGATTTTTCTGACTAACATGCTATGCTATGCTAAATTGAATAATGCATAAATCCAAAAATTTTATTTAGTCTAAATTGAACACAGTAATAAAACAACCACAATTTGTACAAAAATAAACTTCAACTCAATAGCTTTTTTAAAACTCTGAAGCGTTACTATATTTCAATATATCTATATTTAAAACGTAAACTTGAAATAAATAGAATTTGGACATTGAAATAACAAGCTAACTTCCTAATCTTATTGTATCAATTAAGTCTCAATTAGAGTAAGACCTCGTGACTATTTGCTCAATAGTCGTCGGGCAAGGCTAGACATTCTTTTAGTGATGAGTCAATATGGTAACCTTAAATCTTGTCACTATACGCTCACTGTAATGATTTAGCTTGAAATTTAATCAGTGCGCGACATTGACAAATGCTGTGAAAACAGACTAATTGTTGGGATAGTATTGGTCTCGAAAGGTAATAAATTACTACTTTAAACGGTTGAGTTAACTAGCATTGTTAGTGCTACAATTTATAGAAAATTTAAATTTGAAAAGCTTTAATAAGATTTAGCGAGTGCTAAGTGCGTTACAAAGATGTTTTAAGCTGCCTGTAATTTGCTGTTAGGAATTTAATGCCTCCATTTGTGCCCCCTTTATCGCGATCTCAATCCCAGTGGGTTCAGATTCCACTTACCTACTAGTATAAAAAACTTTTTTGTTAATCATTGAATGACTGACAGGCAAAATAGACTAATAACTGTTCGTAAAAAGCTGAAGTTAGATGAAAAAGGTAAAATTTGGTATGTTAATTAAAAAAGTTAAAAGAGTTAATTCTCAAAATTCTTAAATACATATAAACATACTTTAAATGTGATTTGAACTTGCAACCATTATATACACTCTTATATTTCATCGACGTCAAAGCTGAGCGTTGGCATACCTGCACTAAGCAAAGATTTCCTGAAATCCATCAATCAAACAATAAAGTTGTGGGAACCGATTAGTGTTACTAGCTACTAGCTACCAAAAATACAAAATACGTATATACGTATTGTGTATTATTGGTAAAGCTATCTTTACGCTTTTTTCTAAATAGTAGAGTAGCCAGAGTCGTCAAATACCAAGACACACCGTTCTCCACTTTTCACCGCGTCGCGATATTACGTGTTGGCCGAGTACAACGCTGCACCTGGCTTGTTCACGAGAGCGGCGAAATGAAAATAGTTTAATTTTGAATAATTAACCTAGTGTGAACCGAACCCGTAACCAATCGCGTACACAGTGAAACGCTGTGCAACTGCGCCACGACGGCCTCAATATCCAATACCGATAAATTAAAATTTATTACTCTAAATGATCAATCAAAAAACATTTTCAATAACAGCAATTTGACTAAAATTGAAAACACTAACACAAATATAAGGAAAATCTCTAAATCGATTCGTCATCCGAAGACGTTGACTGGTTTAATTAATTCAGAATTTATTGTTCAAAGGGTTCAACCGTTTTACATTTACTTTCTTTGGAATCTCGTATTTCTTTTTGGGTTGTTTGAAATTAGTTTCTGTCGTCATTTCTTTGTTTTTGTCCGCCGATTGTTATTAGGCGTTATAACTTTCTTGCCTTTCTCGAAACTTATTGGATATTAATAATTTGCCAAAATAGATTTAGATTTATGTGAGTGTACAGTTTTTGTTGTTTATTTTTATTTTGTCTGTAAATACAACAGTGCTTGTAGTAAGTATATAATAAGTTACAAGAGACAATTTATTGAATATATTGACAACAAATGTCTATATTAAATGCACTTTGCAAGTTTAATATTTGGTATTTTTAGTCAAATACCTGGTATCTAGTGCTCTAGAAATTGAATTCAGAAACTTTATTTTCAGTAGGTACCTATTATAATATCAAAAAATAATGTCATTTTTATTTATGAAGAATGAAGTTGCCAATTTTCATATTTTAAAGTGAGTTGTGAGTTGAGTGAGACACCTTACAGATCTACGAAATGTTGCAAACATTTCGTCTAGCCCCCAGTATTTATTATATCGGATATCAAGCAAAATTGGAGAATGGATTAAAATGTAGAATATGTGTATAAATAAAAAAAAATAAGGAGGTGTTTTTTCTATCGTTTATTATTTCGAAACCAAATATTTATAGTTTTACTTAAAAATAGTTTGTAGCTATAATTTCATTTGAGCTAAACAAAAATTGTCAAGAC
Organism: Podotricha telesiphe; assembly: GCA_038994665.1. Taxonomy (NCBI): domain Eukaryota; kingdom Metazoa; phylum Arthropoda; class Insecta; order Lepidoptera; family Nymphalidae; genus Podotricha; species Podotricha telesiphe. Next base: position 904 of record JAOYRR010000508.1, on the reverse strand, counting down.
TACTCATACGCCAGCCTCGGCGCCTCAGGAAAGTTCACAAACGCAAAAGTAGACGGATTCTATGTAAATATATAACGTCTTTGCTGCATCACACGAAGGGTAGCACTAGCAGCATTCCGGAGACAATCACGACTTGACTTGACTAATCTATCCAAAAATACTGAATATATAAATATTTGACTAATTATAATTAACATAATTAAAAAGGAGATTTTGTTACTAACACACTTATTATTTAAAAAAATGTGTATATATTTAGAAACGTATAAAAATTTGAACACAGCGGGATATGAACGCATGGTTTAGCGGTCAGCGCTTGAACGTTTTTCAAGAGGCGCGGGTTTAAATTTACATACGTCTTCTAAATATATGTTTTTCAATTTCATAAGTGTGTGAATAATACTTTTAAAAAAATGTTAAAGAAACAGTTATGTAAATCTAATATAAATGATTTTCTTTTATTTATCGTAATTTAAAAAGGTTGATCTTATAAAAAAATACGATCATAAGAATAGATACTTAAATAAACCGATCAATCTCCTTTGTGAATTCTCCATATATCGTGTCATTGCCATAGTGTATGTGAATCCCAAGTGGCACGTACGTTTTGGCATAATTAAATAATGGATCTAAACACTTAAATAAACAGCATTTAGAATAATTTTAAGGCTGATAGATTAAATGCCCAAGCTGGTCTTGTGCAAGTGGCTTGGCTTCAATTGAAATTATGACAGTCTCTATGTAAATCTGTTCGGCTTTTGTTTTTGAGGTAATCACTTAAATGAATTCAGGTTAAACTAACAACGGTGAGGTTTATTAAAACTGTGTCTGGCGACGCGAGAATCTCTTGTCAATTTTAACTGGGTTTTATACATTTTGGAATGATAGAAATGTTAGTTAAAAT
>JAOYRR010000507.1:0-194127 GCA_038994665.1 Podotricha telesiphe | reverse complement strand
ATCTCCATAAAACATAGACGTTTTCCATTAAAATAATTTATGACATAATTTTTGACTTAATGAAACGGGAAGCACAGTTTTTATTGTTTCATTTACTACTGTAGATAATTGCCACGAGGCCTCATTTACATCGGTCACTTTGGGAGATTGTTGCTTAATTTGAAGCAATTTTATATCAAATAAATAAATGGTTTCTCTGCAATATAAGTTAATTGAGCATTTCTACACTTATCTTAATTTATTTTTTTATGAATCAATAAATCACGAAACGCGGTATAAAAATTTAAAAATACATTTGTTTATTTGCTTCTGTATAGAACTTACTGTACAATAAACAGAGACAGAAAATTTACTTTGGAAGGTATATAAATTACATACTATATTTAGTACTAGCGTCCTGCTCGCATCTTCGCCCACGTAAACTGTAGCAGTTTCGTATTTTATTTTCGTAAAACAATGAAATTCCTAAAAAAAAATGGGAGGGTAAAGTAGCCAATGATCAACCCAAGACCCTTCAATATCTCTATAAATATCTATAAAATTTTATCACAATGAGTTAAGCGGTTTGGCCGTGATGACGCCATGGACAGACAGACAGAGTATTTTAGCATTTCAAACGTGTCTGTTTGTGTATGTGTGTGAATGTGTATATAGGATTTTGTTTTTGTAATAACAAAAATATGTCTACATATCTTATATTTGTTTTTTTCCTTAGACCACTATTTGTTTTTATTTATAGTGAAAACTTTATTGGCGTTCGTTTTAACTGTTTAATTTATTTGTTTTCCAAAATGAATAATATTTCACACCACGTCTGATTAATTAATTTGTCTGAAGTTTGTGAGTAAATATTTAACTAAGAATTTAAAGTTACAGTGTTGTGATGACATAGTTCCATCAAGTCCAGCTAATTGGTAGCGCGTCTCGGCGTTGACATATTTGCGGCATCAAATTTCCAATGACAAATTTGATTTACAACGCAATACAAAGCTTAAATAAAGCAATTTATGATTCTTTTAACTTGAGTCTATATTTAAATTGAAACCAAAAAAAGATTAAGAAATTGACTTTTGGTAATCGATTTGGTGGGATTTATTTTATATATAAAAAGATAACAGCTTCACGCTTTAGCCCACACAGTACGAAATACAAAAAAGCTAGTGCTTTTCGCTCTTCGCCTTAATACGAGTAAATGTGTGTTGATGACGGAACTCAACGCCGCGATTTGTGTTATTAGAGCGGGGAAATTAAAGCAATTTCAATTTAGTCTGTTGCCCAAGTAGTAATCGAACTCACAACAAAATATATAGTAGCTATACGTAATTATTTAAGTACGGTTTTTAATCCACAGCCATAGATGTTGTTAGCAAAGCTCAAAAATACTGCAAGGGCCTTTATTATATTTGTACACTAGTGACCCGGTCGCGGCAACGTCTGCGTGAACCTGTTTTGTATTTTCGGCGGCCTTTTCGTAAAACAATGCAATTCCTGGAAAAACTAAAAACATGGGCGAAAAAAGTAGCCTCTAACCGCGCCTCTTGGAAACGCGGGCGTGTGTTCGAAACCCGTTGCGTTCAAATTTTTATACGTTATCTAAAAATGATTTTCAATTTCTTAAGTATTTGAATAACCATTCAAAATGTTGTAAAAATATGTTATCCTATGTTCATCTCAAGGTCCTATAAAACATTTCATCACAATCGCTACAGCGGTTTGGCCGTGATGACGTCACAGACATACAGACAGAGCTACTTTCGCATTTATAATATTACGTTGTAAATATACTAGTAGCAAATAAGCTTCAATTGTGTACAAGAAGCTAAACATGCGATTAGGTGATTAAGTTAGGTACAAGAAACATTAAAAGGTAATGAATGTTGTTTCCAATTGACTTTTTGCTAGAAAAATTGCAAGATTTTTTAATATTACTATAAAATTTCATGTCAGAATTCATTGAAGGTTTTATAACATAGTTTTTTAAATTGGATTGCGATTGCTAATATTGGCTAATAATATCGCTTTATCTTGAAATAAAAGAGAAACCGCTGAGTTTCTTGATCCAATTCTTCTTAGATTCTTCTTATTCTGAGGCATTAACTTTAGTGAACCAGTAAATTATTTGACGTTCAACAAATGATATATGTAACTTCTTATTTTGAACTAAATTATTTTACCGTTTTATATACATGCATCTTATAGTATCTCCTTCTACTTGGCATTAATCCTAGCCTAGACCTAGGCAGACCTAGGCAGACCTTGGCTGCCTTCCTACTCAATCTCTTCCACTTTGCACAATCTTTGACATCCTCAGTGGTTAGTCCATTGGCTCTCATATCCTGCTTCACGACATCCAGCCATCACTTCCTTGGGCGTCTGGGGGGTCTTGCTCCAGGGACAGATATATCAAGGAATATTCTTCAGACATAGTTCTCAGATTGGCGCACAAAGTGGCCATACCATCTCAGGCGACGCTCTTGGAGCTTGTCCGCTACGTCACGGACTCTAAGACTACCTGAAATGAATGTGTTACGGATGCGGACAGCCCGCGTTTCACCACCCATCCACCTCAGCATCTTCATTTACGTGAAGTGAAGCTCCTGAGCGTGCCTAGACGGTACTGGCCAGCATTCGCTGCCGTATAAGAGAACCGTTCGGATTATACATCCTCTAGTATTGTTAATTACCATAAGGAACAAAAAAAACACACTATATGATATACTATAAGAATGAGTAAGATCTTTGATTTTCGCGATTACTACACATTTTGAAATAAAACTATTTTTGACCGGATTAATCGCGTATATTATTGGTATACATTTTAGAATCCAGGGCAGTACGCCAGGCAACTAAGAAATCATTGGCGGTAGTTTCATATAATAATTGTATCAACTGACAGACAAATGCCACCTCAGTCTACCTGTGACCACGGACTACTGTAAAGTGTTCGAAACGTCGGGTTTCTAAAATGTATTTTTAAATACCAATAATATACGCGATTAATCATGTGGTCACAAATAGTTTCATTTCAAAATACTATAAGAATTTGACAATAAATTATACAATATTTTTTTGTTATTTCAAAATAACTGTGAAAGTATAACATAATTTACATAAATATTTTTAAGACTTGCCAAGTTTTACTGCATATCGTATAATGAAAATTTATATGAGAGCGACAAAGCGGCGTGTGAGCTCGCGCTAGATTGTGTTAAGCCTCTCATTTTAATATTATTCTTTGACGAAATAGAAACGCTTAGGGGGAGTGTGGAATGGAGTTATAACAATGTATACTGTGAAATATTTTTATAGAGTAAACCGTTTCGTCGCAGTTGAGGCAATGTTAACAACACTAGAGGGTCATCGATTCGATTTCAACTTCTTTTTTTTTTATAAATAGTAAAAAATGTTCTTTCAGTATGTTTAATAGAAAGCGGTTATTTTAATATTACAAACAGGCACTACAATTTTATTTATTTGTATCAATTACGTCAAATACTCTTTCTTTGAGTATCTTATCAATATTTAAATAATTTCACAATAACAAATAACGGAACCTAACACTGCTAAAAATTTATAGAATCACAGTATATTGATCAACTTGGAATCGAAGACGCTACCTTCATAAGCCAGCTATATAGAGGCACACTTAATATCAAAAAGCTATTTAGGGAGATAAGCATCTGCTTTAGATAAAGAATAGGAATACTTCTCTTCACTTCCTTGATTTTAGCCTATTTCAAACACTTTTATATTACTTCGTATAAATTTTTTTTTATAAATACGAACTAACCGTACTTTGTTATGTTAGAGCTTACATAATAATTAAATATAAGTTTTCGCTAAGAAATAATCAGCGATTACAAAGTATTTGTTATAACAATTCTATACAACGAACGTGTATTTAAATATTTTTGGAATTAACTTATTTTTTGGCGGTTTCTACATTCAACACGTTTCTACATTCTAGACTCAACCTCCAAGGGGGTGAAATAGGGGTTGGAAGTGTGTATCAAAGTCCGTCAATTTCAAAGGTACAAATATGAAATTTTATTTCTAAGTTACTAATAAAAAAATTGTAAATACCTATTTCAACAATTGTGAAAACTCTACTGTTGTGTTGGAAGTTTGAATGGAATTGATTTTTGATGTTAGAAATATGAAACTTTGTTTTTGGGCTACTTATTATATTATAAGTGAATTGCTGTTGCTGCGTTTTCGTAGTTCACGCCGGCGAAGTAGCGAGTGTGCGTCTAGTATTAAATATAAGAAGAAGTAATATATTAAAATAAAAAAAATGATTTTTCAGTAAATCTAACCAATTACTCTGTCGCTTAAATTCAAATACTTGCTAGCTGTATCACCATAGTACGTCCTAAATAAAAAATATACTCAATATTTTTTTATATGTCTCCGCTTTCATTCATAAAACTCCATACAACGATGAAACATATGCATATTAGAGAGCATTGAGACAGCCTCAGTCAGGCCAATCGCGGCGTCTGAGCACTCAGTCAGATTGAAACCTTTCAGTAACAATCGGAAGCTTTCAAAATTTCCTACATTTTTCCCCTTATGTCAAATCCTTTCGTAATGTACTTTAGCAAAGTTATCTTTTAAATTAATTAATTAAATAGTATGTGTACTGTTTTTGTTTAGAGAATAACTGTGTCAGTCAGTCACAGAGTCAGTCAGATTATTTCCGAGCTTCATATTTGTATGACAATACAAACCAAAATATATATTTTGATTATTTTATTACGGCTAATTTTGATAAAAGTTAATAATAAAGTTATTATTTACGATATTATGACTCAATAAAAAATATTAAGATTAACTTTCCATACAAATGTATGTAATTACCATTATAATAATTTATTATTAAAACGTAAAGAAAAAGCATTAGGCCAATTTTTACAAATTATGTGGATGTGGAAATTTGACACAGTTAAAGTTTATGTGGGGAGGTGCAGTAGTGTATATTTTTTATAATAATGATTGGGGTTGTGGGTTCGATTTCCACTCGGGGGAACGATTATATTTAAATTGAATTAATTTATCTCTGGTATTCCAAACAAAACGGGACGTTAAGTTTAGCCACTCAACCCGCAACGTCTCAAAATCGGATGGAAAGTGGAAGATTGTCCTGACACTAGGCGCTCACTTGAATATAGAATTGCGTGTTGGGTGGCGGAACTCAACACCGCGCTTTATCTTTTTCACCAGAGCAGACATCGAACCCACAACCAATCGCGATTACAATCCATCATTGTACTATTGCGCCAAGTTATCCTCTTTGAAGTAATATAACCGTTAGAAAGATATTTTTATTTTCCCGCTAAAATTCTATATCAAAACAAAAACAGCAGTTATTTAGTTCAATACACGTCATTATCAGATTCGTAATAGAAATGTAATACAGATGCATAAATTAATTGTAAAATGGTTCCGGAATTGTTATTTGAATTGGTTTATTTTGCTACTATTATCACATGATTCAGCGAAATTGGACCCTATTTCCATAATTTAAGCTTCAAACTCAATAATTTTCGCCTCTCATTTGAATAGTGACTATTTTCTCCGGCAATCGTTTGGTTTCATTAGGTCAGGGTTATTTTACGGTCATTACAAGGCTTTACAAGGAATAGGCGTACGCCTTTGAACTTATTGCAAGTAATCTAGGGTTAAGATCTATATATTTGTATACTAATACAGCTCTTTTTCTTTATAATATAAAGGTGAAAATTGCTTGAAAATGTATAAACTCGTTAATTATTTGAACATACTCCCTTGGAGTTACGAATGTTTTTGTCTTGATAAATTAAATTTAAACGCTTTTGATTCAGTTCCTTGTATTAAATAATGGTGGCTGGGAGAACTTTTCGCCCCCACTTTTTGCCCAAATCTGAGAAATTGCTTGCTAAGTGGCGGAACCCAACGCCACACTTTATATTGTTACAGAGCATAAAAATGGTACGTGTTGGTCTTATAATTTTATGATCAATACTTATATTAATCTTGATAAAGCTTAAAATTTCAAACATAATAATATAATCTTCTTCTTTTATTATTTTCTTTTCGTTCATTTTTCTGTATAATCTGATTAAGAAATTGAGAGGAAATGTTTTTATTCATAAATATGAAACATAAACAATATAAAGGTAAGTCATTAAAATAAAAAGAAAACAAGATAGCTTATCTTTTTTACTAGCGACCCGCTCGCGGCTTCGCCCGCGTGTAATATAGCGGTTTAGTATTCTCGGCGGCGTTTTCGTAAAACAATGAAGTTCCTGGAAAACTTTTGAAAAATTGGGAGAAAAAAGCTAAGGCTTTTTAGACTTAATACAGGCATATAAAAGGCATACTAATATTATAAATGCGAAAGCCTGTCTGTCGGTCTGTTCGCTTTCATGTCTAAAGCACCGGACAGTATTGGATTGAATTTAGAATGAAAATAATTGAAGATCCAGGTTCCAACATAGGCTACTTTTTTTCAAAAATAAACCCCTAAAGGCTTAATAGGAGACGAAACTTTGTATAAAAAACTAAAGCGCTTGACCGATATCGATGAATTTTGTCAGGAAGATTGTTGATGACGCAAGGTCAAACATGGGCTACCAATTTTTTTAAAAACAAACCCCTTAATGCCTGAATGGCGAGTAGGGAAAGAAAATGTATATCAAAAATTTTTAATCACTTACTTAACCAATTGTAATGAATTTTGTTATACATATAGTTGATACCCAGGATAAACCATAGGACCCTTTTTTAATTATCAGCGTTGAAATATTTAATTATACATTAATTAAATATTTAATTTACATACAAAAAATACTTACGCCCCGGTATGACCAATATGGGCGTTAAGCCAAAAAATTAATGTTTCAGGATTCAATATACAACGTCTCGAATTCGGGTGGAATGCTGAAAGCGGAAAAAATATATAATCGTCTGATGTGGACAAATTACCACTGTAAAGAAATATTTTTTTAATTTTGGGTCAGTTGCCAACATTTAGTAAATGGAAGTAATTCATACTAATATTATAAATGCGAAAGTAACTTTGTTTGTCTGTCTGTGACGTCGACGCCGACACCGAAGTTGTACCAGAAAATTTATTGTTTTACGAAAAGGCCGCTGAAAATACGAAACAGCTATAGTTCACGCGGCTGACGTCGCGAACGGATCGCTTGTTGATCATATAAATTATTAAAACTATAAATTCTAAATACAAAAATCATAATTATATAAATTGGCCCCTAAAATATAACAATTTCATTCAAGTTGTTTAAATAATGCTATTATATATTTGCGTGTAACAAAGCGATAAGAGAGTTACAGGAAGTACAGTTTCTTAGCGCAAGAGCTTGGGTGCTTTTGGCGATTTAATGAACTTTGCTGAAATATTCAAATTTGTTGTTTATGTTAAGTAACAGTTGGCGTGGTTACTGTTTATTTTTTATATATAACAAATATATGTTCAAATTTTTATACGTTTTCTAAATATGTCTTTTTCAAATATTTGCTTCATTTTGGCTTGATTTTCATATGTTGCAACGGATTTAGGAATTTCAATTCAAATGTTTGTAGTAGTTTACAAAAAATAAATAGGCGAGTACTATTTACACTATTATTAATTTTTTGTATCATAAATTTCGAATTTATTGCATTTAAACGTGATATTTTCATAATTATTATTATTAACTGAATTAATCGTATATATATATATATATTATAACATTTTTGAAAGTGTTATTCGCACACTTAAGAAATTGAAAAAGACATATTTAGAAAACGTATTTGAATTTGAACGCAGCGGGATTTAAACCTGCGCCTCTTGAAAACGCTAAGCCATAGAACGCATGGCTTAGCGTTCAGAGTTTTCAAAAGGCGCGGGTTCAAATCCCGCTGCGTTCAAATTCTTATACGTTTTGTAAATATGACTTAGTCGTATATATTTCCCATACTTATCACTTCTATGTTTAAAGGGCCATGTGTATCAAAAAATTGCCAACCATTATAAGCGATTCATAATGCCTTATCCATAAAATCAACAGAAAATCATCGTAATCTTTACAGAGTGCTGACGATGTTTAATGCCTTCTTATGAAACACATTTATGTAAATTGTCCAAAGAATTCCCAATTTTTCCTTCAAAATATACTAAAATTAATGCTAAACACTGTTTTCTCGGCAGATTACTTTTAACGACCGACTAAAATATCAATTATCTCCAATTTTTCTTTACAACCGTTCTTAAAGTTTTACAACTTATACAGTTATACAGCTTTTTAATTTTGATGCATTAATATAATGTGATTCTTCTTATTTTGGACACCAGTGTAGAATTGTTAACGTATTTTACTGTGCAGAAGCGATTGTGGTTTCAAATCACACTCTGCAGGACGTCTATATTAATGAAGCGTTTTGTTTATTACCCAATCTGGATACAAATAGCGGCGTTGAGTTACTCCACCTAGCTAGCACCCAAAATCTAAATAGAAGGAAAGTGCAGGTCGGAGTATTTCAAAACTCTTCCTACCAATATGCGTTAAGACAAAAAATATAACATATATAAGTATACTTATAAAATCGACGCTCCACACCGTAATTCCTATAAATTTTTAAGTGAACTCTATCAATCTCACTTCACACGAAAAGTGCATTTGCTCGTAACTGCATCGCCGATATCGATTGCATGTAACTTTATAGAATATGAAAATATTCCATTATAACCGTGCTATGGATACAATACGTCGATTAAACACCATAAGGGCACAGTTGTAAGTCTCATTGTACCTTCGATGATTGTGGGTTCGAGCTTCATTACGGATAATATGGAGCTTTAAAATATATGTTTCTCATCCATCTGGTTAATTAGTCAACGCGACGCGTGACATACGATGACACCAATAATCAATTTTAAAATAAATGGGATATAGAGACCTTACTCAGTGTAGGAAATAATACAAAATATATACGATATGTCTTGTAAAGAATATGAGTTATTCAATTATATAAAACTTTAAATAAAATAATCACACTTAGCATTTGTCAATTTTAGATCATTTTAGAAACAATATTATATAACATAAACGTGGTCCGTCTAATAATAAACCTCATATGGTGTGGTTACTTTCTTCATATATATAATATTATAGGTATTTCATATATTTAGTATATAAATAAATAAGGGTGTCGTGGTATCGTGGTGCAGCAGCAGTGGGAAAGCATTTACGACTGTAAACGCATTGATCGTCAAGGTTCGATCACCACTCAGGTAATAATTATATTAAAAAAAAAATAACTTTGGTAAAACAAGACCACGGTGATAAGTTACGTTACTCAACACGTCATGTCTCGATGGCGGGCGGAAAGTAAAGAATGAGTGTCTTGACACTAGCTAGAAGCTAATTTCAATGCCCGTAAATAGGCTTTTAATTTTAAATGAACCAACACTACAAACTAAAGGCAAATAAAAATCGATTTCTCACATAGTTATTAAATATAAGTCTCGATTAATATAATTGAGAATATTTATTAAAAATAAATCACAAATACTGATAAATAAATATTAATTATATCCTAATCTATATATAAGTAAAAATAATAATTTATTTGAAATTTCAAGCATTTTCAGAAGTTCCTAAAACTATATAGAGTTGAAAACTGATATCATTTTCTTCTAGCTTCATCACACTGAGGTAAAGAGAGCTAAAACGGATAAGAAGCTAAAATGTTCAACAAGCTCAATTTTATGACTCTACCAGACGATTGAAAGAAAATATTGCATGACGCTAGAAAGCTTTTTCCAAAGCCTTACATTCTTTCCATGCAAGGAAGCGAGAGCGAGGTTGAATATTGATGAAAGAAAAGTGGCGAAGTGAATTCTTAGTATCGAGTTGTTTTCGTATATGCTAGTAATTAGAATATATTTGTAAAGATTATTTATCTATTTTTATCTACACACAATTTAATACTTAAATTTTTATTTGAAAACTTCAAGCTACATAACGCACCTAATCTCAAGACCTAATATCAGTGAAATAGCGTTTAATTCTAAAGTCGATTGGTTGTGGGTTCGAGTTTCACTTAGCTGAATGATTATATAATTTATTGTCATCTCTCCGCGCTGATAACTAAAATAAAGCGAGGCAATTCCGCTACTCTTAAAAAACAAGAAACTATAATGCAGTTAATCATATTAAGCTAATCTTAGCGCGAGTCATTCACCAGAAATGCATCGACGCCATTTTATTTTTTATTTATTTTTTTTTTTTTTTTTTATAATTAAAAAAATATTGTATAATTTTTTATATAAGATATTGTAAACAAAAAAAAATCCAAATATAACATTCAGTTATTGCTAAACTATATTTTTAAGGCTTGTAAATGTTTTAAACCCCACGATAACACTAACCTAACAGATAACAGAAGTGTCAGTGTATATTACCAACTTTGCAATACGAATGTTGCAGATAGAGTCAATAGAGATGGAACAGGAAAATATTTGTCCAAATATTCGCACGTTGCGAAAACGGGTAGCAAATATCAACTACAAGGATAAAATAGACGCTCTTTTAACTAAATATTTTTTTCCACCTTCACGGTTTTTCCTGCATAGTATGGTTGGCCGTGGAAATCAGCCAATATAGCCATATCAGCCAATATAGCCATTGCGACATTATGTGTTGAGTAGCAGAACTCATATATATCCGCAATAGCCTAGTAATTAAAATAATATTAAAAATGTTACCTATTTTTTATATATATATTAAATTTGTATATGTATTAATTTCCTCAAAAATTATCTAATCAATCTTTCATTACTCACTCGCAGACAACGCACAGCCGAAAGTATTAGTAGAGACTAATAGTAGCAATGGTAATAAAGGTTATGCAAACCAAAGTTGATTCTTTTTTCGATTTTGTAGTATGCTGTGGGTCCTAGATACCTCTTCAGCGTTACCGGGTTTTGAAGGAGGCCGAGTGAAATGAGCTTTCAATTTGACTTGGAGATCTCGAGAGGTAACCATGAACTTAGAAACACAGTAGTGCGAGGGTCCTCAGGTGAGGCTCGAACCTCTGCTTGCGACACTGTTAGTACTCACTCAGTCCGAGCTAGACCTGCTGGGCGAAGGCCGTACTACCGTTATTTGCATTTGATGTTTGCAAGATAAAGCAGACTGACAGAGACAGACAGACAGAGTGTTGGTATAGGTAATGACTATTCCGTTTAATTGCAAGAAGTAATTAAAACAGAAGCTGTTGTTCATTTCTAAATATAAAGTATTCAGTTTTGATGAATATTATTATATGTTTTATTTTGGTGCAAAACGATATTTTGTAATAGTTGATTAATAATTATAATATATTGTAGGGTTTAATTACTGTAATTCTGAAGCTGCCCTGGAATCCCGGGATCGTATGTAACCAATCCCGAACCCCGGGATTAGAAAAACGGAGCGGGATAAATTGCTCTTCTAGTATATTAGAATCGACGATTCAAAAATTATGACTCCACACACTATGTACATAACACGTTAAAATAAAAAATAAAATAGAAGAAACATTTCCAAGATTATAAAATGTAGAGCGCTTGTTTCATGATCCACTTAAATTGTACCACTATATAATATTTTATATCCACTGAATTTTTAAAAAATTCTTACAGTATTTCTTTGAAAAGATACACGGTTCATCTATCAAAGTGAGCAGAGGCTATCTAGATCGATCGCACTTGTTAAGCTCATATATATTACAGTAAGAACATCATTAATACTATTACATGTCGCTTAAGCGTTAAATTTGAACTATATTTTAAAATATATTCATTAATTTATACTTTTAATAAGTTAAACTTATTGAGTAAGAATCTAACTGTAAACGCGATTGGTTGTGGGTTCGATTTCTACACGGAGCGATGTTTGTATTTGATTATTTTTTATTTCTTGGCTCCAATCATGATTCGACTGGCGTTGAGTTACGCCATTCAACAGGCTATGTGTTTGGGGCGGAAAATGGCGAATGCAGTGGTTTGACACTAGATTGTCTCTTATGCATGAAAAAGCGTGAAACAAGGTGCTTAACTCACTGACTAACTTCAATAGTATGGCATTTATGGTAAAATAATCTATAAGATCTTTAATAAACAAAAATACAAAAAAAATTGGCCTATTTTGTATGCGTTCCATTATCCAATATGGAATGTCATTGAAATAGACAGAAAATAGATAACATAGAGTTCTAGAATAATAAAAAGTAAATAATATTTTTTTTTCACGCTTCACGCTTTTTCAAAACACTGCGTTCTCTAAATTCAGTTAAGTGGTCGAATTCAAAGCCACGTTTGACAGTATCTGAGCGGAGAAATAAAAATGATTTAAATTTAATAATTCAATCGAGTGGGAATTGAACCCACAACGAATCCCTTAATAATACTATAATATAACTATTATAAAGAAAATTAAAACGGCCACGAGGCTTTATTCAAAATAGGGAGCGATAGGGGATTTACTTGCGTCTAATCCAGCGTGAGGGCGATAGCTGGGCAATGTTCAAACTGTTGACAACATGTACATGTACATGTACTGGCGCATGTTTCTGCTTGTATAGCTTGGCTTGACGTAGCCTAGATTGTGTTATATTGATATTTAGTTTACTTCAAAGTTTTATAACAATTTTTTTATTGCGGCTAATATATGTAAGAAATACTTTTATTATATCTTTTAAAATTATAATACAATGCTTAGCGACGATGTTTAAGAGCACGCTTATAAGTAAAATATTATATAGTTATTTTTAACATTTTTTTTAAAGTGTTGTTAATCACACACTTAGGAAATTGAAAAACATATCTTTAGAAAACGTATAAAATTTTGAACGTATTCGAACGTATAAAAATTTCGAATGCATGGCTTATTGGTTAGAGCGCTTAGACGGTTTCCAAGTGGCGCGGGTTCGTATATTATATAGTTGTTAGTAAAATCGGAAGAATATCTCACGTACGTTTTTTGTTACCGAGTCTAGTTAAAGAAAGCGCGGCGTTAGATTACGCTATAAAATTATATTTATTCTGATTTTCTTTTGACGTACTAGAGCCGTTATTGCAAATACTATAAGGAATATGATTTTAATTATGGTCACGAGCATTTGAATGTTCCGTAGGTGTGTAGCTTTCCGATAACTTTTCGAGACGAATTGTGTCATTACCAGGTTTTTTTATTTTTTATATAGTACTATATATATATACAAGGTAAAAGAGCTTTCTGGTCACCTGATGGTAAGTGATCACCGCCGCCCACGTCCCCGTGTAACACCAGAGGAGCTACAGGGATGTTGCCGGCCTTTAAGGTGGATATAGACGAGCTTTTTGAAGGTAAGCGCCCCCCCCCCATGTCGAATCGATATAACAAATAAAAACATTTTTCTTTAATTATAGTAAATTATGTATCTGTACGTGAATCAAAAACTTAGTACCACTTTTTCAGTATTCAGAGAGAACCTAGTGTCAAAACACGCCATCCTCACACTCTCCGCCTTAATACGAGACATTGCGCCTAGAGTGGCGAAACTCAACGCCGCGCTTTGTATTAGGTACCAGAGCGGAGAAATAGAAATATTTAAAATGTAATCGCTTCCCCGAGGGGGAATAGGACCCACACCACTGTAACATTGCGCCACGATAGCCGCATATATTATATAATTATTATAATAACTTACTTCCCTCTTAACACACCAAATGAGTATAATAAACAACTTATCGCTATTAAATATTGGATTATATCGACCACCGAAATCTTCAATATGGGTGACACGAGTCATACATAAATTTTAATTTGCAACATGGGATTTACAATCCTCATAATTTTGAGGGCTATCAAAGCACGTTAATCAGTTTCGGAGATAATATGGCACTGAGCTGCAAATGTATGGAATTTAAATTACAACATTCATTTTATATAGTGTTTTACGATTTTGCAACGACTATATGGTTGAATTTTAGATGAATTTCGAATTATACGTTAATTTTATAAATGTAATTTAATTAATTAGGTAAAGAGAATAGATAAAGACATATTTAGAAAACGTATAAAAATTTGAACGCAGCGGGATTTGAACGCGCGTCTCTTGAAAACCGTTCAAGAGGCGCGGTTTCAAATAATAGACAAATAGATGTGCAGGCGAGTGTTTAACTGCATTTTAAAAAAGCACGAGCTCTGAACACGGTAAATCTTCGGAATGCTAAGGTGTTTATCACATTATGCTAAAATAATTATGTGGCTGAACTCATAGGTCTCTGTGTTCAGCTTTTGATAGTTTTAGCAATGTTATAAAAAATGTTAAAAACAATGGTTATTATGAATAAATTCTGGTACGAAACTACAAGAAACTGGAAAAATATTTTTGAGGCAAAATATTTTTGTTTCGAGAGTGACTACAGACATCTTTTATTTGACAATTACTAGCTATCGGTAACAGTGACATACTACATTTAGCGTAAATGCAAGACTTCCCCATATTAATATTGACTAGTTCCTTGTACGAATATTAATGCAATATTATACTGATTCAAATCAGAAAAAAATTATGAGTATAGGAAAAACTGTCTACAGAATATATACACAAAATCAAAACACAATAAAGAAACAGAGAAAAAGACAGAAAAATAAAACCGAAATGGAAGAAGAAACTCTCTCTATTCCACAGGTACACCTTAAATTTTTATCATCTCACTTTATTTTCACACTTGCACTTAAAACTACCGCATTAACACTAATTCACTTTATTCATTTATTTACTTAGAGACTGCTGTTTCCTCAGCGTATTAAGACTGCCTTAAACAGTGGCTATGGTTGATTAAATAGGATCGAACCCCACCAAATTTACATTGTTTATTATAATACTACCCCCAAAAACTTGACGAACGTATCTCGTATAACTACATTTTAATCATAATTCGTATTAACATACATTTTAAAACAATTAAAAACATTATTTAAAACGTATTTTATTTAATCATATTATCATATTACCTTTATTTTTTAACTTACAATCTATATTATTCGTATGACTTAGTATTAACTGGTAACATTGAATATACCAAATAACAACAATTGCTTTTTATTTTATAACAAAAACTATTAAAGTGCTTCGTTTGATTTAAATATAATCATAAAACCATTGTTTTTGTCATTATTAATACCATTGCTAACAATAGAAACATAAAATTTATAACTCTAAAATAAACTTGTAACTCTAAGTACGCTTTCTTAGAGTTACAAGTTTATTTCAGAGTAACAAAGAGATACAACGTAAAAAAAAGCTTACAAACTTACATTACATGAAATTGAGTGGCAAAATTAATTAAAAGGGTGTTAAATAAAAGCTTAGTATAGAATTTTCAAAGCCCTAAAAGATACAGTACATGGGACACTAATGCTTCTGATGTCTGCACGGAGCGACAGCGTGGCGAGCGAACAAGTTTTTACACGACACACTCGGTTTGTTGGATAAGAGGTGGCGATTACGAAATTTTTTTATTTGTATTGTTATAAAATAGTCAAGAAACTTGATAGACTTTACAGTGACAAGAATAAAATATATATATAAAAAATTAGGTAATATATTTAATATTATTTTAATTATTAGGCCATTGCGGATATTCAGATATCAATGCCTTTGGGAGATAAATAAGTCTTTCTTATCCAGCTATGCGTGAAAAGGAAAAGCGAAGCTAATATAAACCGCTATAATTATTGTCTGTCAATGTAGACATATCAATTATTTGTGTATGTTAGTACATATACGAAGATGAATTGTACAGTTGTTTTTTATTTTTAAATATTGAGGCCACCGTGGAGCAGTAGTACAGTGTCTGAATATAAACGCGATTGGTTTTGGGTTTAATTCCTGCACGGAGGAAAGATTTTATATATATTTTTTTCAATTAGCCGTTCTAGTACCTAAGACGGCGGCGTTAATATCCGCCACTTAACATGCAACACCACTCAGCGCCGCTCAACTCAAGCTACAAAAATAAAAACAAAATAAAACTGTAATTCACTTAATATATTTAAGTAACGCTTTAGTAAAAAATTTTAACAAATAATATTTAAAATAACGAAAACATTGAAATATTAATATTTCCATACTATAAATTCAAAAACAAAATATATAAGTAATTTCTATACAAAACAATTTAAAATTTAGTTCGCGTACACTTACCCCACACGGGTGCGACACAGTAAAGCTAATTGAAGGCGCCCCGAGCTGTGTCAGAGGGTTGGATTACACACGGTAATCGCCTTAGCGGCCGAACACCAAGTTTTACTACGCCTTGACGTGAGTAAAAGATACAATATAAGCTTATTTCATGAACAGAACGTATTATATATATTTTTTTATATAGAATAACGTATATTTATCGCGGAGGCGGTAAAAGCTTTTCTATACACGTATATATGAACTACTTATTAACTTCTACTTACGACAGCTTTCGTGGGCATTAGAATTAAGCATAGAAATATGTGAAAAATGTGCAAAAAACATATTTAGACTTTAAAAATGCTAAAATACAAACCATTACATAACAACTTTAACTTATTTTATACAGATATACTTCAGGGTCTTGGAATAAGCAAAGGCTACTTTTCTTCTATTTTTTACGAACATGCCACCGAAAATAAGAAACAGCGTTCACGCGGGCGAAGCTGCGAGCGGATCACTAGTCTTTAATAAATAGCCGTCTCGTTCTTCAAAAAAGTTAGTATGAAATCGGTCTATTTTCTTTATATATCTCCCGTAGACAGAGACAAGGTATCCGTCCACACGAACAAGTTTGTTTTGAGTGGCGTTACTAAATGCCACAATATTTTGTTTTACAATTTAGAATTACAAATGAATCGCACTTGCAACTAACTTCAAATGAAATCGCAGTTATGTATTATTAACAAGTGATGTAACGCTCACAGTTCAAATTTACATAATTATTTAGTCTGTATTCATACATCCTGAAAGCAATTAGATTTCATGGCAAACCAACTCTTTACGTAAAATAAATAAAACACTCCCCTTTTATATGAAAAGTTTCGTAAAATTTTGCAAATTCCCCATAACGTTATGGACGGTTGAAAATTTAAAAAGGAAAACATGTTGCACAAAGGTTTGAAAAATGAAGACACGGCTAAACTATCCTTTAAATAGACTAGGAAACATAATAAATGGCATGTCATGTCCGTCCGGTCTATTACACAAGCTCTGAAGCGCAGTTCCGCTTGCCGGCTTCGTGGAACCTTTTGCGAATAGAAATTTCAAAGTTTATTTTGATATTCTAACGTAGCTATATTTAGGTGTTGTTTTTTTATTTTACGTCGATTATGAGCTGTAAATTCAATTCGTAATTAAAGGCTTTTCTAAACTAAAGCTTTAAATTTCAAATGAAATCTTTTAAATCAACAAATCATTTTTTTAGCTTCACACTTTATCCTTAGCTTTTTACTTGAACTTTCTCCAGTATCAACGACGCTGTGTTCTAGAAGATCAACCCTGCCTCTTTTACATAACATTACATTTACATTACATACACCTATATACTATATAAATAAAACTAGCTTATAAATTACATACATATATATTTATGTATGTTTATTATCTTACAAATGAGATGAAATATAGAAGTAATCGTTGTTATTATGTATTAGATAGATTGAGATCGTGAAAATAATATAGCTTATATGGAACTTACTTATAGATTAAAATCAGCAGCATTCAGTACTCGCAAATACCATTTTTTTTTCACATAGCTAAAGTAGTTAGGATGAACGTAGTGTCAAGACACTCCGTTATTAAATTATAGCTCAAATTCTAGACATTGCGTGTTGAGTGATGGAACTCAATAACGATCTTTATTTTATCGGGGCCGAGAAATGAAAATAACTCAAATATAACCATTATCCCCGAGTATAAATCGGACTTAACCATTGCATCTACAGCCAGAAGCTGACCCACTACACCATGATGGTTAATTTTGTGACCATCGTGACTCAGTGGGACAGCATCTAACTGTAATTGCGATTGGTTGTGGATTCAATTCCTACTCGGCAGAAAGTTCGTAAATTAATTATTTGCATTTCTCCGCTCTGGTGAAAAAGACTAAGCTCAGTGTTGTATCCGCCACTAAATATGCAATATCTAGAATTCCGGTGGATAGTGATGAACTGGAGTGTCGTGACACTACGTTCTCTATGACTACCCGGTATGGTATTCGTTTTTTTATGTACATATGTGATAAACAATATATACGTATACAACCTTCTTATATTTAAACTTTCCAAAACAAAATCAATCAAATCGCTATGAAACTAAAAAACCAAGAATGTAAATAAGAAAACACGCAAAGTGCCAGCAAAAATGGCTTAACGAAAGGCGTCGAACAAATCTTACTTCTCGTGGCCATCTCGATTAGAACGATAAAAGGGTGGAGTCTTATTTCCGTCCACCGTATCGGTCTTCCCGAGGAAATGACTTTACTTTTCAGCTTATCTCTGAATTTCTAAAGAGTACTGCGATTATAAGGGTCCGTTCTTACAAGCTTTATCCTCTTAGCCTAAGTCTCATCAGCCGAATTGCCCTTATGTCACGATCTTGATACCTAAAAGTATTAAGGATATTAGAGGATCCCTTTATTTAAGAAACAGTTAGAAGATAATACTGGATGTTTAACCTTTCAATCTTGCGGCAACGTATTTATATCTTTGGTCGTAATAAATTGCTTTCCATGTGATGGAGGAGACACGTCGGATTGATGAAGCTTTTTGTCAGATAACAATACGTTCTGTTAACGGAAAGTTTATTTTGTATTAACATTTCACTGGATTTTATTAAATTTAGTATATATATTTTTTTTGTTATAGAAAGTTTTATATTTATATACAAATATTACAGTTGTTTATATTTGTGTAACTCTATGTATGTATGAGTATACGTTTTTTCTTGCAGATTTAAACTTCTGTTCTCATTCTCCTTGCCCCACGATTGTTCGTAGAATATCTTTGGGTAGCAGAAATTTGTAACAATCTCTCTACAGAAATGCTAACAACAAATATAAGTTGTAATAAACGTATAAGAATTTCGACGTAGCCGGATGTAGAACGCGTTGGTTTTTAGTTTTACGGTCAGGGAACTTGGCGCGGGTTCTAATCCCACTGCGTTAAAATTTTTATACGTTTCCTAAATATATGTTTTTCAATTTCCTAGGTGTGAATAGTACTTTATATAACAAAAAAATATATATACTTCATTAAAGATAATTCAGTAAAATGTTAATACAAAATAAACTTTGCAGTAACAGAACATATTGTTATCTAATAAATATATGAATACAAAGCGCTGGTCCTAACTTCAATTTCTTCTTAAGGCAACGTTTTTTTATAATATAAATATTATTTGTTTTGACAAAGTGTAGCCTTGATTTTTGTCTTAGCAACCTAACTTACAATATCTGTGAACATTTTCTCTACTCAATATCGATGAATCGAGTAATGCGAAATGAGAATGCGTGAAGTTAGCAAGTAAGAAGTAAGAAATGTTATATACACTTCGCTTTTCATTGAAGTTTTAAAACCATTAGATATTTTATCGATACCTCAAGAATGCTATAAATGCTATTGAATTTTACTACTTCGATTACACAGCAATATAAAATTCTTACTAAATTTCTTTGGAGATAAAGGTATTTTTAATGTAAGAATAGATAGGTACTTTTATATAACAATGTTTTTTTTTCAGCTTCTTGTTTCACCGCATTGCACGGCAGTCAGAGAGAAGCTAGTGTCAAGACTGTCCGTTCTCAACTCTTCGCCTAACTAATCATTCCTCCGAATATCGAACGAATCCACAACCAATCGCACTGCGCCACGATGGCCTTTTCAATCATGTTTCTATCTAACAACAATTTTTACTTTATATATTCAAAGTGTGCAGTAATCTGAAAATATTTTCCACATTCACTCTTAGTACCTATTCATAAACTGAAACTAAAGCGAGAACAAAAACATTCCCGGAAACTTGTGAAGTTCATATTGAAATTGTGAAGAAACTCGGAAGCGCACTAAAGATGCAAAACTGACAGATTTTGCAATTTTCCTCTTAGAATCAGAATATTTGAAATATACCTATATATATGAGTAAGCAAATAAGCTTACGGAATTAGTATAAAAAAAAATCATAATTTTATGTAACAATATATATGAGTGTTTGTAATTATAATTATAATAATCCTTGTGTATAAGACATATTAAGAAAACGTATAACAATTTTAACGTAGCGAGATTTGAACCCGCGCCTATTAAAACCGTTCAAGAGACGCGGGTAACTTGAACGGTGAATTTTTATTCGTTTTCTAAATATGTCTTTTTCAATTTCCTAAGTGTGCGATTAACACTTTAAAAAATGTTAAAAAAAATCCTTGTGTATTTCTGTTTCTTTAAAAACCATCTATGTCATGCCAACGTGGCACTTTGTGACAGCGTCTGACTGTATTCGCGATGGTCGTGAGTTCAATTCCTACTAGGAGTAATGATTATATTTAAATTGTTTTCATTGCTCCGCTGTGCTGAGAATTATGTAATATCACAATATTAAAATGTAACGAAACTTTTAATAGGAAAATTTTAGAACAATTCAAATATTCGTAAAACAGAATCATTTCGAATTTGTACTAATAACCTTAAAAGGTTTAGTAATAATATATATATATTTTGGGAACAATGTATACCAGCTGTTTCCAACCAGTCTACTTTTCAGAATAGCTATTTGAAACCCTCAATAAGCCGCTATTGGTACATTGCGGGTGATATCGCAATCTCAACAAAAGTCTAAAAGTTTTAGCCTAAAAACATTTCTTCGATAAGATTTTTTTGTTATTTCATATAGTATTATTTATTTTACGGAAATTTCTCTTTTAATTTCAAATCTAAATACTTGTTTAGATCGAGTTAGTAATTTATTTTATTAGAATAATATACGAAATAAGGTTGAGAAGCTTTTCTTGATGGGAGCAGATAAGCAACTATATTTTTTAAGAACTTAGAAAGCTCTGAATAAAGTATTTTATATATGTATATAGTATAATTATATTTTTATTAACAATATATATAAAAACAGCTTTATATAGGTAATCTTAACTCCGTTACAGCAAGGTTCAAATCTGACCAGAGCAAATGTTTATTATATATATAATGCAATATTATTATATCACAAAAATTAAGAAATCAGTACGTTATTTTATTTTTTTCTTTTATATAACACATTCTAAAAACAAGAAGCACAACCACCTTGACGCTGAATGAATTTACTAATTTAAATATGAAAATAACTTTTTTATCAAAGCTTCAGTCTTCATTTTCAGTTCAGTCCAATTGAAACCGGTTTTTAATACTATTGAATAGAAGTAAAGAACACCTCTGAATGTACTGTGAAAGGGAGAAAAGCTTCTAACTGATCTTGTTTTTGTCTCTTGAAAACTTGCTTATATTAACACATCTTTGCACAATTGTATTCAATAATATATGTGCAAATTGTGGACCAAAATGTATGGAAAATACTATTACATTCATTGACGCGTAAGATATGCGTTGCCTTAGAAATGAGTATATAAATTTGTACTTTCCTCATATTTTTTGTAAAAATGGGTCCAAGGATTTTATTATAACTCAAATCCTAAGTACATTAGGCACAATATTCATAATTTTATCAAGTATGAGTATAATTAAATAAATCTGTTAAATGTTCAAATTCAAATTATCCTTCATCAAATAGATTTTGGCAAGCACTTTTGAATCGAAGTATTTACATAAAGCTACCACCAATTCGGAAGGCAGTTCTGCTGGGAAGAGCTAGCGAGAAACTCAACAGGAACTTTATTATAGATGCATATACTCAGATGCATAAAAAACTTATTTACATTTTTTTTGCAGCTTTACGCTTTTTCCCAAATTGTAGGGTAGTCAGAGAGAACCTAGTCTCAAGACATTTCGTTCTCCACTTTCTGCCCGAAATCGAGACGTTGCGTGTTAAGTAAACCCAAAAGGTTTTATGATTATGTAATTTTTTTTTCATTTTAAAGTGTTATTTACACACTTAGCATGTGTAAATCATTTTTTAGAAATCGTATAATAAATTTTAACGTAGCGAGATTAGAACCTGGGCCTCTTGGAAACCATCCAAGCATTCTGACCACTATGCCATACCTTATATATACATCAAATTCAAATTTTATACTATTTCTAAAAATATTCAACATCTTGTTTTCCAGAATTATCTCATAATAAAACATCAATTTAGGTAAGAAATCCTTTTATTTCAGCTCCGTAACACAAACACCTTCCGTTTTATTTACCGTCAAAACCTAAATGAAGAAAATGTAACGTGCATTTACAAAGGAAACATTTAAAATATTAAACCGATCATTTGACGACTGTCTTAGCCCTAATGTGCGTGGGATTTGAGTTATAATAATAAATATTTTACACTTTATTGCCCACGACGACGGGGGTCTAATGACCAATTTAACGCTTATGAAGTGCAAATTTTCCGTTATACTGTAAAACGGGTAATTGTAATACGCCATTCGGCGAAATAAAGAATAATAAATGTGGAACGCACCTGCGTGACGATTTAGTCTGGTCTCTTTAATTTTATCTTTTCTTGGGATGAGCTCTTGCTACTAATGTTCATTATTTTTATTTTCGTTCCGTGTGTTTTAGTACGGAGGACATTATATAGAGAATTAGGATGTATCTAAAAATATACGCGATATTTTTGTGTTTAAAATTTCTTTTTTTTATTAAGCATCTGTATTTGTAGAAACTTCATGCATAGCAGGGTAGTCGAATAGCATATAGCGACATGACACTCCGTTCTCAACTTTCCGCCCGAAATCGAGACTTTGTGTGCTGAGTGGCGGGACTCATCGCCAGGCCTTGTCTTACCAGAGAGGTGGAATTAAATAGGTTTAGTATAAAAAAAAAGGGGGAGAATATAAAAATCACAATTGGGAATTAATTAATATGTCATCTTCATGATAATACGATATGAAATTTATCGCCATTCCAGGCCATCGTGACGCAGTCTCTAACTGTGAACACGATGGTTATGGGTTCGGTTCCCACCTGGGGTAGTGATTTTATTTATATCATTATCATTTCTTCGCTCTGGTACCAAGACAAAGCGCAGCGTTGAGTTCCGCCACTCAACACGAAATGTCTCAAGTTAACATATAGTTAATTTTTAAATGTCATCTATACTTATAATAAAATTGTAACTGATCGCTGTCTGCACATGGAAGGTATATGAAAAAAAATATTATTACAGGCATTTCGTCAATATAATAGAACTCAAAACAAGGATTTTTTATTTTCTTTTCAGATTTTCAGTATGCCTGTGCGTTTATGCACGCTAATCTCAAAAACGGCAGGCAGTTTTTTAAAATTAGATAGTTACTTAATTTCAATCGGTTCATAAACAAAAAAGTTATATAAGTTAAGTAATCCATATAAATTATCAAACACAGTTTGTGATTTAAGTGAGAATGTGTGCGGGCAAAAAAAGTTATAGTTTAGTCGCGTAGTTCGCGCAGGCGAAGCCGCAAACTGCTTACTAGTGTAATAATATAAATATACCTCGCCCAAAACAAAAAAATACTACACGGCCATTAAAGGACACATAAAAGCTTTATATATTGTATCCAATTTTATTTAACAACCGCAAGCACCTCTACAGTATTCAAAGTGGATCAATCAACAATCAAACGTTAACATCAAAGTGTCACGTCCGCAACTCTATTTGTGTAACGACACAACACTTCATTCATTATTTATGCGTATTTATTTACACAACGTATTACACTATTTATGTGTATTTACACGTGTATTTACGCCTTTATTCAATACCAATCTCGTTTCGTAAATCGTAAAATGTAAACAAGTAAAGATTTCCTATACATTTCGTATCCGTAGATAGTCAGTTGTCAACAACTGGTGATTCCGTGAAAATGAGTAGTGTATACTTTGCGGATGTATGGACGTCGCTCGTTACAGCTGTGTGCTTTTGTTATTATCGTTTTCAATCAAGTTTTATATTTAACTGTAATCGTTTTACTGTTTGGCGAAATTACAATGCAGGTTTTTTTGTGTGTTGAATTGTCGGAGTACTTTGAATAGTTAAAATCGTTTGCTTTTAAATAATTCATTTCGGATTGTAGTTACTTATATATTTTTTTAACATTTTATATAGTTTTATTCCCACACTAAGGAAATTAAAAAAGACATATTTAGAAAACGAATAAAATTTTTAACGCAGCGGCATTCGAACCTGCGCCTACGTTGAAATTCTTATACGCTTATTACAACTTTTAAGTTCTAACTTCTAACTTATGAAATACTAGCCAACCGCTCGTGGCTTCGCCCGCGTGAACTAAGACTGATTCGCTTTTACGTAAAACAATGAAATTCCTGAAAAAACTGAAGTAACCATGTTCATCGCAAGACCCTCAAGTGTCTCAACATAAAATTTCAGCGGTTTGGCCGTAAACGTCACAGACAAACATATTATTTTGGCATATATAATATAATTATGGATTAATATATACTTGGCTATAACGACAAGAAATTTACCATATTGATGTTTTTATGAATAACCCATTTGTTGAGTGGAGTATAGAAAATAAACACTAGCTTGCAAAAAAAATAAAAGTGATTAACAATTTTGGAAACAGAACTAAAAAAGAAATAAAAGCAACTATACCCATTTTCCCGCATATCAGGTTAGGCAAACAAAAACACTGTATCCAGCCCCATTCTCCGTTCTCGTTCTCCATTTTCCGCCCGAATTTGAGACATTGCGTGAACACAACGCTGCGCTTCATTATATCAAAAATTTATAGTCTGGAGACTGGTCTACGTATGTTAAGCACTTTACCTAAAACTAAAATACTTTCAATATAAAAGAATCCCCCGCTGGAAATCGAAATATCGACCAATGGTGTACAAGCAGAGGGGCAATGTAACGTTTTTATTACTCAAATATAACACCATAAGTATGTAAATTTAATATTTTTACGTTAACTTTTACAAGACACTAAAACAGCATCACATTAAGATTAATTTCATACGAAAACTTTTCATAGAATAGAAGTTTCAACGCTATTTGGACGCGTTGAAAATTTTAAAGTTTCCTCCGAGAGCCCAATTCATCCCATCTGCAAATACAAGTTTTAATTTGTTTTTTTTTTATTATATAATAGTTTAGTTATATATAAAGCTTACTAGCTAAGACGATGTTGAGTTACGCCACTCATCACGTATCTTGAATTGAGGCGGAAAGTGGAGAACGGAATGTCGTGCCACTAATTCTCTATGCTTTCCTGCTATACGGGAAAAGGCGTGAAGCTGTACTAACTTTAACTTAAAAGACCATTGTAATTTTTACAAGCAAACATTTTATTTGACATTTCATTTTAGCTCCCTTACGAGGCGCGCCTTGAGGCGCGGGTTCAAATCCCGCTGCGTTCAAATTTTTATACGTTTTCTAAATATGTCTTTTTGTAATAAATATTGTTAATATGGAACTTAGTGATTCAATGTATCGCTTTTATTATACTTAGAAAATAAGAAAATAAGCTATAATTCACGTTCACGGATATATATATATAGATAATTTATTTATAGGTAATTTAACGATTTACTACTGTACAATATTCAATTTGAATATAATAGTAAATATAGTGAGGTGCCGTCAGACAAATAGAATTGTGTACGATATGACATGATGTTGATTGTTGATTGTTGATTGATCCACTTTAAGATATGTAGAAATGCTTGCGGTGGTTAAATAAGATTGGTTAAATAAAATATAAAGGGTTTTCTTTTCTATGTTATTTTTATATAATGGAGCTACCTAAGTATTTTTAAAGACACTACATTATTATTGAGGTCATGGTGTGCCAGTGTAGCTGTAAACGCGATTCTCTTCGAATCAAACTCACAAACTATTTAAGTTTTTTTTTCTCCGTTCAGTTCTAACAGTTTAGTTTCGCCACTCAACACGCGATATCTTAATTTCAGGCTAAAAGTGGAGGACAGTGTGTCTTGTACGGTATTATTTTTATTATTTATGATAAAATAAAACAATTAATAAATAATAATACAAATTAATAATATTTAGTATTATTATTTAAATAATGGCTGGCTTGCGATACATTTTATAATAGAAAGGCTGCCAACGCTCGTCTCTAGATATGAAAACAACATCTTAGTCTAGAGTGAATGTGTATCAAGTACTTTAGCTAATAAACTATTAAGTATTATTATTATGTTTTTATGATAAATTAATACAATCCAATATATCGAAAATATATCTCATATACTAACTTTTTCAATAATAGCTTATTTCTGACTACTAGGCCTAATATTGAGAGTTAATAAACATAACAAAGTATAATAACTTTTTTGATTTTCACGATTATTTGATTATTACACATTTTGAAATGAAACTATTTAAACGGATTAATCGCGTATAATATCTATTAAATCTCTCGTGCCTAGTTGTGTAAAACCACCAAAGTTGTATGGGTTACCAAAAATACACAAAAAAGACGTACTGCTTCTTCCTATAGTTAGCCAAATCGATACGATACACGTCGCGAAAGTACTGTCTCATACACATCTCATATCAGGGATTCATACCATTTTGATAGCGGACTGAAAGACCTTAAGTTAGCTAACAATGAAACCATGGTCAGGACCAAGATTGCCAAGAGGAAGCTAGAGGAAAACAAGATGCCTGAGGAATATCTTGAACTTTTAGAACACTGCCTAGCATCTGGATATCTAATGTTCAATCAAGTATTCGATTTACAAATAGATGGCATTGCTATGGGTTCGCCTGTGTTCCCAGTAATAGCAGATATATACATGGAGGACTTTGAGGAGATGGCTCTTAGCAGTGCAACAAATATTGCTAGCCCACCACCACCCTACTCAGTTATCTACCGTTGGCAAATCTTTGTTACACAGAGCCCACCACTTCCACGACGCTGAACACCTAGGAGACGAGCTTCGACAGGTGAAGAATGCCCTTCATCTGAACAAGCTGCCCGTTCCCCGACAGCGTCGTGGGAAAACCAACAAGCCGCTCACAGTGGAGAGACAATTAGCGCTTCTATCATATGTGAAGGAGTTACAGGCAGGATTGGCAAAATCTAAAGGAAAGCTTCAGTAAAAACTATATTTAAGCCTAGTGAAAAGTAACATTCTTTTGCAGTGCGCTGGTATATACAAACTAGATTGTGACTGTGGCTTAACTTACATTGATCAAACAAAGAGAAGCATCGGTATAAGTGCGTGCAAGAATGGGCGTGTATTGAAGTCAGCTGTGTGTGAGCATACAACGCATAAACGCATATTCTCACTAGGGAAAACAGATATATCCCAAGGATGATCCGCGAGGCTATTGAAATACAAAAACACCTGAATTTCAATAAAGAAGACGGCTGGAAACTTTCTACCACCTGGGACCCAATACTGAAAACTTTGAAGTCTCAATCCGATCACACCAGAGAGCAAGATACAGTCAGCTTATTTTGCAAGAATCCAGGGCAGTACGCGAGGCAACTAAGAAATCGTTGGCGGTAGTTTGATATATTAATTGTATCGAATGACAGACAAATGCCACCCAGTCTACCTGTGACCACGGACTACTGTAAAGTGTCCGAAACGTCGGGTTCTAAAATGTATTTTCGAATACCAATATTATACGCGATTAATCCCGTGAAAAATAGTTTCATTTCATAACAAAGTATTTTTATTTTTCAATTATTCTCATTCAAAGTAAAATATTGCTGTAAAATCAAACCCGTAACCACCATAATACGTAACCTCAATACATCACTCTCAATACGGTATTTTTACTGTACAAAATTCTTACACATAACAAATACCTTCCTTACATAAATTCTTAAATGTGAAAAATGTCTGCATAATTCTATACTTGTCACCTTATTGAATAGGCTATATAATACGACACCACAAAATGTATTGAAAACATCGCAATTTTATCACAACAACGAAGGCGACGCTTGAAAAAATTCTCTTTATCACAATATGATAAAGAAATACCTTGAAGGGCTAAGGCAGTGTTCTGGATACCATTTCTTTTTACGAACAATCGATGTCTAACGTGGCGAATGATCGTGATAAACAGAAACGTGTTTGGAAAAGTGTGGGATAACAGAAAATGCCATTCAATTTAGGAATCCGATAAGGCAAATAAATCTACTTATTTCATCGGAAGATATATACACGTCTGGCCTAGAGTATTGTAGCGGTCAGCTAGATGAAGGGGCTATAAATTATTTGTGGTATATGTATATAAATGTGAAGGTCGTTATTTATAGTGTATTTCAATAGTTCTGTATAGTAATCTATTTTATTTTATCTTTACACGTCATTTAAAGTCGGAAAATTCCACTTTCCGTCCATTTGATAATTGGCTAGTGAAACTTAACGCCGCATTTTGTATAACCTGGCCTGAGAAACGACACAATTGGAAATATAAACTTCTTCTTCTTCTTTTAAGGTATTATATAGGAAGATTCAGGCAGTAAACGTGCAGTGTATCGACTGTTAAGGAAACAAAATTACAAATTTTCTGTTAACTTAAACTCTAAAATTTTTAACATAACAGGTTTCGAACCCGAGCCTTCTGATATCCGTCCAAACGTTCTCACCAATTAAGCTACGCGCTCAATCAAACTACGATTCTACTACAATTCTTACAAGCTTGTTAAAATTTATATTTAATAATACGTTTTTTTCTTAATTATTGCTCTTACTCTAAGCGTTACGCTTTAAAAACATAAAAAAACTGAGCTGTTTACCGTCCACATTCAGAATTAGTAATATAAATAATTCATATCTCTAACATCCATTTATAATCTCGTGCTGCTGACGAGCTTTGGTTGGTTAGTTTTATTTACTGATTCACCAAAGTACATATATACATAAAAAATATACAACTACAACTTCTAGAGCATCTAAATATGTAGATAGCTGCCAAAATTCTATGATATACAGACCACCGTTTACACGAATATAGTTAAGTTAGTGACTTTAGTTAGATTTGTCTTGAAAATGGGTCAGCGGCAAAGTTCGAACACGAACATATTTCAAAGAACAGTACAAGACTGCAGTGTTTAAGTTATTGTTTATAACAAATATAATCATAAGTAACGAATTATTCCAAGCAATAAATATGTTTTAATTATTATTAATTGAGATTTCTGATGATAAATTATGTTTAAATTGAAGCTGATGGTCAAGTATTGGAACAAAGCGGCATGTCCTCTATCATGTCAGCGGCAGAGATGTTCTAGAGTCAAAACACTATTGTTTTCACTGTCCGCCTGAGCCATTGGGTGCTGAGTGGTGGAACTCAACGCCTCGCTTCGCCTTACCAGAGCATGGAAATGAAGATAATTTTAATATAGTCAATACCTCGAGTAGGAATTGAATTATCACCAATGACATTTTCAGACAGACGGTGTCCCACAAAACAAAAATTAATTGAAAAACACAATTGTTTTTTTGAAAACGTATAAAAATTTCACCGCAGCGGGATTCGAACAAGCGCCTCTTGGAAACTGTCCAAAATAAACGGGTTCCAAGTGTGTGATTAACACTTTGAAAAATGTAAAATAATTATTATTATGTTTAATTTCACTACCGTTCAATCGAGACTTACTTTTAAACTTTCAAAAGCTTATATAATACTCTGATCTGGCACAATTGCTTCCGTAAGCACCAGAGACTAGCATCTGAACTTGAGCCTACCTCAAGATATCCAGCCATTTGATATTAGGCACAAACTGACAAGTGAGCTGGCGTCCAGTGATATCTCAATTCCAATAAACGTTTCAATCTAAGTCCATCGCACAACCTATCGAGGCATAGGGCAAGGGTTAATCGATAGGAGTTTATGCGACGTGTTCCATTGGACAGGGATATTACTAAATTTTAGAGGTATATATTTTGTTGTATAGTGTCGTGTCACTATATAAGTATTGCTTATTGCTCTGAAAAATAATATTTAAAGGATTAATATGTGTGGAAGTAATACGATTTGAATTTAACTGCAGGTTAGCTGCCACTGTATTAAATAATTAAATTGTTACTTTTATATTTGAAACGAGCAACTGTTAATTTTCTCGTCGAGTCTTGTTAGTAGAGCCTTCCGAGTCGGTGGTAGTTTTATGTTCATTCGACGATTCAAAAGTGCTTGCAAAAGTCTATTTAAAGAAGGGATATTTTGAATTTGAATTTTGTTTTTTTTGAGTAGCCTTATTTATAAAATATCTGGTTTTAACGAATATTTTAGTCCATCCGACATTTCGAACACTTTACAGTTGTCCGTTGTCACAGAGGTGGCCTTTCTTTATAATAATGTGTAAATACCCTAATTCTTAATATCACTTTTTTAAGTTAATTTTTATTCTATATATTTTCTGCACGTAACAGGCTGGCAGAGATAACCTAGTGTTGAGACACTCTATTCTTCATTTTCAGCTGTTTTAAAGACATTGCGTGCTGTGTATATTAAAAAAAAATTGAATAAACTTCTAGCAGTATAGACAGTAATCCACTGCGTCACGATGGCGTCAAGTATTCAAAGGAATAGTTAATTTGAAATATTGAATATTAACATATAATTTGAATATAATATAATTAATATTTAAATATACATATTTACTAATAAAAAAATATATATTAAGGGGCAGCGTCTGACTGCGTATTAGATAGATGGTTTTCTGTTTTCTATTTAATCCCACTCAGGTAAACAATGATATTTAAATTATTTTCATTTCTTCGCTGTGTTAGGACGAACAGAGTGTCTTTACACTCGGTTTTCTCTGACTACCCTGCTATACGGACAATAGTGTGAGGATGCTTTTTACTATAAAATGAAGATGCTATTTACCATAAAACTTGAATAATTATTAGAAAATTTTCCTACATGATTAGCTTTTTAATACCATATTTAACTTATAACTTTAGGTGTAATAGCCGTAGTTTATACTTAACGAGTTTATTTGTATGAAAATACCCACAAATGTATTTAATCTAAGAACATTAGAGAAGGCCCTTAAAACGTGTAAATTAAACCCTTGTGTACCACATTTATGATCTTTTTTTGTTTTTGAACTTATTCATATGGTGATAATATATATATATATTAATTAAGTAATTAGTTTAAAACTTATAATTAATTTTTAAGAAAAATATATAAACAAGCAATTGTAAAATATGTTTATTGAAAACAGTCTTGTTTTTACTTCTCTATATAGATTTCTATTACAATAGAAGCCGGAGCTGTGTTTTCTAGTTTCATGTATATTCATGTGTCAATATAAGAAAATTTAATTAAAATCAACGATATTTGAACCACTTTACCGGTCGATTTGCTTCAAAATTTGCAAACTTGTGTCCGAATTTAATTATAATACAGTATTATCATAGAAGAAACTTCTTTTAGTTTCATTTCGAAACTAATATAAAATACATTAAAAAGCTATACTTTTAACTTTAACTATCGTAGCGCAGTGGGGCAGTGTCTGACTGTAAGCGCGATTGGTTGTGGGTTCCATTCCACGGACGAACGAAAATGATTATATTTAGAATATTTGCATTTCCGCACTCTGGTACTAAAGACGCTAGACGACGATATTATTAATAAGTTCTTTGATTTTCACGATTATTATACATTTTGAAATGAAACTATTTTAACCGGATTAATCGCGTACAATTATATATAATAAACACTACTGTAAAGTGTTCGAAACGTCGGATTCTAAAATGTATTTTCGAATACCAAAATTATACGCGATTAATCCGGTTAAAATAGAATTTCAAGACGATATTATTATTTAGACGATAAAACGTTAAGGTGAAACCTATGTATTAGATAGAAAACCTTTATATTTTCAAAAAAAGACAGTATTACAAACATATACCTTATGTCAAGAATTTACAACATCTTACTCTCTATACATTAGACGATGAAAGCTAAGCTGACCATACCAAGTGTATTGATCAAAGAGCAACTTAGTTTTTCAATCCTTTCAGCGTGTGCCCCTTCTATACGCTATTCAGTAACGTTTTCATATCACCGGAAATGGAGTGTGCGTAGAGCACCGTAAACATCGCAAGACGCATTCAAATTGTAGACTCATTGTAAGAAAGGAAGTGGCCGCCTTTCTTGCAACGCTTGCATAATCGGGGGCAATCTTTACCCGTGGCTTACTGCGATGAGAGTTTTCATTTTTAATTTATGTGTTTGCGTGATTATGTTTATCGCGATGAGATAAATACTTGGGTTTTTAATATTTATGGTATATTTTTAAATTATGAGCAATAGTGGCGCAGTACGTGTGACTGAATGTTATTGGTTGTGGGTTCGAATACCACTCGGAGAATGATTAATTGAATAAAATGAAAGTTCCACCATTCGAAACATAACACCTCGAATTCTGGCGAAAAGCGGAGAGCTCGATGTCGTGTCACCAGATTGTCACTCCCTAACTTGCTATGCGGAAAAAGGCGAAGCAACTTTTTTTTGAATATATTTTAAATGATGATTTCGAGATTAATATAAAGACTTATCTGGTAACTTTGAAAAACACATGACTCACATTGAAAATAAGTGATAATAAAACCAGATAATTAACTAACAATAAACAATTTATAAAAATTACTGTTTACATTTTACAATATAATTTTACAAACAAAATGTAAGCTAATAAATTAAATTTCTAAATTTTTATGGGGTGTAATTAAAATGGGTCCGAATTCCGCTACATACTCGTACAGTATCCTCGAATTAAACAAAACGAGGCCGCTGCTTTGAACGTGCCGTCGTTAAAAGTAAAAAAAATGGAGAACATAGTGATTCTATCACTGACTTATGTCAAAACGTAGTGTTTAGTCACAAAGATTTCTATTTCATCAAATTTAGATAGTGAATATAAAGACAACAGGCAACGCCACGGTATTATATTAATTTATATCGAAGTACTTACTATCGCGTTGCATTTTAAGTTAGAAACAATCAATCGACATTTTAGTTTGCGATGTATCAATTTACAATTTTAAGTGAGGAAATGGTATAAAAATCTATGTTGGTTTTAAAGGTGTAATTTTTTATAACATTTCCTATTTTTTAATAGTAACCTTTTTAATATGAAATTGAAAATGACAGGTAGAAAAAATATAAGTAAAAAGTAACTCTATACATATAAGTAAGTAACGCTTTACATATAATAAAAATGTAACTGATCAGTGTCTGTACATGGAAGATATATGAAAAAATAATTATTATGGGCATTTATCAATATAAACAATAAATTTTTATTTTCTTTTCCGTTTGTCTGTTTATCTGTTTGTTTGTGCAAATCTCAGAAACGGCTATAGCGATATAAATATATTGTAGTAAATTTCCCTTAACATTTAATATTTATTTCATTTCAATCAGTTCATAAACAAAAAAATTACAACCATTTAAATTATAAATTTAAGCGAAGTTTATGATTCAATTCAAACAAGCGAAATAGCTTACTCGTTTAGTTTACCCAGGCGTAGCCGCGAGCGGGTCGCTAGTTTTCTAATTTAAATACTCCATAGCAGAGCAGCCATGTGTACAAATTTAAAAGAATTACACTTTTTACATGACTACTCCAGTTCCATCAAGTTCCATCAGCTAACGTTCGTAAGTGATAGGAATGATTTTCGATTGAATTAATGTAGTCGTAAACAACGTTCCTATCTATAGTCTGAGCTCGAATATACATGGTGTTTGCGACTGAGTCTCGTTTAGGTCTAGTATAGAATACAATGTTTTAAGGCTGTATTCAATACAAAAATACAAATATTCAAATAAGTTTCGTCAGCAGTTTAATGGCGGCATTACTTTTTCCTTCACAATTTCAACTTGTACTGTATTAAGCGGCATATAATCTATGACATTAATACGTATACCTAAATCTAATAACCGCCGATCTGCTATATTTTATGAAAAAAACAACTACCTAAGAAATATTTCTTTCTTTTAACACATGTATATTTTATGTAATAAACAACGTTCTTCTATCTCTCTCTGTCTAATAAAATTTATATTATCCTTTTTTCTCAGTTTTTTTCTAAATAACAGATGATGCAATAAAACTCTAATAACAGATTGAAGTGGAATACATATGTGCCCTAAGTTATCGTCGTCGACAGCGCATTTTACAACTGCTAATACTTTTACCATAATATACAATATCCAAATCATTCAAACAATGGTAACAATTTAAATTCTCTATGGCTAAAAATAAAAAATATGGTAATAAATACAACAGAATTAAGTCGCATGTTCTGACTTTTGTTAGTTTGACTTTAAGTAATCAAAAACAATTTACACAGGTTATTAGAAAAAAAATATTATTTTTTAAGTGTATACTTTTGTTATTATGTAGATACATTTATTTAATATTTTTGTAATGATAATGACTTTAAAACAAGATATCAATCAAGAGTTTTAAAATATGTAACTGTGGCAACGAGGACGACACACGTGCACATTCTTACATTTAATTCATTTATTATTTTAATTTCAAATAATGCATAAATTTTGTAGTAATTTACAATAAAAAATATAATTTAAATTTATCATATTTTTTTATGTTTTTTGTTCTGCACAAATTTCTTAACATAACATTTTTGTTTGCTGTGAATTTGGCGCGAAAGAAAAGGGCGCGTCAAACGACACTCGCCGCCATGTTACATTTTTATATTATAAACATTTATTGACGGCTTAGTTTAGTAAATATCGGTGTATAATAGTTGTTTTCATTAGTTAAAAGCAGAAATATTGTGCAATAACAATGTAAAATTAAATCAGTTGCATAGTTAGTTATTTGTGGTTGCATCAAAATTATAATTCATCATACAAATTATACACATATTGAAATGTGCACAAGTATGTGGAAACAATTGCATACTTGCATTCTTTATTTAAAATAGTTTTCTAATTATCATTTAAGAGTGACCCTAGAAAATGGCAAAATAATCAAATATTTAATAAGTTCGTGTATTCATTTGTTTTTTTAACCATATTAATTAATTATAATTAATTAATACGGTTTAAAAAACAGATTACAAATATATATATATATATATATATATTGCGAAGTTCCATCAGCTATCATCTGTAAGCGATAGGATTGATTTTCGATTGAATTAATGTAGTAACAAACGTTTGTATTTTGTTTTGTTTTGTTTTACTCACATGTAGTGTTAGAGCTATTAGTGTCATGTACCGCTTGTAGCCAAAATATCTCAGCTGAATCGTATCGGCGACTTTGTCAAATTGACTTTAGTATTCTTTTATTGTATTATTGTTTAATTTTATTTTTTGTGCAATTATCGCTTAGTGCTTTGTGAATTGATATTTTGGTACTTGTATTAACTTGTATGAAATCAGACAACTGTTTATCTCTTATTTAATATAGCGACAAACTACTACGCA
This sequence comes from Podotricha telesiphe, assembly GCA_038994665.1. NCBI lineage: Eukaryota > Metazoa > Arthropoda > Insecta > Lepidoptera > Nymphalidae > Podotricha > Podotricha telesiphe. The sequence continues at coordinate 158,514 of JAOYRR010000507.1, read as the reverse complement.
AAGTTTACAACAAAAAAAAATATGGTCAAAAGTAAGCGAAATCATATGACAAATATTAATTTGTGAAATATTGAGAAACAGGGTTTAAATTTCAAACAGTTATAAATTTAGTGCATCAGTGCCATCAGTTAATGGACGAAATCATAATTGTGATTTAATATGAAACTAAACAGTTATAAAATAAGAGTTGCGTTAATACAACTTTACCGCCATTACCCACCACTTGATTTCTTCAATGAGATTGTGCGCGACGTTGCCGCTCTGACAGGTTAGTGTCCGCTTGCGTCATATGTAAAACAAATAGCGTTTATCCATATCCATATCCATTAGACGTAGGATATGTATAATAAATAATATGTGAAACATTAATTTATATAAATCATCTTACATTAAATTAAATATTTTTAGTTCGAATAGTAATCGAAAACTCCGCTATGGACGTCAGTCATATGCAGCATGCCGATGCAATATTGTAGTTCTAACAATAGGACTCCGAATAGAAAAATGTAGATGGCGCTGATTGAAGCTGAATCGCGCTATCGTTACGTTCTGTTCGAAAGTATATATAAAATTGATTTTGGTTATTACAGCAATTATTTTCATTTACCCTCTGGTAAAAATCTATTTTTTGTGAGACCATCAAGTCTTTTGATGTGTCTCTTATAATATATAAGAGATTGGTACATAGTAGAATTGGTTGTACTTAAAACGCAACTTATTTATTATGGCATGCCATATGCAATTATGTATAAGGTCACTTCATGAAATAGTCTATTTTATAATATGTTTACTGTATGATAAATTGTCGTTACAGAAAAATGTATGTATTTGAAACAATTTATTTGTAATTCGTATAACAGTATGAAATGAAACTAAAAAAGCACCAAATCTAAATTTAACAAGACTATGTGTTTGAAATACACTTAACACATATACGAAATCATGACGTCGAATCGACAATAATACAAAATTAAATTATTTTTATAGAAATAAACACTACTTAAGTGAACTTGAATGAAGTCTGGATGCATTCTATATTCATTATAGATATATAGTTTTATTGACATAGATGTCAGATCAGCGCTAATAATCTATAAATAGATGGTTATTAATAAGAGACTCATCATAATAATTAGATGGTCTCACAAAAAATAGATTTTTACCAGAGGGTAAATGAAAATAATTGACGTTTCAAGGGAAGTCGTTTTTATTTATACTTTAGAATAGAACGTAACGATAGCGCGATTCAACTTCAATCAGCGCCATCTATGATTGGTTTTGTAAAACTTTAACTTTTCTATGCAAATATGTATATGGCGTAATAGAAGACATTGATACAGTAATAATTATTTGTCTTTTATGTATTTTAGATGTTTAATTTTTATTACATTGTGTGTTTTCAATTTCAGAGCTCATATTGTATTACAAAAAAATATTTATTAATATAAAATATTTTAAACATTATTAAAGTGTTATTCACACTAAGAAAAGTGTAAAACTTTTTTTACAAAAAGTATGAAAATTACAACGCGGCGGGATTCGAACATGCGGCTTTTTCAAATCGTCCCAGCGCTCTAACCGCTAAGTCTAATATAACATAATAACCAAATAAGTACAATTTAAATTCTTAAATATAGCTATTAATACACGTAAATCCTAAGGAATACTTTTAGAAATATAATTCCTAATAAGTAGCTAATAAAAACAAATACTTTCCACACACAAGATGAATTCATCTAAAAAAATCTGTTTTAATCGTTTAAATATTTCCATAGCTTCACAAAATACAGACTAATACCAGGGTCTATAGTCATAGGGAAAACGAATGCTCTTTTCAAAATGAAAAGAAAACACTACGTCTCGGCATCCATTCCTTCGCACTCGGCAAAATTGAAAAGTCCACTTAGTAAGAACTTCCGCTTAGACGAAAGGCACAATCTCAAATTGTTTACGCCTTCATGCTTGTGCTAAGAAACACTTTGTGATAAAGGTGGAATATTTGAGTACAGCTTCTTCGATGCTACAGTAAATACTATTCGTGTCCATTAAAATTGTTGTTCGTTCATGGAACGATTTGAAAATCTTGAGTAAGTGTATAATCGAATATTTTATTTTATAACAGCTTTTTATTCGACTTAGCTTTATATTTTTTCCGTTTAATTTTGTGTCAAGAAACTCCTTACTTATAATCATTCCCCTGAGTGGGATCCAATCCACAACCCATCACGCTGGCCCACTGCGCCTCGATGGACGAAAGATGCCCCATTGTTATCATTTTTAATTTTATTTTATTAAATATACGACTACCATATATTAGATACTTAAGTAGGTACTTCTGGTCACCCATAACTTCGTTTTCACAGAATTAAGTTCATTTTAGTCCCGTAGGTATTTTGGGAAATCTTTTCTTTGTATTTTTCTAAATCATCATGCCAAATGCAGCTTTATACGGTTAGTAGGTTCGGTTTTTTTATATATGATAAGCTTACGTTTGATCACACACAGCCTGTGCGTTGTTTTGTAAGTCACTCATTGATTAATAGATTAATTTAACATGTTTTAAAACTTATTTACTTAAGTGCGTCCTGCATTAAAGATAAAATAAATGTAATTTTAACTCGTTTTTTTTCGTAAACTTTGTTTTGGATGAATAAATCGACTGCCCTACGTAAACAGACCGGTAAACGTATTTGTTTTTAATATTCACATATCCATCGAATGGAAGATGAGTCCACAAGCATTACTATCTGTAGTTCATTTGCCAACTGCATTATAATAAAGTCATATATATATTATTAAAAATACAAACATTTAGCAACATGAAAACACATAGTTTTCATCCATATGCATATTCAAGGCTATTATACCGCAGTAGAACAGCGCCTCACTAAACACGATTGCTCGTGGGTTTGATTCCATACACGGGGGACTATATTTAAACTATTTTCTTGGACTGGTCTTCATCGAGCATTAAACGCGGCACCCACTACTGTACGCGAAATGTCAGGTAGGTATGAAGAACAAAGACACCAGGCCCTGTCTGAGTACCACCCTGCCGCGAAAACGCGTTTACTTAGTACAAATAAGCGTGAGATATTTTAAACAGAATTAATGTCAGCATTTAAGGATTTTCAACTTCAGAGTTGTTAACTGCTACATAAAGTGATAAAAGGATTTTAAGGTATAAAAGTTTTAATAAAACAACCCCTAAAGGACTTAGTGGAAGCTATGAAATGTTGAAACTCACATCATCTCGTTTTAGGTACAAAATACACAACGAGTGTAGTGAGTTTCTTAGTATTTTTTTTTTATTTTCACACTTTAGTGTCAAACTCCGTTCTGCATTATTTAATAGGCTGATATAGCTAAACTCAATATTATGTACCTATTGGATTTGATATGGATGTTTTACTTAGTTCTTTATTTTATTGGTTCTTCTGAATTTTACGCTGCAAAACCAAAATCATCTATCTAATCACTGTATAAGTTCAATGTCTCAGTTACATATAATTTTTTTATTATTTGATTGATAAACTGGCTACATAAAATATGTATTCTTAGTCAGTGATGACTATCCCGCTGTGCGTGAAAAGGCGTAAAGCTGCCTATTACGTATAGTATTAACGTGAATAGAAGTGCAACGAGGTTAATTTTCACTAAATATGTAAAACGATGCAGATTTGAAATATGAAATTTAACACTACTTTTGTACAGTACAGTGTACCACTAGCTTTATATACACTTATCGCTTTTATAGAAGTACTCCACGTTACACTTGAGTAAAGTCCTGTTTATGACTGCATTTAAGTAAGCACCGAGCTCAGGGACTTCGTAACGTTGCTTTATTTTGGGATTTATGACGACTCTCGTCATTTTCAGTAGTTTTACAAACATAAGCAACTTATCATAATATTCTTTATGCTTTGTTTCCCGACGAAAGAGAGAGAATATCTAGTATAATATCATATAACTGACGTTCGTTTGACGCGAAATTCTCTATGTATGTAAAAATGTAACTGATTGCTGTCGGTATATAGAAGATATATGAAAAAATATATTATTGGGAACATTTATCAATATAATAGAACCCGAAACAATGATTTTTAATTTTCTTTTCTGTTTGTCTGTCTATCGTATTGGCTGTGCGTTTGTGCCCGCTAATCTCAGAAACGGCTTAACCAATTTAAATGCAGTTTTGGATATTGTATTTTGGTAAATTTTCTTTCACATATCAATCGGTTCGTAAATACAATTTCAAACCGTTTAAATTATAAATTTAAGCAAAGTTTGTGGTTTAAGTGAGAACGCGGGCGAGCGAAAAAGCGGAATAGTTTAGTTGTGTAGTTTACGGAGGCGAAGCCGCGAGCGAGTCGCTAGTGTATCGATATAATATTACTACATTAGTACTCTGTGCTCATTTAAAGAAAATTCATATAAAAAGTACTTGCTACCCACAATTTTGTGGGTATAATTCATACATACTCTTTCTATTTACTTTTTTTTTATAGTTTACCTGACTGGTGTATTGGTGGTTTTACATCGAATTTTTCAGACCTTTGATTATTACATGTTACGCCCAGGATTGATATCTATTCAACGATAAAAATCATTTTATTCCAAACAGACAAGACAATTGTAAGTCATACATTTTTATGAGTTTTCTAAGACAATTTTTTTAGCTACACGCATTTACCCGCATAGCAGAGAACCTAGTGTCGAGACACATGATTCTCCGCTCGTCCGAGACATTGCGTATTGTCAAACAATAGACGCTGTACCACTGATCCCCGTTGGCCTTAAATATATTAATAAGTCGCTCTTTAATACTGCATTTATAAAAAGGAAAATATATTAATTATTATTACTAAAAGTTGTGTATCTTAACATATTTATTGTCATATTTTGTATTTAAAAAACTGTATAGCGTTATTTTGTAGTAGAGTGATAATAATTTGTGTTACCAAAAAATAGTAATGTTAAATAAATGTTAAATATTTAATATTTATTTAACATTACAAAAAATACTATCTTAGAATATAGTGTATTTAATATTTACATCTATACATATACTAAAAATGTAACTGATCGGCGTCGGTCATGGAAGATATATGAAAAAACATATTATTACGGGCGTTTGTCAATGTAATAAAAGCCAAAACAGTTATTTTTCTTTTCTGTTTGTCTGTTTATATGTTTGTTTGTGCACGCATATCGAAACGGCTTAAGCGATTTAAATACAATTTGGTTCAAATGACTATTGTATTGTGGTAAACTTCCCTTAACATATACAGTTTATTTCATTTCAATCGGCTCATAAACAAGTAACTTACAACCATTTAAATTATACATTTAAGCAAAGCTTGTGATTTAAGTGGAATAGAACGTGGGCTGGCGAAAAAATAAAATAGTTTAGTCACCTTGTTTGCGCAGGCGAAGCCGAGAGCGGTTCGCTAGTACATAATATATATAGAATTTTATTTAATTTTATGATTCATTGTACGTGTGTAGTTTTAATAGAATCATATTATTATTTCTGTCGTTTTTAGACTGCACCATGCTCGCTCTTTTGGTGAGATCCTTAAAAGACGGTTGCACGGAATAGAGTGCTATTAGGGATAAAGCTGCCTTTTTTATTTTATGATTTTAAGCTCTCTATAAATTGTATTAATCTTACTGTAAAACAAGGATTTTTAACGATACAAAAGGACTGTATACCAAAACGTAAGCGGTTTTTTAAGCTATTCCAGCTAGCGACTCACTAGCGGTGCGCAAACGCAACTATCTTCGGTGAATGACCCGAAGTGACCTCACCTGGCGCAGGTAATAATTTTTTACCAACATCGCTGAATTTTGGCATTTATTATAATTATTAATATTATAATTATTTAAATATGAATAATAATAATAATTAATTAATTAACTTAATAAAGGTAAGTGGGAGTCGCCCATAGTTCTACTAAAAGTATTAATAAACATTTAAAGAAATATAAAAATATTTTCATATATATATATATATATATATATTTACATTCTTGTTTTCGTAGTTTTCGCACAATTGAAGAATTAAACTGAACTACATTCTTGTTAATGTTAAACTAACCATCTAACTCAAAGGAACGATAGTTAAAAATAGTATAAATCACTAGAAAATCCAGTTAAATTAAGAAAGTCTAACCTAACCTTAAAAATATATACCGTCATTTATTCCGTGTAAAGTTAGTAACTAATATTCAATTTAAAAGCTTTATTAAATGCTAGATTTTACAAAGCTATCATCTAGTAAAAACCAGTTCTAACTGGAGGAAACGTGTTCTTAAAACTAGTTTAAACTGTAAGATACATTCACTTGTAGTTTGCACGATATAATATACTTAACAAAATACTGTTGTAATTCAGAATGGATATCTTCAATGTACCTAAGTACAGTGCAAACTAACCGTACCATATTAGTTCGACCGTGTAAAACTTGATTCAGTAGAACAGTGCACGGGATGGACATTCTCTTTAAAATATTTTCTCTAAGTGCACTTCAACTTCAAGTATTTTAAGAAATTCTTAAACACGAAAGAAGTAGAATTATTTATTTATATAAATATCTTTTTAGCTATTGTTGTTGTATTTATTTTATTTATGAAATGAAATAACACGTTCTCAAGTCAACATTTAATTTTTATTGATCTATGGTGTCCAGTCGCGAAGTGTGAAAGTCTGGTGAGGTAAGCCGGCGTTATAAATAAATATTATAACTTCGTTTAGTTTAAGGTTGAAATGTAATAACTAGAATAGATTTTTGTATAACTTATTTATTTTATTAAATTTATTAATAACTTATTTATTTGTTATAATGTACAAAAGCTAAGCCGGTGGGAAACGTTTTATAGGTATAAATAAATGTCCATACACTTCGCCACTGATGGTTTCTATACACTAGTGAATGTTCTCTTGTTGAAAAGTGCAATTACACTATACATATACGACAATCACGTCGTCGATGGAGCGACGAACGACGACGAATGTGATGGATCGATCGGCTGGGTTAGTCTTAGGGACTGCTAGGCTCCATTAGACTAGTCTGTTTCCAGTCGCGTCTACCTCGCAATTTGAATTTCTCGCTCCCTTTAGTGCTACTAGATTTGGGCCCCGGGGCCGTCCAGATATACTCGAAACAGCCATACTGCAGGGCGCCTATCTCAAGCTGGGCTCTATCGAGGTAATAGCAGAATTAGATTCCGACCATAGAGCGTTACTAGTCAAATTAGGGCCAGAGTGTCCCCAGTCACCTCCGAAAACTAACATCACGGATTGGAAAAGCTTCTCGCAACGTATACGGGATCCAGAACGCGACGACACTAACAACAACATACCCGACAGACGTTACTCGTTAGAGGCCGCCGAGACGGCCATAACCTAACCTCGCGCATATCTTTTCGCGTCGAAGGGTCGTCGCCACACGACGGTCTTTAGGAGGCGAAGTACCACAAGGCTCCACCATATCCCCGCTACTGTAAAACTTGTACACCCATGACATCCACAGAGCCCCATGCACCCACCTCGCACTCTTCGCGGACGTCACCGCAATATTTTCTTCCGGTCACGTCTCATTAACATAGCCAACCACCTACAGGTCGCTACAGACCGTCTAGGCAAATGGCTCACCAAATGGCGCAAACCCTGAAAAGAGTTCCTCTGTGTGCTTCCCTCTTCGTCGCACAGACGACATGCCCATAGTCCTTCTGTTAGGCAAGCCCATACCCGAGGCTCCATCCTCGCGATACTGCTTGAGAAGGTGCCGTCACACTTTGTGTGGCTCAGTTCACTGTAAAGACCAATAGGGCCGACACCATTAGCCCACATAACCTAAACTATCTGAAAGCTACTTAACAAGAACTTTGAAATAAATAACTTGAAAACAGCATCTTATAAATATAAAAGAATTCAAATTGAATGCATAATTCAATTGGGGACGCCTTAACCACCAAAATTGCAACGACACATTCATACGTTCTCTAAATTAAATGCGAAGTTAAAACAATAACTTCAAATAAAACTATAAATATACTCACGTATATTCTCATAAAATTACTATTAGTGAAGCCATTAAAGCTATATTTAAGCTTTGTTCGTGAAATCGTATCAGGTCATAATGTACTGTACTATGAATGCAGCGTTCGCGTAAATTCTTGTATACATAATATATACATATGAGTACGTTCGTATATTAAGCCTGTGGCTACGTATTTAATATTTGAAATATAGCAATTACCTTTTTAATATTAGTTTCTCTTATGTATTGTTATTTATAGTAAGCTTTTTAATGCTTACTAGCGACCTGTTTGCGGTTTCGCCTGCGTAAACTACACGACTAAACTGTTAAGCTTTTTCGACCGCCCGCGTTATTTCTTAAATCACAAACTTTGCTTATGTTTATAATTTAAATGGTTGTAATTTATATTAATGAACCGATTGAAATTAAATAAACACTAAATGTTAATCTTAATTAATTACCGAACTATCGTACATTGTATATCGTCAAAACTACATTAAGTTATTATGCCGATTAACCGTTCCTGAGATTAGCGTGCACAAACGCACAGACAAACAGATAAACATACAAATAAAAAAGAATTGTAAATTTCATTATTTTGGGTTATATTATAGTGATAAAAATGCCCCATGTAATATTTTGTTTCATATATCTTCCATGTACGAAAACGATCCGTTACATTTTTATTATAATAAATAAAATAATAATTTTATTATAATGCTATACAGAAAAGGTAAAGCTGAAAAGAAATCATACTAAAATCCAATTAATTTCGAAAAAAAATCACCAATTAGCAATTGTTAACAATCTATCTACACATATACATAATATGTATAATTTGAAATGAAACTATTAACCAATCCGGTTATCGCGTATAATATTGGTGTTCGAAAATACATTTATTATCAATATTTGGGCTATAAAATAATTGCGCGCGCGGTAGTCATATGGTCCAGCCATGTAGGTATGTGGGAATTATGGCATGGGTGATTGTTGTTGATGGAGAATGCTTACAAGTATAAGGTCTTATTGTATATTTACCAGTAAGAGATACTTATAGTAAATTTCACTATTAAATAATCTAAAGCAATCTATTCTAATATTATATATGAAGTAACTCTGTATGTGCCGTTGTCACGGTCAGACCGCTGAACCGATTAAGATGAAATTTTTGGGTATGAGAGAGACATTCAACAATTTTTTTTTAGTTTTTACAGGAATCGGCTTACAAAAATGCGATACAGTTACAGTTCACGCGAGAGGGTCGCCAGTTATATATATATATATATATATATATATATATATATATATATACATATGTAGATGGATTGTTAATATTTGTAAAATGGTGATTTTATTTTGAATTTAATTGGATGTTACTGTTGTTTTTTTCTCCTGCATAGCATAGTAGGTAGAGAATTTCTACTATCAACTGCAACTACAAGACTACGTCCTCCGCCTCGACTTCAAAAAATTGCGTGTTAACTGGCGGAAGCGAACGCTGCGCTTTGTCTCAAAAGAGCAAGAAAACGAAAACAACTTTAATATAATAGTTCCAGCACCAAAAAAATAGAAAATCCACCGAATAGGTATCGAGTCCACAACCGAACACGATAACAGTCAGTCCCTGTCCCACTGCACCGCGATGGTCTCAATTTTAATCTATCTAACCTTTTTCTTCTGTAAGAGTATGCCCATTTTTCTCTGGACTCTTGTCCGCGTTGATATGTTTATTATCATTTAAATTTATGTCCCAATAAATTAATTTTTTGAAGAAATTAAGGTATCTTTACTAAGTTAATTACATATACTGAGTACTTTAAGTTTTTACACGAATTTTGGACGTTTTAAGAGTTAAAAGTTACGGGTAGATTGAAATGTCTACTGATACATCATGTACCTATATTATAAACTTAAATTAAAGTATAAAATACTATCAGTAAAATGAGACCAAAAATATATAATAATATATTTTTTTAAATACAACCAGTAAGTGATTTTTGATTCTCTTGCAAAAGCGCCACATACTGTTAGATAAAAACTGTCCTATATTTTTAAATAGCTATGCCCCATAAAAAAATCCACTGGGATACATGGAGTATCCCAACCAGGCAACCAACCAACAAATCATGAACTTTTATTACAAGAACGCATAGCTCAAATACTCGGCTGTTCTGTAAACATTAAATTAATAAAGTTTGAAGTTAATAATAACGTAATAGCTTGCCTCGGTGGCCGTTATGGCAACTCTATGGCGAAACTTTCCACATTACGACACATAAGGTATTTGGTGCAAAGTGTGTTTTAGAAGTGAATTTGCAATGTTATCATACTCGTGGATGTTTTAACGCAATCACGACACTTGGTTACAGTTTAATTTGGATTTAATACTCGAACGTTGCTTGCTAGGAAATTATGTGAAAATTTACTCAAATGTCAATTGATAGTCGGTTATGTTTGTTCAAAAGCGGCTCAATTTTTGCAAAATAGGTTCATTAAGTCATAAATCACTCCGCTCCACATTTTCACTTGGGAGTTTATGGATTTAAATGCCAAATCATTGGACTCGGAAGTCAATTATTTTTCTTTAATTAAAAAAATAATTAGTGTGTGATTTGTAACAAAAATAAAAGCGGCTACACAATTTTCCTTGCCAAGCAGTATAAGCAGAGAAATTTTAGTGTCAATATATTCCGTATTCCGTTTTCCACCCGAATTGGGTGTCCCAATAAACCACGATAACCTCAAGGGCAAAAAAAATTTTCTACATACATCATATTTAGTTTAATTGTACTTTATGTTTGTTTTAAGATATTTAATAAGAATAAATTATATTTTGTCTAAGCCATTATATGGGTGTTAAACAAGAAGGACAGACACTGTGACTTAATAATATCTTTGAAAGGAAAGGAACAAAATAGTAACCACATACATTTCTTTCTATTCATCTTATTAATATAGATTTTGGCTATCTCCGCACTGTAAAGAGCGTCTGATTGTAATCAGGGTTAGGTGTGATCTCACTCAGTTCTATTTAAACTTTAATTTTTCCGCTTTAGTGAAAAGACAATGTGCTCGATTCGAGTGGAAACTGGATTCCAGTAGAAATCTTGATACTAGGACCTAGAAAGGTGGCGTAAGTAAGGCAAAGTAAGGCGTAAAGCTGAATATCTCACTGCCAACCCTGCTCAAATTTCAAACATCTTCAAAGAAACAAAATACTCTTAGAAAGGAAACATAACCTTGTAAACAATTTCGCTTTTCCTCCCACGGAAGTTTGTTCATTTGTAAATAAATCGGCGGCTCGCGTTCGACGGCGCGGCGTCAGTAATATTCTAAATCGATTTTAATATCAGCCACTTTTGCCTTACTCATAATTAAAGCACGAATCTGCATTTTATTCCGCTCAGACTACTCAGACTACTTTTATATTAATTTCATGATAAAATTTAATTTCAAGTTGAATACGATTTTTACGTTCTTTCTTAGGGAGAATTATGCACTACATATATTATATATTCGGTATTTTTTATTAAACCACCTTTAATAAGTTTTTTTTAAACTACTGAAATTCTTTGGGTCGCATATCTCATAGAACTCTGCAAGCGAATATCGCTGGACGAAATAATTATTAATTTATAATAATATGAATACAATCTAATGCTTAAATAATATTTTCATATCTATATATTTTTGTTCTGTAATATAAATATGAATTCTAAATATACAATCAATCGAGGCCGTCGTGGCGCAGTGTGACAGTGTCTGACTGTAATCGCGATTGATTGTGGATTCGATGTCCACTTATTTAATTATTATTATATTTACATTATTTTTCACTTAGCCGTTCTGGTGAACACTAAGCTAAGCGCGGCGTTGAGTTCCGCAACGCAACACGCACGCACTATCTCGATTCTGGGCGGAAAACGAAGAACAGAGTGTCTTGAAACTAGTTTCACTCTGAAAAACGTGAGGCTGCAAAAAGAAATCGATTTATATTCCGAAAATTAGGCAAATAGTTGTTAATGCCGAAAAAGAGTTTCACTTGCACCATGGTTGCATTAATTTATACAATTCTTTTTAATTTTTTTTAATATTTCGTAGTATTCATAATTATACAGGCTACCAAGGCAATGAACACATTAAATAAAACACAATTTTAAATACTCCTTATAAGTGCGACATAGTAATAAAATAGATTTTACTAAAAATTAAAAACAGATTATTGCGAACAAAATAAATAAACTTCTTCTAACTTCGCGTAATAGTTTATCGCTATATTAAATAAGAGATTAACCGATGTCTAATTTAAGTTAATACAAGTACCCAAATATCAACTCACAAAGCACTAATCGATAATTGCACAAAAAATAAATATAAAAAGAAAATAACAATAATACAATAAAAGAATACTAGAGTCTCAGCTCAGATATTTTGGCTACACGTGGTACATGACACTAACACTAACCATTTCTTATCAAAAGTTTTAGATTTTAGTGACTATTTTCGCTAAGTATTATACTTGTAAAATAACAAAATAAAATACAAACATTGGTTACGATTACATTAATTCTATCGAAAATCAATTCTATCGCTTTAAAATGTTTGTTAATGGAACTTCGCAAAATATCTTAATACCTTTAAATATAACGTTAAAAAAATACTAAATGATTAAAATTATAAAATAGAGTCCAAGTTCACAATCAAATCTTAAATAGAAAGTTTTGTTGACAAACCTTTGAATAAAGACTGTTACTTACATTATGTTTCAACTTACTTATTCTTATTCTTATAATTCCCACAATTTATTATAAGTGTATATATAATTTTACCACAAAAAAAAAAAAAACTAAAGTAATTTTGCAACGTTATTGCACAATATTCCTGCTCATTATTTTTAAAGTATAAACTTGTAACTAATGTAAGCAATTAATATACATATTTTTTAATATTTTTTAAAGTGTTATTAGCACACTTAGGAAATTGAAAAAGACATATTTAGAAAACGTATAAAAATTTGAGCTAAGCGGCATTTGAAACCGCGCCTCTTGAAAACCGTTCAAGCAAAACCGTTGAACGATTTTCAAGAGGCGCAGGTTCAAATCCCGCTGCGTTCAAATTTTTATACGTTTTCTAAATATGTCTTAATTAATATACACATTTTATTTGCCTATATTAATGTTCAGTTCAGTTCTTTGGTTATGGCGCTTCATATTTATTATAACTAAGTCGTCGTAATATAAAAACGTAATATGGCGTCGTGTGACATCCAAATTCGTCGACCGACGACCGCCCTTGTCTTTTGCGCCAAAATCACGTGAAACGGCGTCACTAAAACAAAGTATGTCTGTACTTTATGGTCAAATGAGTGCATAATAAATAGCATTGGATGAAATTATTTGGATATTGTAAATTATTTTACCATTCCACTAATTACTTAGTTCGTAATGTTTACGATTTGTGCTTGTGATTATTGAGAAAATTTTAAAGTAAATTAAACTATTGATGTGTCATTATGTATTAGGTAAGGCGAAATTTTTAAAAGTAAGAAAAGCGTTCACATCTCACTTTTTTTCACAGCTTCACTCTTATTCCAGTCTTATTCCATATTATAGTAGGGTAGTCAGATAGAACCTAGTATCTTCTATCTTCTATCCTAGTATTCCTAAATTACATTCTATCCTATATAGTATTACTTTTAAAGATAATCATTTTCCCGAGTGGGAATCGAACCCACAACCAATCTGCTGCTGCTGTTCCACAGCGCCACGATGGCCTCGCTTTTTGATTAAATATTTTTTAATCATCATTAAAATGATTAGTGGTTTTAAAATGCGCCGTCGATGACGAGAATTTCCAGCACATCTGTAAATAATTATGATAATCTGTGATTAGAATTGCATTGTATTTGAAATAAAATTTACAAAAAGAAAATATAACATAAGTTTGTTCAAAAATTGGTAATTATTAGATACCTTTAATATTAATATATATATATATATATATATATTTCTTTTACACATATGTTTTTGCGAATGAAAGATGGCAAGATCGGCAACGTTTAATAGTATGTGTAATACAGTAAAATCGTGAAGTAAAAATAATATTTTTTTAAATTATAAAATTGAGTAGGAGAGAATAGGACTCAATAACTGACGAGACACACATTTTCTACACGACCTTGAACTATTTTAGTCTACAATTTAAGTACTTCTCTGTAAATCTTTTGACGCGCATATTTAGATGAGCTCTTTAATATATTAGTGTTTCCCACTTATTTATATAAATATAATTGATATATAATACTATATTATATATAATTAATATAAATACTTATAAGCAAGCAATGCAAATTCAGTGAGTTACAATTTTTTTATAGTTAAATCGTTGGTCCACTTACACAATAGGTAAAGATATATACGATAAAAAATATCATCGTATTACGCTTAGTTGCTAAGCATCGATATTTAATTTGTATTTATGTACTATTGTAAGATTATATAAGTTTTTCACTAAAAATACAAAACAATGAAACTATTAACACAAGAAAAACTTTTTTTTTATCACTATAATATTATAAAAAAATCTTTTACAACTAACAACTGATAGCATCAACATATCCTGTCATTGCAAGGATATTAGGGCACCGTCACATCGTCGGGCGTTATTAAAAATCCCATCTCAGCCTGTTATTGCCGTCGCGGTTACGTCAGCTGTCCTCCGAACCCATGTTATCCTCACTCACTTAGTCAGCTTAAAAATAATCTCGTTTGAATCAACAAGTGCTGTGTAATTTGAATTATTGATGAGGGAACCGGTTTTTTTGCAGTTTTTCTTATATTGCATCCCGAATAGTTAGAGAGAACTTAGGGACGCTCCGTTCTCCACTTTTCGCCCAAATTTGAGATACTGCTTAGCCGCGTCTTATCTTGTCAGACCTTTTAAATAGTTTCTTGGAGTAGGGATAGAACCTACAATCCTTGCATGTATGTGCCTTGACATATTTAGAAAACGTTTTAACGCAGCGGGATTCGAACCCGTGCCTCTCGAAAACCGTACAAGCGATCTGCGTTCTACATCCAGCTGCGTCGAAATTCTTATACGCTTATTACAACTTATATTTGTTGTTAGCATCTCTGTAGAGAGATTTTTACAAATTTCTGCTACCCAAAAATTATTCTACGAACAATCTTTTGGCAAGAGAGAATGCTATTTTTTTAACATTATTTTTTAATATTATTTTAAGTATTATTCGCACACTTTAGGAAATTCAAAAAGGACATATTAAGAAAACGTATATAAATTTGAACGCAGCGGGATTTGAACTCGTGAATCTCGAAAACTTTTTCAGTCATCTTGTTTGTTAGATATTAACATATTGTATGTATTGTGAAGTGGTGAATCTTAACACTAGGTTTTCATTGTCTTCTTTGCAAATGCGACAGTTGCGATTGCTTTTTATTATAAAGCGCGATCGTCGTTTAGCTGTGATATTCCAACAAAAATGCTTATTTACTTATAAAGGTGGTGCATTTTTCAAGCTAAGTAAAGTAAAACAATTAACCAAAATTTAAGGACAGAGGGCCTTTATTATAATCATTTTATAACCTAAATGTAATGAGCGCATTAAAAAGACAAACAAGGATCTACGTTTCTTGACAATCAAGTTCTCTCTTTCTCTCTGCTTTTCTATAAAAAACATACTTAAAGGGAGTCCAATATATAAATTCTGCCTTACCTAGACATCGTTATGACACTCAGTTCTCCACTTTTCGCCCGAATCCGAGCCATTATGTGTAGAGTGGCGGAACTCAACCCCGCGTTTTGTCTTAATGCAGAAATGAAAATAATTTTTAAAGTGTTTTAAAATCAGTCTCAAAAGATACTTCATTTATAAACCAATAAAGGAAAGTCAAGTTAATTATGATTTGGCTGATGATTGATATGCAGCGTAAATAATAATTAAATGGGATAGTGTTTAAATATATATATCAATTTCACCAATACCAATTTTAATCTCGATTGTAATTACTTCTTCATCTTTAAAAGTCTTTCATCTTTAAAATATTATAATACTTATTAATAGTGTTTTACTTCTAGTTTAGTATATAAATAATATTAGTCATTATTATTCTTTTATATCTCACTCCATCATTTGTACTTAATAAGGAGTAGAAAACTTTGTGATATGACACTCAGTTTTCTATTTTCTTTGTAAAGTTTTTCTTTCTAAAGTTGTTTGGAAGACATTGTATTTTACCAGATAAAGGACCAGACGGAGGAATAGAAAACATACTCCAAATATATACATTTATCATATATTAAGTCTAATGCATACATGACAATTAAGTTTGAGGTCAACGTGACGTAAAATGATAACGTCTGATGTATACGCGATGGTTGTGAGTTCGGTTCTAACTTGGGAGAATGACTATATTAAAATTATATTAATTTCTCCGCTCTGGAGATAAGAAAATGAGTGGCTTTGAGTTCAAAACGCAATGTATTGGATTCTGTTGGAAAGTGTAGCAACGGGTGTTTTGACAGTTGACAGTTTTCTGTCTACCCAGCTATGCGGGGAAGGCATGAAGCGGAGAAACTATAAAACTGTAATTTTACGAAAAATAAAAAAATATATTCACAGACGAGTAAAGCCAGGACAAGCCGCCAGTTCAAATATAATTGATCATTTCATTACTTTGAATGAAACCTTGGAAGTCTTTACTATAGCTGCCAACGTTCATTTGATTAAATTTCATCGCAATCATTTTTACTATTTCCAATGTGATTGATATTATGTTTATGAATTTTATAATTGAGTTCACAATTGGTTGAATTCGAAACAGTTCGGACTTTTACCATTGAAGTTGGTAAATCTTAACTTTTACATGGAAAATCTTAGGACTGACTAGTTCTGGATTTTACAGCAGCAGTTAGAGTTAAGGATTGTTTTTTATTCCGCATTCGATAATTCTAGTTACAGAGGTAAATAATATCCCCGGAATGAACTGAGGAACTAATTAGTCATTTAGTTCTTCAAGTTTTCCTAAAGATCTCGTATATCTTATTAAGAAAAAATATACGTATTCCTATATAGGAAGTCTCAAGTCATCCTCAAATCTTTAACATCAGCCCGCATTAAAATAATGTTTATATAAATTACAATGAATTAAAGGAAGCGTGTCAACAAATTTTGTTATATCGGAAACAGTTTTTAATACAATTTTTGTATTCTTAAATCTATTTTTTGTATTCTTATATATAGATTATAATATAGTTTTTATTTATAACTACCAAATTAAAAAAATATATATTTTAGTTGATTACTTTAATTACATATATAAATGTCAATAGGTTTACATAATAAGCAATAGTAACAAGTCTTAACAAATTGTATAACAAAGTATTAAAACTTAAATATAATGTAACAATTAAGTTATTTAACAAGTTATAAGTTATATTTTTTAAGATATTTATATTTATTAAAATATGAAGAAATAATTAATACTAATCTAAGCATTTATTATATTATTTAAATACTTAATAATAAATGATAAATTATTAAGTATTTAAATGATGTAGTTTTACATATAAAATTTTGTTATTTTATAAAACTGATTTTTTTTTTATTTAGGAAGCCATCTTTCCATATTAAGAATACATTTGTGTAGAATAAATTTACACATTCATTGTTACATAGTATGTCTCATTTACAGGGTAACTCTGCATGTAAATAAAGATGTTGCTCATATCTTGATTGTATACAAAAAAAATATATTTTTTCTATTTTGAATGTAAAAAATATATTTTTTCTATTTTGAATGATCCAAAAAATAATTAAAAAAATCAATAAAATAAAACTGGTTCTTAAAAACAAAGTACTATACAAAAAAAACACAAACCAAAAGGCCAACCTTAAAACCGCGAAATAATGTTATAATAATAATTAGTTTTAATTGGCTTAAACATAATACCAAATACATACAGTTTTACTTTTAAATACATAAAAAATAATGTAATAGGCAAATACTAGTAACCTCAATAGAAAATGAGTAATGAGTATTAATTTTTAATTTTCTTATAATTGAACACTGATCATAACTGATTTCGTATTTCTTGATTTCGAGGTTAGTATATTGTTTTTAATGAATACAGCAAAATATGAAAATGATATGTAATTCACGAAGTTAATCCAGACTAAACAGAAATATACATTTATAACGGGTAAGTGTAAAAGCAATAAATAAATAAAAAATATAATGGAGCATACAAATTTTATAAACAACGTATTGCCATAAAATTACATCAGGCGTCTGAACACTTCTTTTAATTGTTGAATGATAGTATTAATCAATATAGGTTGAACATACATTTTTTTAGCAGTTATTTAATTTAAATTGTAAATTTAATTTCGCAATGCATTCCTTCAATTACAATTAGTTTACGTAGAGCTCTTATACTGGACGCAAGAATGGGATTTTTTTGGTATAGTGTCGAACTATCTTGGCTCTGGTGTCCTGAGCTATGTTAGTAACTTTAGAGCCCTGAGTTCACTCGATAGCGGCTTTAATACGCGAAGTATTGTAAGCACGCAAGTCGTGTCACGCATGGATTTCGAGATTCGGCTATTGAATTAATGGTACTTTGACATATCAAATGAGGACTGCCGTCTCATTTTACTCCGTTTTGCCATGAGTTTCGTAGTACGTTCTGAGAGTTTCTGAGCCTTCTTTGGGCGGTGGGCGCTGCAGAATTCGGACCCAACAGCTAAGACAGTTTCCACCAACCCGTTGTTCAACTAGTCTGCTGTTTCGCACTCAACTAAGCACACCTGCCGGGGACTGGGGGATATGGTTTTCTTTTAATTATTATGAGGAGGGGAATTGCCATAATACACCACGCTTGGCGGGTGTTGGTGATCACAGGTAACCAAAAATGCTACTTCCCACATCTTGGTAATTCCCTTAGCCGCCTCTTACGGCACCCATAAGATATGGAATAGATCCTTAGGCTGGAACCTTAAGGCAATTTTAGTTATATCTACCTTATTAGTTTTAACAGATACATATTAAAGTTAAATTCAATTCAACGTAATATTTCGTTTCAAAGATGAAACTTTCGAATGAAATTTCCGGTGTTTCAACTTTAAGTCCGAAGTAATTTAATTATTTAATATCTATATAATATACTTTGAAAGTAGGTAAAGAGATGGCTCTGTAATTGTATTAAAGTTACTTATAATTAATTATTTTAATAAAATGTTAAGTAATTTGTTTCACTTTTGTATTATTTCAAGTTAATTTTAACTCGAGACTTAAATGAACATGAAAGTTTTCATATTTTGTATACACAACTGTTGTGTTGAATTTCTAATTTTGCTATCGAATTATATTTAAGTAATGCAATTTTTATATCGCTTTTCGCTTCACACACCGGAACAGACAGAAAATGCCTAGTGTAAAGCCACTCCGTTTTCCACTGACTCGTTTACTCGCATTCTAGAGACGGAACACAATGCCACACTTTGCTTTACCAGAGCGGAGAGATAAAATAATTTAAACATAATTATTCCTTCTATTGGGAATTCAACCCACACCCACACACAAAATTAACTTTCATACGCTGTTGGAATACCTGGTGTCTTCCATGATTTTTTTTTCCCTCATAATTGTAATTAAAAAATGCTGCACCAAATGCCTTTTTATATCTTTAAATATGAATTATCATTCCCGAAATTTCCGCGTTTTGCAATGTAATGGCTACGAAGAAGCTGTAATATATTTTAATTGACCTTTTTGTTTATTTAGAGATATTAGCACTGCCTTTTGGACGTTGACATCAATATCCACACTATCTGCAATAAAACCAAGATGGTGCCTATACTTAACATTTAAAGAATCGCTTGAGTATTTTGAACCATTAAAATATAATTATATTATCACTGTAATGACATTTTCAAGTTTTTTTATTAAAATGTTATAGTCACAGTGGCTTGTATTAGGTAGGTCTATTATATCTCAAACGTCGAATCAGGGATGTTTGTTTTTTTCGTATATATAAACACTACAGACAGACGGTTTGTATGCTTGTTTTACTTAATATAATAATTTTTTTTTTTAAATTACGCATTTTATGGAGCTCTGTAACCGAAACTACTAGATATCCAAAATAAATATTATCAATAACCGTAACCGAATCCGAAATAAAATTTACAGGTAGTTTCGGATATGGGCGGAGTGTAAATAAGTGTTTTACATAACAAGTTATTTTAATAATAAATGCATCTGAGATGAAAGTAAAATCAAACAAACCGTTGATATATCACCGAAATTATCCAAAACGAGCGAATAATCTGAAATAATTTTACATCCGTAAACGAAACTGAAACCGATATTGTATTTCTCCATATCAATATACGAAACCCGAATCGAAATGTTACACAACATCGCTATTTATAAAATCATTGTAACTTCATAAATACCGTTAGGTTCGCGATCGCGATCTGCAGTAAGCGGGTTCGATTCCTACTCGGGTAAGTAATTATATTTAGACTATTCCCTACGTTTGCTCTGAAATTTAGGTTAACATAAAAAATCTTATTAGTCCTAGCTTGTGATTTTTCTAAGGTTTTTACAATTTTACAACCTATTTACGATAATAAATTGAATAACTTTTTATTATAAATAATAATGATTGTTACGGCGCCAAGGAACAGCGTCTGATTGTAAACGCGTTTGGGTGTAAGTTCGATTCCCATTCGGGGAATGATTATATTTTTAAATATTTTAATTTCTCCGCTCTGGTACGTAAGACAAAGCGCGGCATTCAATTCTGCCAGTCAACATGCAATTTCTTCAAAATTCGAGTGGAAAGTGGAGATCGGAGTGTTTTGACACTAGATTTTCTGTGACTACTCTGTTATGCGGGAGAAAAGTGTAAACCTGTTCTTTTTAAAGAGTTAAGTGGAGAAATTCTTATATTTATCATTTCTCTTTCACAAAAAAATTCAAACAAAAAAAAACAAAACCTACATTTATAAATGCACAGCTTTTTTACTTAAAGGCTATATCCTAAGCTCATACAAAGCTCAATCACACTGCAAGTATGATTTAACAGAGCCATAAGTATTGGTGGTTTGTTTTATCCGTCGTTTGACAAAGAGCACGTCGCACGTGACAGGGAACCACAGCTTGTTGACGCGTAATTAAATTGCTTTACGTGAAAATTTCAGTATTACTGACTGACTGATTCAATTTGACTGATTTGATTGATTCGTTTAAATTATTTAGTGACTGACTGATTGAATATGATTGAGCGAATGATTTTTATTATTTAGCTGATAGAAGAAGTTTTAATAATACAATATTTTCATGAAAAGGAAGACAAGGCTGTAAATATTTGATTTATTAATTACGGACGTTTTTTTTTAAATATTTTATGGAATATCAAATATGTCTCCATTGAAAATTTGATGGAGCTGTAGTGTTAGTAGTTTAGGTAGTCTATGTTTTGGATATACAATAAGAAATCTTTGTCTTTAATATTAATATTACTAACCTAAGTATAAATACTTAAAGTAAGAAAATTATTTAAAAAATGTATATAAATTTAAACGTAGCAGAATTCGAATCTGTGCTGTTTAAAATTCGTCCAAGGGCATGCACTAGAGCGCCAATTAAGATTTCCAGTAATCGGATTCTAACGAAAACGAAAATTTACTCCAATCTTGTGCCACTTCTCAGAACACAGACACATATTCTAAACATAGCAAATAAAGCTGTTAAAAATATTTGTTAGTGTTAATTTATGCATCGTACAAAAATATATATTATGCTAGATTTTATTTTAATAATTAATTTGACTTTCATGTAAATGGTTTTCGTAAATCTCATATAGACGGTGTCAATAAAAATTGAATTACAAGTGGCGGCAAGTACTTAGCTGTGTACAGACAGTATAAAAAATATTACGTAGTATAATTAGTTAATTATTATTAATATGTTTTTTACCTAAGTATGTATTACGAATATTATTTCTCAGAATATCTCAATTACAAAGTAATTATAATATGGTTTTTTTTACATGAAACTGATATTTTTTGCTAATTTATCTTCTAAATAAAAAACGTCGTCAAATAAACATATTTATAGTTCTTTGATTTTCACGATTATTACACATTTTGAAATGAAACTATTTTTAACCGTATTAATCGCGTATAATATTGGTATTCGAAAATACGTAGTAGTCCGTGGTCACAGGTGGTCTACCTGTAACCACGAACGTATCTTCATTTCAAAATAAACGTATATTCAGTACAATTATTGTCAATATTTCAAATTGAAAAACGTTAGAATCGTTTATTAATAAGAGAGTTACATATCAATAATGTTAATTAGTATTTTTTTAGCTATAACTTCAACAAATTATAAAAAATATTTGAATTATTATTTATCTTTATGCTTTGCATTCTTACATTACTTATATAGTGTACAAAAAGAGAGATTACAAATAAATCACTACATTTTTCACTTTACATACTTTTATGCCCTAAAATTTTATATTATTTTGACATAAATTTGAAGTTATTTTGTTACAAATTCAAAAACTTTTTACATAATATTAAAAAATATCTTTATTCTAAATAAGTAAATCTAAACTAAATCATCACATTTTCTACAAATAATCATTGCTATAATAAATAAGGGATTATTAGAAGAAGTGGTAAATATTTATAACAATAAAATATTTAGTTCATTTTTTTGCAACCCGTACATGGTGAAACTGAGATGCAAATATGATTAGTTCTTTATTGACGTGGGTACGTATTTCATTAAATCCTCGTTCACGTTCTTTTTAAACAAATTGATATAAAAAGTCATGTGTACGTACATTTTTAAAAATCTCGTATATATATATTTTTATTTTAACGTTCTAAAATAAATGTGTAACACAAATATTGTATTCGTCTATACTTTAACTTAATTTTGTAGTTAAGGTACTTTTTTTCTGCTTAGCATTTTTCCCGCATAGCCGGGTAGGCAGAGAGAAACTAGTGTTGGGACACTTAACGTTCGCGCTTTTTCTTAGGTCCCAAAACGGAAAATAATTTTAATACAATTATTCCCCCGAGTATTCCAACCCACAACCGTAACAATAACACTACTTTCATCAAGTCTTATATTTTAAAATTTTCACTAAACCAAAAAACCCAAATTAACTAGGTTTTTAAAACGAAAACAACAAGTTCAAAACGTACAACCGTAACTTTCCAGAATTAAAATCTTAGAAGAAAAAAATAAAATTTAAACTAGAAATAAACTAAACTTATTCTATTTTATTCTATTAAGTAAAATCTATTTGAATCGTCACTGCACTTTTCAGTTTATAAAACTCGGTCACGAGACCAAAACGAAATGTTTTTGTTGCTGTTTATTCATCAGCTTCGCAATGTTTTTAAAAGCACTCTTGATTTCTTTGTCGAATACAATGTACAAAAGAAGTACTGTATAGTAGGTCAATTTTTTATTTATTTATTATTACTTTTTTAATTAACTTTTCTGATTGAGATAGAATATTTCTATTAGTTTCTTCGAGCTCTGATCATTTTATGTGTGACCTTTTTTTTATTATGATGCATTTCATTTCCGTCGTTCTATTGGATAGAAAGATTTATAACTTTTTTTTAAATATTCCAACAACAAGCCAGTTGAATCTAAATAACAATTTCGAAAACGGTAAAAAAATTTACACATAACGGCGGGTTTGTTTCGACCTAGCTGGATAGAGGCTTAGCGATCAGAGCTCTTGGATTTCCAACAGGTGCGCCTTCGAGACCCGCTGCGTTAAACTTTATACGCTTTCTAAAAAATTTTTCTTTAAATTTTCATATCCTATTCATAACAATAAAAATGTTAGAACCAGTTGGATCTAGTCCAATGAAACATAGATATGTACATGTTTCGGCTTGTACTCAAAGCAACATATCTATCAGGTAACGTTAGCTTATCTCGAGAGATGTAGAAGGCGACTAAAATGTGGAAATTTTCCAGTTGTCTTATTGACACCGAACAAATTATATGAGTAAGGCTCCTTTCTTACCACTGTAAAAATATTGTTTCAGATTCCACCGATTCGAAACGATTTTCTATTGAATATAACTAATATAACCAAAAACAGGGATATTATTGCGTACTTCTTTTCGACATCACTTTAACATTTCAAGCTACAGTGCGATGGAGACACGATAAGAATAATTTAAAAAGACAAATGGA
This sequence comes from Podotricha telesiphe, assembly GCA_038994665.1. NCBI lineage: Eukaryota > Metazoa > Arthropoda > Insecta > Lepidoptera > Nymphalidae > Podotricha > Podotricha telesiphe. The sequence goes on along the minus strand of JAOYRR010000507.1, from coordinate 134,199 downwards.
ACGAAATAAAACAATGGTGACTTAAAAAGACGTTAAAACTGAGGCTGATTAAGATCCTTAATTAAGCCAACGTCAGTACTAAATATTCAAATGAAATCGGGTTGAGTTAAAAACTTTCTTATATTTCTAATCACGTAATATAGATAAGTCCTGCGGTAAATGATTTGTATGATTTTTTGTTTCGATTCGTAGTTCAGTTCAGTTGCCCGTAAATAGTGGTTTAATAAAATTCAAATAAATTTTACTTAAGCTAAACGCGGCGTTGAGTTCCGCCACTCAACATGGAGAACGGAGTATCTTGACTCTAGATTCACTCTAGCTACCCTGATATACGGGAAAAAGCTTGAAGCTCTCCCCGTTTCTATACGCCGAGTAGTTTGAGCTATACATTGTCTATCAGTAGTACAGTTAATAGTACTTAGTGCTTTCACGTAAGCACATATTTAAAGTAAAGCTTATCCTCATCAGATTACATTGCCTCAAAAAATCCATCCCAATCATTACTTTTATTCTCTTGTTTTGAATGTGTTAATAGATATGCTCTACCATCGTGGCGGAGTGTAACAGCGTCTTACTGTATATACGTTGGTTGTAGGTTCGATTCCCCCTCGGCGGAATTATTATATTATATTATATTAATTTCTCCTCTCTGGTCACAAGAAAAAGCGCGGCTTTGGATTCCGCCACCATCTCGGATTCAGGCGGCAAGTGAACAATGGAGTCTCTTGACACTAGGTTCTCTCTGCCTATCCTGCTATGCGAGAAAAAGCTATAAATGAAAAGTAAAATACTCTATACATTTGTAAGTAAAACTCTATTTATATAAAAATATATCAAAAATTTATCAGAAAATGGAAAATCGAGTGTCACAGAAAAAACCGTAAAGCAACATTTATATACTTTACATAGAGCAATGTAAAAACGAAAACATTTTCGCTAATTTTCTTTTTGTAGCGGCAGTAGATAAATGAGGCGGGCGTATTCCTGTTAACGGACTATTTTAAAGTAATTACAACTTCAGATAAAAACTCTCCCCCGATCGCTCCGGAATTTTATAGATATAAATACGTTAATATATTCAATATTGGTTTACATTTGAGTAACAGGTACTTAGGCTTTCGTTGAGTTCGTTCATTTAGTAATGTTTGTTGTAAAATATGGAAAAGTGTAAAAGTTTATTTTGACGATATATACTATATTAGTTTGTTCGATCGAGGTAGATGATTCGGCAAGAATTATTGATTTGGCTTTCTTTCAAATTATAAACAAATATTACATTGTAATCACAAATTTGTTTAAACTAAACAGTTTTCAATTTTGAATTAAAGGAAAACTTATAAACGCTATTATTATAGAATCTGTAATATAGATAAAACTTTTATTTAAAATATTTACATTTTTTTTTATATGGTTACAACAGTGCATATCAAAAAAACACAACGATAGGATCTGCTACCCAACACACAATGTCTCTAAGCAGTGAAATGAGGAGAAATTGCTGAATAGCATATTTTAATAACAGACTTTATTGTAATCAAATATACAATGCAAAACACAAATAAAATTGTAAATGTATAGTATAGAGCAGTTCTATTTATGATGTAGGGACTGGTTTTGTAAATTAGACTTTGCTCAGTCTGGCCGAGCTAAACTTACTAGGTAGAGTATATACTCTTGATATACTTACACTCTGTGACGTAACCGCGTGTACACGTGGTAGCGTGTCAAGCCAAGTAAAAAAAGATTAACAGAGAACTGGCGAGCCACACCGTGTGTAATTTGGAAGCACGAAGCATTTGGAGCCATTGTTCACCCCCTCATAACTCAAAAACTATAGGCATGTCAATGAGATGTTGTAATTAATTTACAAATTTGAAATTAGCAAGTAAGGTACGAATGTGATCCAAAGTTTATAAACATAACTCAAACAAAAATTTTGATATTAACCTCTGATAATCGACATTTTTATCACTGACTGCCCTATAGATCATAATACCCACTTCAAGATGACCTAGAAACTTAAAATTTAGCATTCTGATAGGTAGGGCGACAAAGGACAAATTCTGAAACTAAGTAATTTCATTTTATTATAAATTTTCAATCTGTTCATTCTATTAGAAACATTTACTTATAGTGCCTGTAATGTAAGAATAGCAATGAAAACAATCACTTATAGTGAGTGCCTGTAGTGTAAAAATTAGCAATTAAAATTAAAAACAGCTAGTCGTCGTGGTTTCAATGTCATTACGTGAATATATAAAGTGAGGAATAACACTCTTCATTATTTTGTCTAAACATATTATCATCTATTTTAGTTCTTATAAGTTAAACTTGCAACTAAAGTATAGTTTTACAATATTAAAACAACTTGTTAATAATTGCATAAGTATGATTACAAAGTACATATATCGAAATAATTTGTTTTACAATTTTTGTCTGTCTGTCGGTCGGTTTGTTCAACCTTATCTCTGGAAGGGCTGGACAGATTTTAACGAGATTTTCAATGGTAGATAGCTGATGGAATAAGGAGTAACTTACCTTATTTGTTTATTTTACATTTCCACGCGGACGTATGCGTGGGCACAACAAGTATAAAATTAAATAATTTCTTTAAGTAGGCATCGAATCCACAACCAACCCGTTTACACTTAGACGCTGTCCCACTACACCACGATGACCTATAGTAAATAATCATATGCTATATAATATAACAAAAACATATAATATCAGGGGACTGAGTAGAAAATACGTACCAAAATGTAATTAGAGGTAGAAACACACTGCATTTATTATAAAGCCAGCTCTGGCCCGCTTTTGCGCTATATAGGTTAAGAGTTAAAGGCGATTTCACGTTAATTATATGTTATATTAATACTAAATTGTATCTATTATGTAAAATATAGTATATACATGTATATTTATAACGAGCACATTTTTTTACCATTTCATGGCTTCACAATGCGGGTTTCGGGCACATAACGGAGAGAGAGAAGTTCGAAGCAGTCCCTGGGACTTGTGATCCAAGTGCAGGCTTAAGGGGCCCTTTTAGAATGCCTCTTTATACATAACCAAGCTTGAAAAACATTTTAAGATAACGTTTCAAAATTTGATCTCAGCAGGTTCCGAACCCGCGCCTCATGGAAACCGTCTAAACGCTGTGACCGCTAAGCCATGCCTTCAACAACCTGTTGCGTCGAAATTCTTATACGCGTTTAATGAAAATTACAATTTATTTTTGTTGTTAGCATCTCTGTAGATATTAGCATCTAAAAATGATTTTCAACTTCCTAAGTGTGTGAATTTAACATTGAAACTGTTAAAATATTTATCTTTTTTACTTCGCCTCTTAAATGCCATTCTAGCTGATTAATCTGTACTATCTAATTGTACCTCGATGCTATATATTGTATTTGTAAGACGCTTCAACTTTTTTTTACCGCAAACGGACTAGGCACTGAGAACCTAGTGTCAAAATACTCCGTTCTCCACTTTCGCCCAAGTTCGTCACATTCCGTTTTGAGTGGCAGAATGGAACGTAATTTAAACGTATATTTAAACCAATATTATATTAATTAAATTTCTGAATGCTTACATAAGTCGTATAAAATAAGATTATTACTTCGTAATATATATTTCAAAATGCATAAAAAATTTATATTTAGTACAAATATAATAAATATAATTTCCTTCAACAACCAAGATGCAATCTAAAATCAGTTAAAAGTTAAATCGCGAAGAGTAAAAATTAAGTCTCAAACCATTTATCATGCAAATGCTAGAAACTTGAAATGATCGATGGACCCGCTCACCAACTTCTTGACTGTCAGAGCTTTTAAATAAACAGTTCTACTTTAAATTCATCAATTTCCTATATATGAATTCATATAAAACTAGTAACCATGCCTTATACAATAGTGTATGTATGCAACAAATGTAAGCGAATGTAATATTTATTTTATTAATTTAATATATTTCTTATATAATATTATGAAAATATATTGGCATTCCGCATTTTGTCTTTATATAAAGTTTAACTATGCCAGAAGCTTTATATTGCTCCGTCAATAATTTTCGTAAAAAGTGTAAGAAAGTAGTATTGCTCAGGCAGTAATATAAATATTCTAAAGAATTAAAATAATTATATAATAAAGTAGTCGTAATCGTTTCAGCCCTTCGACGCCCACAGCTAGGCGTAGGCCTCCCTCAAGGATATTCACGAAGACCGTTCCTGCGCTTCCCACATCCAGCGACATCCGGCAACCTTAACCAGATCGTCGTTCCATCTGCTGACATTTTTGTATTATTACATAAAAAGACCCTAAAAATACCTAAAAATAGATTTAAAAAAAAAAAAAAAGCCTCCACACTGAGCGTCGTCCGGTTGGTGGTAGCAACTCGAGAACCTTTTCGCCCCCAATGGTCATCTGGTTTTTCATGATGTATATACTATACTATAATAAAGTTGCTGTTGTGATTTCAAATTTAACAGAGAAAAAACTCTTAAGTCTTCCATTCTCAACTCAAAGTTCTCTCCGCTAGACCTTTCGGAGGAAAGAAGCGAGCCAAAGGCGTACTGCCTTGAGACTTGCAATCTTGTAGGCTAAAGTGGCTAATTAAATATATTATGTATAATAAAAGGTGTATAAAAATTACATAGTCAATGTATTAGCATAAATTGTTCAGTAGAAATTATCCTTGAATATATCTTTATTCAAGTGTAGTTTCTACTATTAGCTTGTTAGCCTAATACAAATAGAAAAGCTATTATTTGTTAAAAGGTAAGTTCGTTTTCTATCTAGAATTAGTTTTTGTCATATCATGTTTTCACAATTATAATTTTATTCAAATAAAAATTAACACATTAAGGTTAACTCAAGCTAATTAACTTTAAAATATGATAAAAATAACCTTTTTTAATCAAAAAAAATCTTAAAACTCTTAAAAAACTGTCAATAAAAATCAGTTATTTGTCTAACATGTAGTCTATGCAATTGAAACTGAACGAAACAGTATATTCTAGTACACTTGCTTTCAAAGTCAACATTTGGACATAGCGCTTATTATTTCAGCACGTTATTCCACCGAGATACCGTCCTAAATCAGAGTTCATTTGCATGTAACAACATCGCCGGCACTACTTGCTACAATAATAAACTAGATAAACATTGAAATAATTTAATTATAACAAATTGTTCCCGGTTCCATAGTTATATGACGATTATTTTCTTGGAATGTGCTTCCGGCGTTGCTAGTGTAAAGAAAAGTACTTTTCGGTCATTCTTTATTTTCTCCATTCACAGCTCATAGATACAACTTTTGTGCCTTAGGAATATTGTTTTTCTAATTTAACGCTTTATCCCTAGCGGGGTAGTCAGAGGCCCTATATACTTCTTTCATTTCGTCCACTGCCATCAATCTCTCCATACAAACCCCTTGGGACTCCAAGTGCTTTTACCGTGATCTTCCTCCATTCATCCATAACGTGTTCTCGAAGGTCAACCAATGTCTCCCCATGCCTCTCTTATAGCTTCGGAAACGAAACTTTTACATTATTTATGGAGGTTATGCCCTAAATCTATCCTCGTACGTGTGCTAAAGACATTGCATACTGGTATTAGTGGCATATGTGGGTAAATTTGAATTCATCAACCATTTTTTGTTATCTGGCTATTATTTTCTATTTCCGCTAAAAGCATTTATATCAGTGATTTTGTAATTATGCAAATAGTACTTTAGAACTTAAACATAATTTCCCTTAAGCTGTATCGCTATTATAGCGTTACCAAAACCGTAATGCACATTTTCAAACTTAGATATGTCTACTTTCAGAACTACATTTTTCGTAAAAAAATGGCTAATAATTAAAATCCAAAAACTACAGGAGAAAATCAATCCACAATTTGTACGATTTACATATATGTGTGTTTAAATAATATTTGTGTTTTTAAATAATATTTAATTTGTATATACTATATGTAGATGAGGCCTTAGTGGTGCACTGTGACATCGTTTGACTGAAACGCGATAAGCTGTGGGGTTAGTCCCCACTCGTAGAAATGATTATTAAATTATTTTCATGTATTCGCTCTGGTACAAGAAAAAGCTGGTCATCTCAAAGATATTACAAAATTCTTGCAAAGTCGAAAATGTGGAAAACGGAGTGTCTTGACACTAGATTGTCTCTGACTTATACTATCTATCTATATATATATACTTATCACTATATTATTTCTATTCACACTCCAAAAGGGATTTCCATCAGTCTCACAATGAAATAAAATTTACCAGTTCTGAGTTCGCAATTAGCGCCAAACCTTGCGCTAGATTGCATGATAATGTAGTGGCGGCGAGTAATTTACCTTATGTCTGACTAATGCAGCTACCTTTAACGCAAAAGTGTTTCAAACAGAAGTATTTAAGCCCATGCGATTTGCTTTCCTTTTCACAATTGACGAGAAGGTTTAATTTATATGTGAGAATTATAAGTACTCGAGTACTTTGTTCTAAATTGTATAGACATTGTCTGTTTGGTTTTGGTCATCGGTATATTGTACTTTAGATATGTGTATTTATCCTGCTTACAGGAAGTTCATACCCTATGCTATGCTATGCTATATATATATTCTAAGATCTAGGAGAATAAATGCATGGTTTTGTGTTAAAAATGTGGTATATCGACTTGAAATTGTTATTTTTAAAACTAGGATATAAAAAGAGATTTTGAACTTGATAAACTCCAAATTCATTCTTATGAATTTAAAATTCACTTGTCGAGAAGATGAAAAAGATTATAAAAAAACAATTAAGACTCAATTTATTGTTTCACGCTTTTTTCCACATATAACTGTAGTCAGAGAGAACCACGTTTTTTCAAAATGCACACTTGTCTTGTTAATCCCTCCTTCTACCCCTCATTTCCTTTCAGCTTTTGTATCATATATCTTCCCATATATTGTATTTAAATATATGACCTTTTTGATTAGGGACAGGGAACGCATTTTATATATATTTAATAGAAAAGATACAAAACTGGATACAAATAATTTGCATTCGAATTCAGCATATTGGTATCTAGCGTATTTGTAGCAGTTCGTATCAACAAACATGATATGTAGACTTAAATATTTCTCATAACGGCCGCGATTTATAAATTACATCTTTTTCAATATACTAGTTAATCAAAAGCTATTACTTTTATTACACTTTAAAAAATAATACATGATAAAGAAATAAAAGCATAAAGGTGGATTTATCTCTAGAAGAGCTGTCTGTCAGTATGTAATCGATTTTCTCGAAATCTACTGAACGGATTCTGGTGCGGTTTTTGTTAAAAGATAGTTCAATTATTGAGAAAAGTTTAAGTTAATAATATATTATGACTTTGGGTAAATTGACTGAAATATAACGATTAATATTGAAGATATCGTGTGGTAGTAAAACCTCTTGCTTGCTGGGAACTTTACTCGTTTGCGCCGCGTACTGAACCAGCAGTCATACATGAAAGTGATGTACTAGAGATTTGTACCTATAAATCTACAAAATATATATCTGCGACAGTCTCTATCTCTTATGATTGACTCACAATAACTACTTTTATATTCAAAATTTCAATAAAAATATTACGTTATTTTCGAGGCTGTTGTCTTTTGTCGGAATAACCGCAGTTAAAGCTTTGTCCCACCACGCAGGCGAAGCCGCGGGCACAACTACTACTTATATATAATAATGAGATGTAGAAAAGTCAATGTATTTATAATCACTGTCATGTTTAAGTTGTAGATGCTGTTTAAGGGGGACTTAAGGTAAGTAATGGGTGAAGTATATTCAGTCTTAGTCAAAATATAATTCTCGAGACAGTGACTAAATAAAAAAAAAACTTAATAATATACAATTAAATGTTATTTCCGCTGTATACTAAATGTTTAGTTTACGAGCGACCATTCGAAGTTTCTTGATGTTGAACGACATTGTTGGAAAACGTTACTCTTAAAACTTCCCTTGAAATAGAATATACGTTGGAAGTTAGACTCAGCTCTAATTTAAGATAGACAGTTTAAAGATTGTTTATATATGGCATTAGTGTATACTTTTGTATACAATAGTGCAACGGTTCATTTACAATACTATAATAATAATCGGATAAGTTGGCTTCGAAGTTTGTCTAATTTAAATAAAAAATCCCAATTATGATGAGCATTCGAGTCCGAACTTTCATGTAAGTTTACATTTACGAATGTTTTATTGTGTCCTTATTTTCATTTCTTCGCATTGCTAAGACAAAGCGTAGTATTTAAAAATACACAATGTCTAAGATTCAAACCGGAAGTGGAAGTGAACGGGGTCATTCTGCCTTTGCCAATATAAATAAATTATTTTAGTAATTTCTTTAGTTTTCTCCATTTATTTAGAAAATATAAAAATATATATGTATATATCTCATATATGTGAATTAATTTACACGCGTACTCAATAATTTACGCTACCAAAAATACATTACATTCAACTTTTATTCCGTAAACAATTACAATAGTTTAGATGCCATACTGGTGCAGTGTAAAGCGCCAGACTGTATAAACGATAATTGTCGGTTCGATTCCCACTAGGTGACAAGGCAAAGATTGGCATTGAGCTCCGCCACTCAACACTCAATGTCTCGACTTACCGAAAAGTGGAGAACGGAGTGTCTTATATTAGGTTTCCCTGACTACCCTGCTATACGGGAAATAGCGTGCAGCTGAAAATTACAATAATTTATACTTAAAATATAAAAAAAAACTTTCTTTTTTAAACTCATTTCTAACATAGATCTAATTTATTGTACTTAGATATCTTTTATAGACTTATAAGGCTATTAGAACTCGATAAGTGGATTCTGATAATACTGACATCATTAAAAGTAGGTATATTACAGAGTTACTCAACTTTCAATAGCCATTGTGAAAGATATGATGGACTTCGAAAGAAATAACAAAGTTGGGGAAAATTTTAATCTAATCTTATATTAAAAGAGCTATCTTTATATAAAATAGATGACTCAGTTTGCAATGTTTTTTAAAAGTTGTGATTTTGTACAGACTTTTAATATGTTGTTACTTTTTTTTAAAAATATATTTACTTGCTTCATGGTTATTCCTGCATTGGAGGGGTTCAATTTAGGGAGTGGATAACGGAGTGTCTGGACACTAGGCTCTGACTACTCTGCTATGTTATAGTTTTCTATATCTGAATCTCATATCAAGACACTTAAGATGCAAGGCATAAAACAAGTTGAAAATTCAAATAAAATTGTAAAGAAAGAATACTCGTTATCTACAAGTTTTTATGTCGCAACTATGTAAGTAGGTAAGTTTAGGTCTATTATGCGTACAATGTGTCAAGGAAGTAAAATATTGGTGTAGTCAAGTACGAATGACTTCAAAAGAGTCCAGGTTTTATAACGGTGTTTTAATAACTATGTCAAAACAGAGTGTTAAGAAAAAAACAAGCTCAGTAATTAAAACTGTTGAAAGAAGTAATACTGGAATACACACATACACAATAGAAGGATTGTACGTATTTAAATTTTACAGGACTCCTTGCAATTAGTTGAAATGTAGTCGTGGGTTCAATTCCCACTCGGTGGGATGATGATAATTATTATCATTGCACCACTCTGGTAAAGAAGATAAAGGGCGGCGTTGAGGTCAGTACGCACTGTCTCAAATTCGGGTGGAACGTGGAGAACGAAGTGACTTGACACCAAGTTCTTTCTGTCTATCCCACAATGCGGAACAGTGTGGAGATGCTCTATGATTTGTAATATTTATAAAAAGTTTAAATTCTTTTTATATTTTAGAAACGTCGGAAGTAAGTAGAATCTACTTTTACAATATATTAAATTACTTAAAATAACTTTTACATACAAGATGTTCGAATAAGTTTACGATAGCAATATACGATATTTTTTGTATAAAAATGTGTAATAATACAAACCGCCAAACTCAATTGAACGAAGAATGTATGATTTATGACGACGATTTGTGACGACGACGTAGGATTTTAACAACAATCAAATTTAAACTTGCATGTCTTAATTCTACAGAATTACAGTTTAGATTACTAAAGTATAATAAAAAGAAGAAATTGGAAGAATTCTCGAAGCACTTTGATTAACCAGCAACTTTGCTTATGAATGGTTAATATGGTGGGAATAAGTGAAATAGCTTAGTATATAATGTTAGGACCTTTTGTGAATAGCAAATGAATACAAATTGCTTTATGGCTATACAACTTGAAAGACTACAATAGTATAATAAGAATAGTAAATTAAGCAACCTCTATATGAATACATGGAACTGATTGTATTTAGTTTGAATAGAATTACTTGCTCCATGGATTTTTGATTTTCATAATACATCATGCATGAGCCCGTCATGGCCTAGTGGGACAGCGTCTCACTGAAAACCCGATTGGTTGTGGGTTATTTAAAATATATTAATTTCTTCGCTCTGGCACCTAAGTCTCGATTTCGGGTAGCAAGTGGTGAACAGAGTGTCTTGACACTAGGTTCTTCCGGAATACCCTGCTATGCTGGAAAAAGCGTGAAGCTGAAAAAAAAAGAAAATTAAAAATTATATCTTTCTATTATGTTATATATATATGTTTTCGACGCAGCGTTGAGTGTTTTTTTTGTATTGTTATTGACTTGATTGAATAATTCTACATTTTAATATTATTTCCTCATTATTCTAGTCATTATGGTAAAGACGTGAGGTAGATGCTATAAATATTATATAATATCATCGTATCCGGATACCAAAAGTGGTACACGTGTCTGGACACATACAAGTACAAGTTTTGAGCCAAATTTGACGGCATAGTATGTATAAATATTCAAGGTATTTCTGTAAATAGGCGCAATGTTTCTATTATTTCACATTTAAAAACTAGGTGAAAACAAAATAAAGGCAATTGTGGCACAGCGAAAGTGTTTTATTCTAAATAAGACAGGTTGTGGGTTCAAATTCCATCCAAGGGAATCATTATATTTAAATTATTTTTATTTAATAAAAGAAAACTACTCCACTACAATATCATCTATTCAATAGTTAGTTACACTACTTCAGTTTGACAATTAGTAGCCTTAACGACGCGTAAAATACGCTTTGCCAGTGTGTATTTATTATAGTATTATCAAGTATTTTTTAACATTCTTTAAAGTGTTAAGAACTTAGGAAATTCTAAATATGTATTATCAAATAATTCCAATACATAATTCATTTCTCCACGATGTTCACAAGACACACGCAATGTCTGGAATTTAGGCGGAAATTGGAGAATGGAGTGTATTTATACTAGGTTATCTCTGCCTAGCCCATTATGCGGGAAAATGCGTGAAACTATAATACATTATTGTAAAAAATATTTGCTGACTGCTTCCTCTTCGAATTTAAATGTGTAAAACTTCATAGATACCATCTTCTTTCTATCCATCTATCCCCAAATAGCTCCTAGCACTCCCAAATAGCTCCTCCTCAAATAGGCTCAGGGTGTAATAGGCTTTCTGCTTTAAATTTCTAATATATGTTGCTGGACCTCCTGTAGCTGTGATATCAGTTCATAGTTAAGTTCTAGAGCTTCCTCATATTTTACTCTGCACTGGTCAAACCTATTTACTACTTTAAGAAATAATCTATCTAATCCAATACATCTGTGTATTCCAAGTGAGGCTTAGCCAACAAATATTTTAGGTCTTTATTTTATTGATAAATTGCAGTAATTTTTTCACATTTCTCTGTCTCTCAGTAGTTGTGCGTACTGCATCCTAAATACCTTTATATCCTGAAACGTTAACTGGAGTTTATTTTTCGCCTAAAGCGCCTTACGAATTTTCAAATTAACATTATTTTTACAGCTTACGCTTGTCCTCATAGCAGAATCGTCAGAAAGAACCTAAAGGCGAGTCTGAAATTGAGATATTGCATGTAAAGTGGCCATAAGATCCTAAAATTTATATAATTAAAATATAAAAGTTCCTCCAAATATCGAGCTCATAATCGTTTTTACAGCCAAATAATGTTTCATTACGCCAAAATGGCCTCACAATTATAATATTAGCACAAACAATGCTTTAGCTATATAAATTTTAATTAATACATTTCTAGACAATTAATGCATGGAGTTTGAATTATAAAACCTGTATCGTGTTTACGGTTAACTGACAGAGTCATCAACGTCCAAAGTAAACCGCTATACGCCGTACCTCGCTAGCCGCAAAGCAGTCTTTTAGGTATTACTGCTTTTAGAAAAGTTTTCAAAGAACAGTTACTTAATAATGTTATTTTCAGTAATGAAATACAAGAATTAGGAATATTTCAAAATATTTATATAATAAGTTAATATGTAAGTGAAATTTTTGAACGTAACGGGACTTGAACGTGTTATATTTTTAAGGAGAGGACACGGTGGTGCACAATATCTCAAACTTGAACGAAAAATGGAGAACGGAGTGTTTTGCAATATGATTTCTCCACCTGGCAGTGCTATATGTTATGCGGGAAAGTACAAAAAAAAAAGCAGTTGTAATCCACACTATATATATATGTACATAATATAAATCCGAAATAAACTGATTGAGACAACATTTTAAATAGAGAGCCTCGAGCTCTTGGGAATGTACATAGGATACATTTTTCTCCTCTTTTTCTAACATTTTCCAGGAATTTAATTGTTTTAAAGACTGCCGAAAATACAAAACACATATAGTTCACGTGGGTCGCTAGTGCTATATAAGGACAGGTTTCCTCTATATAGATTTTGTTTAAGGAAAAGAATTTACAAACCCTAAACACATATGAACAAAGCTAACGATACAAAAGTTTACAAACCTGTATGGTATAAAAAGAAAAAGGTACAAAAATTTTATATATAAAAAATATCTTTACCCAAAGTAACAGAAATATGATATTAATGAGGGACAACATTTATAAAACGTTTGTTTTGCTTCGAGAATGGGCTACGCCATACATGATTACATGAATCAATTTTGCATGTAACATAGAATAAGTGTTTTATTATTTTTAAATGAAGCTTTTGTTTTTCTTGGATATATTTTGATTTTCCGTATTGAGACGTTGCGGGTTGAGTGGCGGAACGCCGCACTTTGTCTTAGGAAATAGAGCGGAGAAATGTTAAATGTAAATTAGAATAGAGACATATTTATTGAATAGCGATCCGCTCGCTGCTTCGCCCGTGTGCGCTATAGCTGTTTCGTGTCTTCGGCGACCTTTACATAAAATAATGAAATTACTGAAAAAACTTAAAAAATGGAAGAAAAAAATTGCCTATGTTCATTCCTAGGCCCTCGATTATCTCTGTATAAAATTTAACTAAATTTCATCACAATCGGTTCTGCGGCGGTCACAGACAGACGTCATCACGGCCAAGCCGCATGGATAACTTCCATTTATTACCTGTCACAAAATTATAATTAATTTCTTTATAGTAGTATTTTTTTTGTTTCTAGTCTTCTACATTGTACGATTGTAATTTTTATTAGCTTAATGCTTTTCTCTCACGGCAAAAATGGCATATCGTTCTTAACACTCCACCCGAATTCAAGACGTTGCATATTAAATGCTGAAACTTCTCTTTTTTTGGGTTCAACGCCCATTTTTGTCATAACGGAGCGAACAAATAAAAACAATACAAATATAACAATTATCTGAAGTGGGAATCGAACCCACATCCATCACGTTTTCTACTAGACGTGCCACGATAGCCGCACAGTTCAATATTTTTATTTCTTAACGAAAATACTGAACAGCTTATACTAATAAAGCATTTAATTATTTCTTATTGTTTAGCTAAATCATTATGGTTCTTCTCCATTTGCACCAGTCTTTAATTTTCATATATTGACCGAGAGAGTACACATAACGCTGAAAATAATGTGTTAAGGCGGCTTTTACTTATTTCTTATGGCTTAGCTTAGATTCAACTTTAGGTGTCCTACTCTTCGAAATATATCATAGCCTAATTTCTGCTCAGGGTTAAAAGCTATACAATCAAAAACTAGTCGTACAACAAATTACTGTTGAAATTAAAACTTGGACTAAAATTTATAATAATTTCTTAATGATAGTAATTTTACTTGTCTCTTTAACTTACTCATCAGATGTTTAGTTGTTTTAGTCGATTTTAATATTTTTTTCAGTTTTAAATTCTAACCTCATATTTTTCTAACCGCAGGCTTAAAATTAAAACAATATAAATATAACCATTCCATCAAGTGGCAATCGAACCCACAACTATCGCTATATTCCCACTTGAGGGACACAAAATGTATTGGATTCTGGCTGAAATTGAAAGAACAAGAAAGTAGTGTCTTGAGAAGTAGGTTCTCTTTCACAACCCTGCTATGCCGGAAAAAATATAATTTGAAAAAATATATTAAATAGATCTTTTAATTCAGAACAAAAGGTATATAAGTAGCCTATATTTGTAATAAGTTCTTTTTGAGCTCCGCAATGTGATTTAGAAACGAGAGTGACGTTTCGAACACTTTACAGTAGTCCATTGGCATTTGTCTGTCATTTGATACAATTATTATATCAAAGCTACCGCCAACGATTTCTTAGTTGCCTCGCGTACTGCACAGTTCTTGCAGAATGAGCTGACTGTATCTTGGTCTCTGGTGTGATAGAATTCAGACTTTAAAGTTTTTAGTATTGGATCCCAGGTGGTAGAAAGATTCCAACCAAATATTTGTATCAACTGACAGACGAATGCCGCCTCAGTCTACTTGTGACCACTGTAAAGTGTTCGAAACGTCGGGTTTCTAAAATGTATTTTCAAATGCCAATAATATACTAGATTAATCCGGTTAAAAATGGTTTCATTTCAAAAAGGTAATATTTGGTTTATACAAGCATATATTTATATTACAAAATGTTCAGTGAATTCTCTGGTAGAATGGTTTTATATAGGCTGTTACATACACTCGGCCTGCCTTAGCTTGACTTAGGGCCTTATGGGGAGATCATAAAAATGATAAATCACTATAATATGGCCCGTGTTCTTTACATTGTAAGGTGGTTTAGTTCGATAAAATATTTCGCCTTTTATCGTCCAGATTTGGTATTAGGAACGTTTTTTGAATTTATATAGGTAGGGTTATTTTTGTAAGTAGCTCTTAGGGTTTGCTAAACGCGGAATGATATCGCGCTTGCTGGTAGCTTGTAAATAAATTGAGGTAATTTCCTTTGTAGAAATATATTCTTCTATTTAAAACATCTTGAAGAAAAATGAATATTCATTGAAATTTCCTAGGTTTCATTCTACAAAGAAAGCATGGCATAAGAGAGATGACATCGTGGCTTTAATCGATGGTGGAATGATCATAATTTAAACTTGTGAACAAGTCCGCCACTCAACACGCAATGAGAACGATAACGGAGTGCCTTGACACTTGCTCTCTGAGCGCTATGCGTGAAAAAGCGTGAAGCTGAATAAAAAATAACTAATCATTTATAATTTATATGCAAAAATACTTGTTCACAATAACATATATATATATATATATACATATACTTTTTGTAAATATATCCATAAAGTACATAATATATAAACATATAAGTATATTGGCCTATGAAATGAGTTAACCAAACTAGAAATCAAATATTGCGGATATTTGATATCCCGATATCCCGAGTGTTGCAAAAAGTCTATATTGGCAGGAAACAGTACAGATACACACAGTTTGATACAAATAAAATGTGTTTCGACGGACTTAAACCGGTGACGCTCGGCTTTATGTGCGGTGATTTATTTAACGATGGTTTTTGCCACTTTTTATAGGAACATGGTGTTTGTTGAGTAAAGTACACTGAAATATGAGGATTTTGATGTTTTTTCTTATAGTATGTGAAGTATTGATTTTTTACTCTTTGAAATAGTTACGTTAAAATTTTTTGTAGCTTCATTATTTTTCTCGCCTGAGATATTGCGAGTTCAGTGGCGGATGGTTTGTTTTTTGTTCATCAAAGCGGATAAATGTAAACAATTAAATCATTCCTCCGAGAGGAATCGAACACACAACCAATCGTAATTACAGTCAGACGCTGTCCCACTGCACCACGATCGCCTCGATTTTTAGTTAAAGTGGATAATTAAATACCAGTGTATTGTTGTACGTTTTATAATATATATTAAGTAAGTAAGGCCACCCTGGAGCAGTGTGCTATACGCGATGGTTGTGGATTCGATTCCTACTTGGGGAATTATAATATTTAAATTATATTCATTTCTTCGTTTTGGTGACGACGTGGTGTAGCTACACGCAATGTACCGGAGAACAGTCTCTATATAATAAACAAACTTACACTACAGTTATAATTCAAAATATTCAAATAATATTTTAAAATATCAAAACAAATCCACCACAATAGCCTTATGGCAATACAAATATAATAAACGATACATAAACATTATTCTAGTTACTTTTACATGAAAAAACACAAGTTTGCTTATATTTATGTTGAAAGCTGCAACTTATTGATAGCTCATTCTAATGACCAATTCCATCCTATTTCGAGATATTGCGTATTATCAAAGAGAAAAAATCTATATAATTTAAATATATTTATTTCCTTAAGTCGATATTAAACCTACAACCATTTCTTGAACAGTGAGCTATGCTTTCTATCTAGCCAGCTTGAAACGATTAATAACTGTATTGATTAATAATTTTTTGTAAAAACAATCTTACGATTTTCAAATGACTTCTTGAAATATAAAAGTATAGAAAATCTAATAGCCTTTTGCCAATACAAATAAAATAAACGATACGTTAACATCATTCTTGCAATTTTTACTTGAGAAAACACAAGTAGCTTACTTTTAGTTTCTAGTATAATGTTTTTTTTTGTACTTAAAAAGCAATGCAGGTGGTGAGCTCTCTCAGCTTTTAAGGAATTGGTACTCCATTTTTCATTCTCTAATTTTGAAATATCACGGATTATAAGAAATTAAAAGCAAAGCATACAATTTTTTTTAAATAATTGTATTTAAAATATTTTGATGTTATATTTGAGAAATATTATTATATTTGAGACTATCGTAGCGCAGAGGGACAGCGCCTGACAGAAAACGCAGTTATGGGTTCGATTTCATGGAGTGTTCATATTTAAAATATTTTCATTTCTCCGCTCTGATTCCTAAGACAAAGTGTGCCGCCACTCAAGACGCAATGTCTTGATTTCGGACTGTCTTGGGACTATGTTCTTTCTGACTATCCTAGTAAGCAGAAAATAGCGTGAAGCTGAAAAATAATCCAAGTGCGAGGATTGAACCCATAACCATCTTGTGTCCACCAAACACTGGCATACTACGCCACAAATGCCTCAAAAGGTTTATTATATTTCGTTCTAAAAGTATAGTTATTGGTAATGCTTAGACCAATATTTTCGGCTGACACAGCATGAGTGAGCGAGTCGTGAATTCTTGGAGCTAAGTGAATTGATTTCAGTTGATGCTTTAATTTTGGTATTGGACTGAGGTAAAAATTGGAAATAGACTAATAAAGAGCGATGGTTGTGGAATCCAATACCACTTGGAGTAATTATTTATTAGTAGTAAATCTGTTTGTTTTTCTGTCACTCACTTGTCAGTCACTCAAAAAAATAATTTTGTATATGAAATTCTAATAACTAAAATTACCCGATTCACGTTCCACTTCGCTGAGCCAGACTGAAAGAAGAAAGCTTAAATATTTTAAATCACATCAATAAAAAATATTTATATAATCCATTTCATATGTCAAGTTGTTTTCAACTGTACTACAATGGCAGTTATTATAATTCAACTAGAAGATAGAAACAAATATTCTTAAGCTTAGGTTATTATCCTCAAATATATATACTTATATGTGTGTATGTACATTAAGCTATAAACAAGTAGTAAACCGCCTACATTTAGAACTATAATGAGATTCACTGTTTTTGCATTCGTATTGTTATATTTAATTTATTTGTGAGCGGTTGGTATTTCGAAACGGCATATAACTTTCAGGATTACAGGAGTAATTTAATGATTTCAATGAAAATGTAATTTTTAAAGCCGTTCCACGCTTTTTCCTGTTTAGAAGGTTGGTTAGAGAAAACGTAAAAAACCGAGACATGGCGTATTCAATGGCGCAACTCAACGCTGCACTTTGTCTTTACCAGAACGAAGTAATCAATATAATTTAAATACAATCAGTGAGTGGGAATCGAACTCACAACCGTCACGTAAAGTTAGATTATTTCTCAGAAATAAACCCATTTGAGGCCAAACATAAACTAATAATATATATTTTGAAATATCCTTATTAAATAAAACAATCATAATATGTTATTAAACGTTTTGTTTCCGTAGTTTACGTATTCAACTCATTCATAGATGCAAAGTTGTGCCAAAATAAGGCGTACGAAAGCACCTTTGCAAAACAGTCGGGATGCTGCGAAACAGTTGTTTAATTTGCCCCGAAACGTTTATTATCTTTAGGGAAATTCAACAAAATCGTGACTAGAATGGCCGTATATATTGAGTTTCGGATATTTCGTTTTAAGACGATGTTTTAAGTTAACTGACTCTAAAGATGTAGTGTAAATAATAAAGTATAGAATAAATATATATTTGTCGGCACCTTACAAGAAATCCCACTTCTTCTTCATTACACTGATGTCGGAAAACCCCTATGGCCCAACTATATATGTGGGTATGTTATTGTAAGTAGACCGGTACGCGTCAAGAATGACTCTCGGGCGTAAGTAATAGGGGGCTATGAGAATATGACACACGCTACACACTCATACAATTGGTGATTGACATTTAACACTTGGGGCGTCGGGCCCATCGCATTTGCAGGGAGAGGAACTTTGAGGAAGTGCCTGGGACTTGTTAACCAAGTGGAAGCTTTGGGTACCCTTTAAAATACATCAAAACTCACTTCCAATGGCCGAGCTCCTCTCTCTACCTGACTAATACTTAATACATTAATTTAGGAGTGACACAGGCACAAGGCGTGCCGCCGTACCGTAGATAATCCACTGAAAATATATTAGATGGCGCCAAACTAGGTATAATCTAATACTTAATATTTTTTTTTATAGATTTGGCTGATTTGTTTGTTTAGTGACTAGAAAGCGCTAGGTCGTGTGTTCGATTTCTACGCAGATATTTGAGATATAAGCATAACTATCTGCTTATATTCTTTATGGTATAAAAATAATTTAGTTAATTTAATGAATAATGAACTAACGTACGTTCCTCCCTTTATATACATACGTATACATTATACCCCTTTTTTGCTAAAATTGTGCTGACGGAGAAGTATGAAATTTAGCTCAGTGAAAGTATATATAGAGAATACATAATGAAAGCTAATATTTATAAATTCTTGTTAGATTAAATACCCAGTTTTTGACACACTTGTGTATAAAGTGATATACTCGTAAACATTGCTAAGGCAACGATTATTAACATCGGGACTACTAGAAGAATCTAGAACTACTAGAATAATAGTATACACTCTAATTTGTTATATGTAATTTTAAAAATAATTATGTTAGTACATTTAATAATTTTAGTAATTAGTTTAAGGCCATAAACGGTCACTTTTCTAGTTCAATGAAATTGTAATTTTTGCTGTCATTTAATAAAATGAGTTGTCTTACCCATTTTTCCGCATAACAGGATAGGCAGGGAGAAGCTAGTTCAACATTCCGTTCACCAGTTTCTGCCTCAATCTAAGTGTTAAGTGGCGGAACTCAACGCCGCGGTGTGTCTTGTCACCTGAGCGGAGAAATGAAAATATTATAAAAATACAATTATTCCCTCATCATCATCCATACTAATATTATGAATGCGAAACTTATTTTGCCTGTCTGTGACATCATCACGGCCAAATCGCTAAACCGAGATACTTGAGGGTCTTGTGATAAAGATAAGCTACTTTTTTCTCCCATTTTCTCTTTAGTTTCTCCAGGAATTTTATTGTTTTACGAATAGGCCGCCGAAAATACGAAACAGCCATAGTTCACGTGGGCGAAGCCGCAAACTGGTCTCTAGTATGTATATAAAACAAAAGCAACGATAATTGGAAAAAAATCTTTCATTTGGCTTTTTTTTCAGTTGCGACAATATAATATCTTATTCGTCGCTCAATGTTATGACATGTGAATTATTCATTGTATATTTTAGTCTACATTCTGCAAGCTCGAAATCATGTATGTTTCAAGGAGTTTTTGAAATGAGTATGACGGTTCGATTTGCACGAGCGAGCTCTTTATTCGTAAAATTTTATTTATATAAATTGTTACATATTATATATGTAACAATTTATATAAATACATATTTTAATATATATATATATATATATATATATATATTAAAATAGAAAATCAAGTAAAACTCTGATGTCGACTTTCCGGTCGAATTTGAGCTATCCTTTGTTAAGTGGTGGAGCTCAACGCCACCTTGTCTTACCAAAGCGGGGAAATTCTTCTGCCTAGGAATGCAATCTACAACCACGTTTACACGTCACGACAGACGCTGTCACTGCGACATGATGGCCTCAATGACAAAACTAAATTTGGCTTGAAATATATCATACGTTCACAGAACGGACATAGTGTATTTTAAATTTTATTAAATTATGCTTTTATTACCTTCACTTGTATGTATCTATGAAATTTTGCATCGCTATTTAAAGCACACTTTTTGCTTATTGGTTTACTTGAACATTTGCACTTGTGCCCGGATCCTATTACAATACAATATTTTTCTATTTTGAGCCTATGTCGTCTAGATACTAAATCTGTCGCTTGAAGTATCTACTATATATCTATGTCATATACTGATTTTTTTTTATTAGAACGATATAATCATTAATTGAAAAAACAGAATACTTTGGATTAACCATTTCATTGTCATTGTTTGATCTTATCTTCTTAATCACAGACAAATACTTAAACGATTATTACGAGAGAGTGTGTTTATTTTAGAAAACTAATACAAAATATGCAAATACTTATAAAAAATCTTTTCTTATATATTATTTGATATGAAGCTTTAAATAAATATAAAGAAGTATACATATTTATTTATATTGAAAAAATTTAAGAAATTTATTGCGAAAATACAGTCTACCTGTGACCACGGACTACTGTAAAGTGTTCGAAACGTCGGGTTCTAAAAATGTATTTTCGAATACCAAAATTATGCGCGATTAATCCGGTTAAAATAGTTTCACTTCAAAATGTGTAATAAACGTGAAAGTCTTTTTATATTTATTTATTTTTATTTATTTTGTACAATAACATTAACATGATTTACATAAACAAGCAACAAGCATCTGTCTGATTGTTAAAAAAGGTATGATCAGAAAGTGGCGATCTTAAGGATAGCACGTTGGGCTACTTCTAATTTAATTAGGTGTGATTTAGCAGCTCCACCCCAACACGTAATGTGTGCTTAGGATGGAGAAAGTAACTAATTTCGTTTTAGACTTAGACAGTTAACTGTTAAAACATTGGTAATATGCCAAATAGGTGCAGAATTTATACCCATTTACGCATTATGAAAAGCTTGTTTCCAGGTTTCGCCTCTTATCAACAAAATAATGTCATCAGCTAAAGACAAAATGTTACCAGAGTTAATAAATCAACTATACAAGTCGTTAATAAATACTAAGAACAACATCGGTCCCAATATTACTCCTTTGCGGTATGTCAAATTTAATTGAAAGATTTTTTACTCGTATATTCCCAAATTTTTGTGCATTGCATTCTGTCTGTGAGATAATTTTTAAATAATTTAGGAGGTCTACCTCTAATACCAATCCTCTCCAACTTTTTTAACAACCATGAAATAGCCACAGTAGCCAAGGCTTTTTTGCCGCTATCTAATGAATTAACAACGAAATTCGTCCAACTATAAACATCATCAGATGTGGATTTTTTTAGCACGAAACCCATACTGGTATTGGGATATTAGATTGTTATTTTCGAGTAACAGGCTAAACCCAAAATGGAAAATATTTATAAAGGCTTTACAGTCTTATATTCTGAGCTCGTTGAGCGAGTTTGGCAAGTATATAGAGAACTACGACCATATCTGAAGTACCTTAGATATATTTTAAAGATTTTACTTTAATTTTTAGAAGAACTGAAAAATACCTAATGTGCAATACTTAACATTTTAAAGTGAAATGGAATATCATTTTTAGAAAATGTATATTTGAACGCAGCGAGTTTCGAACCTGCACCTTTTGAAAACTTTTTCATTATTACCAACGTGTAGTTATTAATTTGATATACATGTATAGAAATTTTATACTTCGTTGGCCACTTTTAAGCACTGTAGTGTGTCTGTAGTGCGTTTAGCTAGACCGGGGAATAAAAAATATTTTAAATACTAACATCCCCTCGAGTTCCAATTGACCCCAAAACCATAGTACGCAATCAGGCACGTACCAATTGCCCTACGACAGCGGCCTTATCTCCATTTATATAGAATCAGTCAGAATAAAAGAGAGAAACTAGTGTCAATATATTCCGTTTCTCACTTTCCGCCAAATATCCAAACATAGCATAGAGTAGGGTTTCCAATCCCGCAGTCTGTGTTCAATCTCGATAGTTGTGGGACAGGGAATTTTCAATCCCGTGGAATACCGGTACATGAGCGCGATGTACATTTTATGTAACAAAAAATAAACATGAGTTCTTCAGCAGAACTCAAAATTTATTTAAGATATGATGAAGATATATGTCAGTCAAATTATCCCGTTTTATTCGTCACGTGAATCACAATTGATTTCTTGTTTTTCTTCTTTTATTTATTTATTCTTCCATTTTCCTTTCTTTGCCAGTGGCGCCTTGCCGCCAATCACTGACCGGTAATGCGGGATCCCGCTTCGTTTTTTAATCCCGCGCGGTAAAAATAAACAAACACTTGGCTTCTCGTAAGCGGGATAGCTCGAGATTTTGACTCCACGTAAAATTCAAAATTATAATAATCCACCGTGGAGGACCATTTTTTATTCGATAATTGTAAACTTTACGCCACCGGCACTGCCTGCAATTCATTTTGTCTTATGTATAAACTTTGACTGACCAGAGCAGGGCAATGAACTAAATTTAAATATAATGCTCCCCCGGGCGGGAATCGAACCAACAACCATCGCGCTTACAGTCAAACGTTGTCTAGCATCCCGCGTCCCGGTATCCGGCATCATGTAGGGTTGGAAGATACCAATCTCGCAATACCAAGATCTCGGTTGGAAGTAATAATAACTACCGTTTGTACGCGCATATTCTCGTAGTTACTGGACGGATTTTAATGAAACTTTTTTATTATATAGCTTTTTAGCCTGGGCAGGATTAAGAGTACAATTCGTAGAGTGAAACGCCTTATGTAGGATCATAATAAACTATAAGAAATAAAGCAATGGAACATTAACAAAAGTTGTTAAGCGTGATGTACATTACCTGTTGACATATAAAAATAAAGAAATAAAGATCTGATAAAGAACCATGATTGACTAGCTAAACTATAAGAAACAAATAAATGCCGCAATATTAAAAGTATTTCAGTATGGTTGACAGTTTTCGTTGAAAAATAAAAATAATAATTGAAAATTGAGGCATTTATAGCGTCTGACTAAGCTTCTATGGTCGTGGGTTCGATTCCTGATCTATTTAAATTGTTGTAAGCTTAAACTCTCCACTAACACAAAACAAGCACTAGCATTTAGTATGCAATAACGCGAATTCGGGTGGAAAGCGGACAGCGTAGTGTCACTTGGTCCTTTTTGCCTAGCTACAATCATTTTGAGTCCAAGTATCAACATCAACAGACGGTAAATTGAAGAAGTATATCATAAAGTCTACGGGAACGAAGTTACGGGCATCTACTAGTTTATATACAATTTATTGCCCCAGTTAAAATTGAATCTACAACCATCAGACACTTTCCTACTGCATCACAATAGTGTCGTTGTTTTTTAATGTCCTCCATAAGTATAAACGTTGAAACTCGTATATCATCCGCTGCAATAACGGCGATCGCGATAATCACAGCAACGTGACGCAATATTCTGTCACGTAAAATATGAAACTTTTGGCATTTTAAGTGGCAAAAGAAAACAGGGGCTTGCTACTTGCAACGCATTTTATATATTACAGCCTTTTTTAACGTGAGCTAATCCATTACGGGTTCCAGCTCGACTGGGGACTTGGATGTGGTTTTGTGGGACTCCGGACTAGCAGCTGTAGGCCGTCCGTATACTCACTAAAACCAGAGGGAACACCAATCTTCCGTGAACCCCGTCGGCGGAGTCAACAAGGCACGTCGTGGAGTCTAGGGCGGTAAGCACCCTCGACGGCCTGGTTAGAATAGCGCGTTGGAGCGACCAGCGCGCACCTACTCGGGCCAGGTTACTATATTACAGTCTGTCTTAAGACCGCGATGGTCATTAACTTTATAAGATGCTGATCATATTGTCGTTGGTATTTTAACTAATGTAATGTAAGTAATGGCTATGTGTCAGACTGTATAATATGAGACACCTTTTCGGAGTAAAGAGAGGGAAAAGCCGTCCAATTATATGATATATGATAGCTAAGTAAATATAAGACGTAATTTTTATCGGCAACTGTAGACTATTACTACCCGATTGTAGACTAATATAATAAATAAGTCCAACATATCCGTTCATCTGTACTGTAGACAAAGACACACATATTCTTATTATAACAAGTAGCAAGTCCTTACTTCCGGGAGGACGTAGATTCGGAAAACGTTCTTCTTTAAAACTACAAAAGCATTATTTTAATTTATATATAATATATATTGCTGAAGTTTTTCCAGGAATATCATTGTTTTACGAAAAGACAGATGAAAACTACCAAACAGCTGTAGTTCGCGGGCGAAGCCACGAGCGGGTCGCTAGTGTATATAGATATATATAATCAGCTTTACGCTTTATCCCGTATAGCAACCCTGCTAGTGTGGAGAGTGGAGAGCGGATTGTCTTGACACTAGTTTCTCTCTTACTATTTTTGATATGCGGGAAAAAGCGTGTAGCTAAAAAAAACAGGAAAACATACAATTCAACAGTGAATTAATTCTAGAAAACAAATCCACACCTATCTGACACCTACTTTACAACTGTGCCATGATAGAAAAAATAAAAATTGTTTATCTGTACTTCCGATGAAACGGTACCGACAAAAATCATTTCTTAGAGTGCAGATATACACATGGGATATATCTGAAATAGATTTAAAGTTTGTTTTCATATATTTGACGCATGTTTTTTTTTTTATAATAGAAACAACTAAATACGATTAATAAGTACATAAACTAGAGACGTACGATTTTGTAGTAGTCTAGTTATTTCTCGCCTTTACCATATCTGTTATTATCATTTTTAGAAACCGATTATGATTCTGGCCGACTAGCTGACTAGCCAATTAGTCGGTTGTACTTTCTGGTGACTAATCGGCCGACTAAGGCTAATCACGGTTTCGAGGAGTTAATTTACTTTAAGTTTCAAAATGTATAACATTGGTATTAAACAAAATATCAAAAGAACCATCAATATATAGTCAAATTCCCTTTACATTTTATTGTGGTCTTTGCTGAATAAAAATCGACTAGTCACTGATTACGATACTGGCCGGATAGTTATATACAAGAATACAATGTCACAGAAAGTGGAAAATGCAACAAATTATATGACATATGCAAAGAAAATGAAGGACAAAGAAAATAAAACTTTCCTATTGCAACAGAATGCATAATTCTTGTTATATCAATACATATTCCACGAATTCTATTCTATTCTACAAATGTAAATAGTGCGAACATTGGAAAACTCCCAAGTCATACAACCTGGCAACTTTACTGTTATAGATATTGAAAATTTCAAAACTAATATAAAGGTTAATGAGTTAAAGGTACGTGATTTGTCGACTAAGGTGCTGTGGCAACGAATCGTGCTTAATTTCTATGGCAACTTTACAGTAAAATATTTCTATCTATGATACCATTCTGGTGCACAGCGACAACGTCTGGTTGTAAACGCAATTGGTTGTGGGTTCGATATACATTCGAGGGCATATTTAAAATATTTTCGTTACTCTGTACATAAGACGAAATGCGGCGTTGAGTTCCGCCAGTCAACACGTAATGTCTTGCATTTGGGCTAAAGTGGAGAACAGAACTTGAAACTAGGTTCTCTTTCTGCTATGCGGGAAAAAGCGTGAAGCTGTAAAAAATATATTTATATTAATATCTAATAATTAACAAGGTGCAGTAGGAAAGTGTTCGCTTTATTTGCAATGGTTGTGGTGTCGACTCTCTTTCTGGACAAGTTATACTTAAAATATTCTTGCTAAGCTGAGTAACTCAGCAATTCATTTTGTTCAACCGGTGTGGAGAAATTCAATTCAAATATAAACATTCCTTCGAGTGAGAATCATCGGACTTACAGCAAGATATCGCCACTCAGCATACACCAAAAGAATAGAAACCTCTTTCAATAGATATATATATATATATATATATATATATATATATATATATATATAATTATTAAAAATACAAACATTTAGCAACATGAAAACTCATAGTTTTCATCTATAATCATATTTAAGGCTATTATAGTGCAGTATAATAGCGCCTCTGCTTGTGGGTCACTTGAAAGTGGAATACAGTGAAACTAGTCACTCTGTGCATATTATGGAAAATGAGTCAATCAACTTTTGAGGTACTCCTTTGATTGTGAGCGAAGATAAAGATTAGTTAAAATGCATATTTTAATAAGATAACTGTATTATCAGTTGACAAATTAGTAGTGTACGAGTATTACGTTATTAATATAAGCTACAATGTTTTGATTATATTTTTAGAGATATTATGAAAATTGCATTGTAGTTCCCTTGCGTTACAGTCCTTGGGACATTAGAGTTTTTGTTTGAAAATCAATATGGCTCACCTGCGCAATACTATAACATCTGAATTTATTCCGATTTTAATTTGATTTTATTTCTATTTTAATCTGGTTTTGTTTCGTAATATACCTACGAAATGAAAGAAATATTATTTTTTATTTCATGGGGACACGAAAGGAGTACTTAAAACATGAATGTACCTAATACAATAGAAACTCTCTATAAAAAAAATATAGTGCAAACCAAATAATTTCTACAATTTGAAAGGTAAGCTCCCATTTCCAATACCATCTTGTCTATACATCCGTACTGCGCAAACACGCTTCGTTAAAGAAGTCGAACGTAAACTGTCCACTGGCGTGATGTCAACCGAACGCTTTTGTGTTTCCTACAAAAATATTGGCCAGCGGAAATTCGTTTCAGCAAATCTTAGTTAGCAAATACGTTGTAGTGGCTAAGTTGGGAATATACTATGAACGTTGTGAATTCGATTTCTAGTTTTGAAATATCACGTTATTAATTTGATCTAAATATATCTATGAATTTAAATATATCTTACAACAGCCTATTCAGCCAACTTTGCGTTGCTTTGTCAAAGCAAAAAGCTTTTTCACATTTCAAGCTATTTGAACATTTTCACACCAATATAATATTTCAATATATCAAAACAATACAATATTTTCATAACGTGACTCTGTTGTCTATTACGATCAGGGTGGAGAGAGAAATATTGTTAAGTGAAGTTTTGGATTCAAATAGAAAATGTCTGTTAAGATAAAATGTATACCCTGATAAAGCAGATTTAAATATTATTACTTATGTGAAAGAAAAACTTTGCACTCCTTTTTACGAAAACTATGCGGACGGACTAGCATGATATTTGGCATAGTTTATATGCAGATTAAGTCCAGAAAGTCGACATGTTTTATAAAAAATCATTAGAAGTACATAATTTAATGAAATAAATATTACACAAGCTACCATGTATGCATCTGTATGAATTGACACACAGCTGTTTAGACAATACATAATTAACCCATCAAGATGGCTTATAATTTTTTTAATTGTGGAAAACCATATATATGATTTTAAAGATTTAGTAATTGATGCTGATATTCTAAGAAGTGAAAACAAAGATATTCATACATATTTGTTCTGTATTTATTGTAAATTTTCAGTTCAACTTTTAAGTTTCTAGATACATTTTGTACGTTGTTTTCGATAAACTTTCAATATTTCATACTAAATTCCTTAGAGGATAGCACCAGTGATCGTCTTACGTGTACCTTAGCATTTTCATGTCAAACGAAATTTCGTAACTAAACAAGGTTCGCTGTACACCAAACTTTTCAGTTAAGTTAAATAGCACATTGGTGATATAATATTTAATAATAATACTTTTCTTTATAATAGTTATGATACTTTAATGTATTCATTTACATATGATAAACTTGAAACTGCGGAGGGGCGGAAGCTCTTTACGAATTGGCACGTGTCCGGTATTAAGCGATGCAAGATATCTCAAAATGTCATTGCGTCAGAGATTTCCGGGGCACGCTGATGTCTAATGATGAGTCTGTGAAGGATAGGTAGCGATGCTACTTCGAGGAGTTGCTAAACACTCAGTATCCGTGCAGTCTTACGACCGAGCCACCTCCTATTCTTGGACTTATTGCCCCAATAACACTTGACGAAACTAAAGATTGGTTTCGAAGCATGAAGAATCGGAAAGCGGTTGAAACTGACGACATTCCTATCGAAGCGTGGAAATTATTGGGCTCTTTTGGTCTAGTCGTGATTACTGATCTTTATAACCGCATCTTGAACACAGGAACGATGTCACGTCAGTGGCAGTAGCAGTGTTCAAGATTGTTGCAGTTATAGATGCATTAAGACCATAAGTCACACCATGAAGCACTCTTTGAGCGCATGATCGATCTCAGGATTCGCTGAGAGTGTACTCTACTACTACTGTCTTTGAATGAAAAGATGGATTTCAGTCAGAATCGGTGACCATGGATATAATTTTTCCCTGACGACTCTGATGGAGGCATACCTATCATTCCTAAATCTGAAGAAGGCCTTTCATTGCGTACCTCATTAATGCGTGGGCGTTGAGATCCAACGGGATCCATGAGATCTATATTGATATTATCTAATTATAAAAAAAGTAATGTTTTTAAGTACTAATGGTTAGCACTGCCTTTAACGACACAAAACCCTTCACGATTAATGTAGGGGTTCACCAAGGCTATTAGCCATTTGCCCGATCTTGTTCAATTTAGCACTAGATATTGTCTATTCAGGACTAGCCTCCATGGCTGATTTCGTATACCGATAACATAGCGCTTTCTTAGTGATGTCTTAGGTAGTAACGAGAGCTGGTTGATGCTGGAGCAGAGAGTGAACCTCGGGAAGGGTACGCAAAACACAAAAGTTACACAATAAACAAGTATTTAAATGAAAACTAAAAAAAAGTGTATTTTTAATAAATATTGTATAAGCGAGACAGTATGTGACTATAAATACAATGGTTATGAATTCGATTCTATCTTGAGAAAATCATTATAAAAAATAATAAATAAAATAAACATAAAATATTTAGTTGAGTCGCTGAGACTGTCCAGTAATTAATTTAAGATACTTGTGTTAGGAATGCCTCGCTTCTCCGTTGGATACAATTAAGCTTGATTTGTTCAAGAAAGAAAACAAAAGGAAAACCATATATTTTTATCTATACTAATGAATTAACAAATATAAGTTTAGTTTGTTAGTCATTATACTTTAATTACTTGCATTTAGAAGACGAGAGAGACGAAATACGGAGTTAAGTCCCGCATATTAATTTCTAAATGAAATCAAAAAACAAGCCAGTCAAATATTTCCTACGTCATCACAAACTAATTTAAAACAGTCACTAACACAGCTTCTTATTTCAAATTAAAAACTTACGCGCAAAAAGGCAAAGAGAATTCACTGCACGAACTAACACACTGAAACACTCCAACTTTAAATGGGAGCTGAAATGAAAATTGATTGAGTTTTAAACTTTGTCAAGCTGCTTGCTTTTGGATGTAGGCTTATAGTTAAGTGCCTTTGACTATGACCGCTGAAATAAGAGTTACCTACAGTCATCATCATCATCACTATAGGAAAATATCATACTTAAATTGTTTGCGCTCTGTCAAGACAAAGAGCAGCGTTGAGTTCCGAGATTCAACACGCAATTTTTTTAATTCGTACGGAAAATGGGTAATTAAATTAGTAAAATAAATATAATACTACCGTGTGTTTGATATATACTTTTGTGTAAAATTACATACACGTTGCTATGACAACGCGTAATTTACGCGTTAATGGGCTCATTGGTATACACATTGGTAGGCACGGATGTAGGATCCAGCATTTAACAGTTAATGTTTCTAAATGACAGAATATTGAGAACAGTGTATTTTAACATTTGTTTCTGGTTCTTAAGAAAATTAGTTTACTTTTTCTAATATTACCACAAAAGAAAGCTTATTTGAAATCTATATATATATTCTTCACTTCCCTTGTATATTTAGATGGAGAATTTAAAGCTTTTGAGCTTAAAATCTAGTAGAGCTTTTTTAGATTATGGATATTTGATAATCATCATATGAATATAAGCACAACTATCTAAAAAAATCTGTACCAAATTGAGTAAGCTCTCCGATAGGTTGAAATTTCCGTTTAAATGCAGAATATAGTCATACATACTGGGGCAATATATATACGATACATACATAATACATATATTGTATTGCACATAAATGGGAAAATTTGAAATCTCACGTTCAGCGCCGTCGAGCTTTGTGACACACCACTTCAGCGGTATAGAAAATTGAATGAAACATGTGATCGACAGAAATTGAGCGTGTCCGTTGTGTTCGTCATACGACTAGAATGTAGCTTTTCTACGAGATGGCTTTAATAACTTTGTAACTTAGTGACTCAATTTGGAATGGTTGAAGGCATGTTTTTATATTTACGTAAGTGATACGTCACTATGTTCGTCAGTTTTGGTTCATTTGAGAATTTTGTGTAAATTGACGTCAAGAATTCAAAGAAATATAAATAACAAATATCGAAGCTGTATCCAAACGATTTAAACAAGCACATATTACACAAGTTCAAATTTATTTATTTTACAGCTTCACGCTTTTACCATATTGCTGGCTGGCTGAGAACGGAGGGTTTTGAACCCGTTAGTTAAAAATCGTAATACAATATTCACAATAAACAAAATTGATTGAGTTATACGGTTCACGGTTCAAATCATGGTCATGGAAAATAAATAAACTAGTACTAATGTAGGTCATTTATTAGTTGTTAAAAAAACGTCGCAAAATGTTAAAGAAGCTGAAAGAGCCATATTACGAAAAAGCTTGAATAAAAGTTGAAAAAATTAAAAGCTAATTTCTCAACTTAAATACATTGGTCAGGTCAAGCAGAGTCAATTAAAATGGATTTAAGCTCAGAATCTAGAGCACGTTGTAGACAATGTATTTAAGTGGGAGTTAGGCCCGCAACGAACGGGAATACCAACCTAGATCCACAAGTAGCGAAAGTTTTAAATTCAATCAATTTCTAGCTCTACGAACCTATTCAAAGTTGGCAATATTTTACAGCGCAGTTCTAAGTTCTAAGATTAGTTCAGTTTAGCTTTTAGTTCATTTATTTCTGTGTTAGAATAAATAGCAGGAATATGAATATATTTGGTGGTTATTTTTATGTTAGTATAATGTAAAGAAATGGTTTAATTATTACGGAAACCAATGTTTTATTTATTATAATTTTAATTAATTATTCTTGCCTTTTACAATCGAAACTACGGAATATGAAAATGAAAGAAGTATGGCGTATTTTATTTCAAAACACGTCAAATCAGCCTCACGACGGGATCTAGCTAGATCTAGATTGCGACCGTAGAATTCTAAAATCATCACTCTTATTGTCGTCATTATTGAATTGTTTTGAAGAGAACTTTTGAAAAAATCACTTTATAAGTATTATATATACATATAAATATATATATTTTTTTAACATTTTTTAAAGTGTTATTCCCACACTAAAGAAATTGAAAAAGACATATTTAGAAAACGTATAAAAATTTGAACGCAGCGGGATATGTAACCGCGCCTCTTGCATTTTTTAAATATGTCTTTTACATATAAATAGTTTTTTTTATATTTCCATCCAAAGTAAATATCGAACCTGCTAACTCCACCATCGCCTTAAAACCTACACGCATCCACCACCACAGTATATATAAAGCACAATAAATTAAAACTGATTTATATACGAGTAGTGTTTATTTAAATATCTGCCCAATTTACAATCAATACAACGCACCGTGACTAAATGACGCGTCAGCAACTATAACCTGAATGCGGGCAAATGAACTGTGATTAATGTTATAATGAAGCGGAAATATTTTCATTATCAGCTCATTTAACTGTATGGTATCTTTTAACCGCTGTATAATGGTTGTGGGTTCCATTCCGCTGTTCATAATATATGTATGTATTGCCAGGTCGATGATATTTGTAAATTAACTAAATTAATAAAAATTAAAAAAAATCGATATGGGAGTGACAAAACACTACCGACTCTCTGTATGTTTACTGCTTCTAGTAGCCCTCGTGATTCGCTTTGCCTTAGTAACGTGTTTCGTACGTATGCCTTAACCGTAAACCTTAAATATGTAAAATGTTTCATTCTCCATCCATAATCGGACCAAAAGCTGAAGCTTTTGCACACAATAATCCATGAATAGTTATATAATTCACTCAATATATTTATATAATTCACTCAATATATAAGCAGAATTAATATCTTAAGAAAAATATCTTTCAAATTGCAATAAACATGATTAAATATTTTTAACAAAAGTGTCATTCACACACTTAGGGAATTGAAAAACATATTTTGATAATATTAGTATACCTTAATTTTTATACACGCGATTTCATGATTCATATCAAAATATCATATATTTAGACACACTGTATTCTTTCATTCTGGCGACATATATTCTAGTAGTACAAATCATTTCTAAAACTTCAAAATCATTAACCATGAATCAATAATAATTAAAACAGCGTAGTTTCAAACTTTATATATTATTAAACTCAAGCTACAGTAAGATTAATAAATTAATAATATAATACAGATGCACAAAGTAATAAGTCACTAGTACATACTCGTATCACTAAATAACAAAATGGAGAACGGTGTGTTTCCACATTATGAAAACTTTGCTATGCGGAAAAAAGCTTAAATATGCTGTGCCTGAAATGAAACTATTTTAGCCGGATTAATCGCGTATATTATTAGTATTCGAAAATACATTTTAGAAAACCGTTCAATATTTTAGTCCGTGGTCACAGTAGTCTTTTCGTTCAAAATCGAAGCAAGTGTGTGCCTTCTTATCTTGAATAAAATTATTGGACTTTGACTTGACCCTACCTGAGACCTTGGACTACGGCAAAGTATTTCGAATAGTAATAGTATTAAAAGTATTCTAATAAATAGTATACGCGATTAATCCGGTTAAAATAGTTTCATTTCAAAATGTGTAAAAATCGCGAAAACCAAAGTTATTAAGCATCTTATAGAAAAAAAACATGTATAAAAATTGCATACAAAAAGTAGGTTACACATTAACATTACGCGAGTATCGTGATACTTAAATGTAATAAATGAAAACTTTTTATTAGAGATTTCTCTCGCGCATTTTATTTCACGTTCAAAAAATCCGTAGATTGATATGATGTTGAACTTATTATATTTAAATGTATTTACACATTATTCTTTTGTTTGGAATTATTTTTTATAATAAGTTAAGTTCTTTTCAAAAGCTGGCTGTCATTAATTCTTTCTTATTTTTTTTCAGCTTCACGCTTTCCAGTTTTTTCTGTCATAGCAGGGGGTGATCAGAGAGAACCTAGTGAAGTCCGCTTGAAAATCATTTTTAGAAAGCGTATAAAAATTGGAACGCAGCAGGACTCGAACCCGCATCTATTGGGAACCGTCCAAAAAATTGAGACATTGTGTCTTGATACTTTGCTTTGTCTTAGGCTCCAGAGCGGAGGAACAAGTAATTTAAATTTAATCATTCCTCCGAGTGGAAATCAAACTCACAATCAAACTCACAATTAATCGCGAATCAAACTCACAATACAGTCAGACGCTGTCCCACTGCGCTACTATGGCCTCTATTTCGTTATATCAATTACCATACTATAGTTTTATATGGTGTAAGTTTATACGCTTTAGAACATGCTTTTATAAAGACGTGACACAGTGATGCCTTGAAGGTAGGATCAAGTCATATTGTATACTTGCCTTTCATATTTATATTCTACAATATGTCAAGTAAAAGGAAGAAGTTACCTATCTTTAACAGTTGCCTGAAAAAACAAAAATAGCTTTATCCATCAATCAATTTATCTGTGACTCAATCTACAAATTGAAAATCCGATCTGCTTGCAAATTAGCTCACGTGTCCGGATATGACATTATTTATATCTTCATAGCATGAACCTGATACTGACTGGGTTCACGATAATACAAAAACTTGTAAGCGAGATTTTTTTATATTTTTTTAACAATAAAATATTTGTTTTCTATTTAAAAACTATTACTCTATTTAAAAAAAGATTTTCTAGTTATTTTTTTTAAATATGCAAAAACATGTCATAGATTTGAAAATTGTTGCAAGGAAGCCGATAAGAAAACAAATACAATGACAGTGACATATATATTACAAGCATATCAATATAATCAAAGTACCTACTACTCGTACTAACATGTTAGGAACGAAGCTTAAAAATATAATCCAAAGCCGATTAAAGCACCGAGACATAAAAGCTTTTAGAGAAAGCTTTTGACGAAGGTCAAACTGTTGATCGAAAATAAGCCGATGGTCTATGAAAATAGTAAAGAATAACAAACAACTTAATATAGGTTAGATGAGAAGTGTATTTTTAAAAAAATATCCCAATTCCTGCAAAGTATGACACAATCAATAATACATTGTACAATATTTATTTTTTCTCATATTTTTTTCTTTTTCAATTTCCTAAGTGTGCGAATAACACTTTAAAAATGTAAAAAAAAATTGGAACTGCTTATTAAGGGCCGATTTTCGATAAAAATGGATCGTAACAGGAAATGGTATATTTGGTAGGTATCAGAGTCATAAATTATCCTATCATGAAATTTCATATAGCGTATATAAAAAAATAATTATTAAGTTTGATATTATTTAAAATTAAATGGACCTTACATAAACACTGCAAAATATAATTTGATGTATACATACTAACCATATCACAGAATACTGACAAAAACCTGTTATTATATATTTCCAAATTATAGCATAACAAGATTGTATATCAATAACTTTATAGAACAAACAAAATAATTCATTAATTATATTAGTCACTCGTTTGTTACAAAACATGCCACCGTCACAATAAACAATGTGATGCCAAAATTTAATATATATTCGAATTTACGCAGCAAAATATTAGAGGATGAAAACTTTTAGGGCACGTTATTGGTCCTGGTCCGGTAATTAAAACTTATATTGTAAAGCATACGATTACCAAAAACTAACGCCGAATCAAGATGAATTGTCCAAGTTTTAATTGCTTTAACAGTCCAGTGTCTAATAGAATTAGCTCGATACAAGTTACCGTTCGCGTTATGTACCTATTAAATACATTGTCGGTTTAGGATGAAAGTTTGCTAAGTCCACGCGTCACTCCGTTCTCCGAATTAGAGACATTGGTTGCTGAGTTAATTTAAATACAAAAAAATACTCTAACTGGGAATCGTGTTTACAATCAGACGCTGTAGTTACTCGTATGTAGACGAGGCGTCAATCCACTATTCATCCATTTTAAACATATTTGTTTGAACTAATGGTTAAAGTGAACTAAATATATTATAGATTTAGTTATTTGTGTTTTAGTTTTGTATAGATTGTGAGACCGTCGTGGCGCAGTGGGACAGCATCTGACTGTGAATACGATTGGTGGTGTGTTTGATTCCCACTTGAGGGAGTCATGTATATATATATTTGAAATTTCACCTTAACTTACCAAGCCTAAGATAAAGCGCAGAGTTGAGTTCCGGTACACTGAACAT
Source organism: Podotricha telesiphe (assembly GCA_038994665.1). Lineage (NCBI taxonomy): Eukaryota > Metazoa > Arthropoda > Insecta > Lepidoptera > Nymphalidae > Podotricha > Podotricha telesiphe. The sequence continues at coordinate 98,044 of JAOYRR010000507.1, read as the reverse complement.
GTTTATAAATAATTTTAATTAATAAATATATATATATATATATATATATATATACACAGACGTCAGAACGGCAGATAGAGTTACCTTCGCATTTATAATATAGTGAGGATATCATATATCCCAGGAAAAGTTAGCTAAAGTCATTAGTTAATTCCATATTCTGTAACAGAAGCTTAATTTCAATATCTACATAAAACATACATACATATATCCTCATACAGTATTTCCGCGGCCGGCATCATGAATTTCATCCAAGTTAATGGATTGTATTTAATCTTGCAATGTATAGGACCCGTTTTTACTGTCAAGTATTGTTTTCAATTTGTATTTCTATCTGTTAATGGTTTTTATCTGAATGATCCAAATCGTAGCACATTTATCATTTCTTATATTGAATCAGTTTAAAATAAAAAAGAAACAGGTATATGTTTTGTCGCATTTCTAGTAACTAAGCAATCTCTAACTTTTGTGTGTGTGTAAAAATAGTGCTAATTTAGTGTTTTTACACTAAATATGAAAAGCACTCTTAATCTTAAGTTATAAATGAGATGCCTTCTTCCATTAAGCTCCACTAGCGCTTAAGCGGAAATAGAATGAATTTACAATAGATAAAAACGTCTTTCATACATAATGTTGTTAAGCGTTCAATTAGTGTTGCACATATGTATAACAAAACATTTTTTTTATTTATATTTTTTATTTTTACTGAGTTAATACTTAATTAAAAGCTAAACGACAATTCATGTATAGTTTATGAGTACAAACACTACTTATATTATTTAGCACTTAATTATCACAATTTTTTTCCTTTTAAAAGTTAGTGATTTTACTCATTCCCACTTTCTTGCTTTATTCACGTCAGTCATAGAAGTGAAATTGACAGGATGGAAACTACTTTTAGTTTCTTTTTTGCATCGAGCTCCAACATCCAAAACCGCCACCAAACTACTGGTGATAGAAAGCTAAAATTTGGCATGTAAATTTCTAGGGAGTGTGAAACACAAAGAATTTTCTAAAACTTTGAGCGAACGAAAAAAAAAACTTTTTGTCAAAGACAATTAGAAATTAGTAAGTGAATACGCAATCATCCACTTTTAGGATTAGAGTTTCTGTTAAAAAATATATAGAACCAACTTTGGGAATATGCCCCATCCACTAAAAAAGATGTATCATTTGACCTCTGTAAAAAGTAATACGTGGTCCAACACACAAAAATATATACATGTTGAATTTAGAACATCCTCCTCATTTTAACTTTTGATTACAAATTTCTTCAAACGAGAATCGAACACGCTCTAAATTGACTGCGTTACACTTTGAGAAATACAAGCTCATTTAAGCACACATTGTACCGTAGTTCATATAATAGCTGTATATCCAAATGCTACTCCAAGCTTACGTTCACCTGAGTTCAATTTGTTTATCTGTTTAATCAAGGGTACCACAGTGTATGAATTTAAGCGGGAATGACGAGTTGTTTAATTTACTTCGCTTCGGACTTATATGCAAAAATATTTATTTATACAACTTATAAAGGCCATCGTAGCGTAGTGGGAGAACGTCTTACTTTAAACGCAAAAAGTTGTGGGTTCGATTCCCACTAAGGGGATTAAAATGTTTTCACCTTACCTTAACAAGCCTAAGACAAAGCCTACCTTGCCTAAAACAAAGTGCAGAGTTGAGTTTTGCCACTGTTCATGTAATTGGTTAATTCGGGCGGAAAATGGAGAACGCAGAGTCTTGACACTAGGTTCTCTATGACTACCCTGCTGTGCGGTAAAAAGAGTGAAGCTGGTAAAAAAGTTAAAGGGATGTAAACACAGAAATTAAATATATAAATACAATATGAAAAAAATTAAAATTTTGTATGTCCCACTACGCCACGATGGATATTTATAATATATATATATGTGTAATCTATCATTATCTTATGTAACTTTGGTATGTTTTATAATATAAAAGTTTATTTTACTCATACACTCGTATAAGAGGCTAATTTTCCACTTACATCATTTCCATTAATATCAAATTCTATTCTAGAAATTTCCTTTTTTTCACTGTGAACTCCATATAAAACAAAAAGCCTAAGTAAGGTTAAATAAAAAACTAAACAAACAATTTTTTAGGCTTCATATGCTTCTATTGGACCTTTATAAAAGTTTTAAAAGGCAAGTAGGTCAGTGCTGCCTTTATAATAATATGCACATTTCATTACTTGATTCAAGATAAAATTTTGCTTTAAAATGACTTAATTTGAACACGTCCGGTAATACACGATGGTTGCAGGTTCAATACACTCGTGAAGGTGGGTATTTTTAAAAAATATTATATTTACAATTAGCTGGTGTTGTCGGGCAAAATGCGCCATTGGACTTCCACTCAACACGCAATATCTTTAACGGTCAGATGTTTAGTTTTAATTGACTTTGATTATTAAGAAGCAAGCTATTAATAGCATTTTATTAATTAAAAAGAAACCAAAACCAAGAAAATAAGGTAATGACCGAGTCTAGTAATCGTAATCGCGTTTGGTTGTGGGTTCGACTACCACTCGGTGGAGTTATAATTTTTTACAGCTACACCCTTTTTTCCGCATATTTAGTGGGGTAGTCAGAGAGAACCTATTATGAACACACTCCGGTCTCTACTTTCCGCCCGAATTCGAAAATCGGACCGAAATATGGTAAGCGGAATTATCATAATTTAATAATTTTTATTTCTTCGCACTGATGAACAAGATAAATCTCGGAAAAATCCGCCACTTAACACTCATAGTGTGTACTTAGCCAGCAAAAATAAAGTCTATAAAAGTGGATAACCAAGTGATAACTGAGCCTATGCCTGTCAAGATTGAACCTGTACCTGTCAATATTGGAAAATTATATGACAAAGTATTCTTTTTTCTAGCTTCACTCATTTTTCTAGCTTTACTCATTTTTCTGCCTAGCAAGGTTGGCAGAGAGAACTACGCGTTAAGGCTCTCCATTTTTTTAATAGAATTAAAAACAATATATTCCTTCCCCCAAGCGAGCTACATTCAGATGCTGGCCTACGACAACATATTATAGCTCAATTATTGGTTAAACTGCCTTTTTTAGTCTTCACACAAAAACAGACATAGTATAGATATAGAGTTCGTAAACGTTTATACCTTGCGTTCTCTAAGAAGTTTACAAACGCGATCGCTTCCAACTTTATAGGTTCGAATAGTATGAACTACATATATTTGGTAAATTAATTAAACTAAGCTTTGTAGTATGGAACGCTTATTTTAAATTATATTAAATTATATAAGCTTAGATTATATTTAAATTATTTTCATTTCCTCGCTCTGGTGACAAGGCTGCTGCTGCTGCTCTACTCAACACCCAATAATTATTTCGGAGAACTTAGTGTCTCGAAACTAAGTTTTCTCTGTCTGTTTAGCTTTTAAGCTGCTTGTTTGATCAGATGTTTTAAAGCATTATAACTTTAGTCAACTATATTTAAAAATGATTATATATAAAGTGAATCTTTACTATAGTGCCCTCATATAGGGTCATTATCTAGGGTTTCTAATTTCTAGAAGTGAATCCCGAATTGCCTGTAAACAACTAATAGGCAATCTCTTGAAATTTATTTTCCTATCTAACTAGGCCGCAAATTAGAGGGTACTTAAAGGCCCCGGTATTATGCCCTAATATCACTACACGATAGTTACTTAATCCTCCACTTTTAACAGGATTATGGAATTTTGGGGAGCTGTGCTTTGAATAACCACATAGGAAAAGGAAGTATTTAAAATAAGAAGGTACATAGATTTGTACGAGTGGGAATCGAGCGTGTTACCATTGTGTGTATAATAAGAATCATTTCTACTGCGGTAATATGATATTAAGATGATATCTAAACTTTCAGAGATGTTTTTACCTTTCAAAACCGACATTTCGACAATTTATCGTGGAGAACGGAGTGTCTTGACACTAGGTTCTCTTTGACTACCCTTTGCGGGAAAAATCGTGAAGCTGTAAAAAATTATATGACATTATAATTATAAAATATATAAAAATAAACATTTTTAGTAAACGTATAATCATTTGAACGTAGCAGGACTCGTACCCGCGTCCCTTGGAAACTGTCCTAGTACTCTCATTCCAAGACCAAGTTTTCAATAACTATTTTTCATGTTCTAAACGTGTCAATAAAAAAATATGTATATATATATTTAAAACTTGTCTAGTGTAAAATATACTCTGAAATATAAAATTATTCAACTGTAACACAAAGCTAAAGTTTTTACGACTAAATTGAAACTCATAGATCATATACAAAACAAGTTAATTAAATAACCACGAAGTAGCTAACTTAGCAACTTTCAACTTATGCTAAGTACGGCGAGTTACATAGAATTATTACAATAAAAAAAAACAATGAACTTTAAACCCTAAGACAATGAAATAGAAATTAAATTTCTTCAACAAAACTAACAGACATGAAGTATCCATGTAGACGCCATAGTTCTCAACTTTGCGCAGGTAGTACGAAGGAACGCAAAAAGGGAATTATAAAAGTGGGATGAAGTTAGGAATAGGCTTTATTGTGTTAAAATTTACCAAAGATATACTGTTAGATAGTTGTTTTCAAAGATGGCGGTGAGTTCCGCCACTCAACACGCGTGTTTCGAATTCAGGCGGAAAGTGGAGGGGGAAGTGTCTCGACACTACGTTTTCTGTCCACCCTGTAATACGGGAAAAGCGTGAAGCTGAAGTGTTATTATAGTAAGCTAGGCTATATCTATATATAGGTAACTTGATGCACCTTTAACATTAAGTTCGTGTATATTTTTGGTATTCGAAAATACGTTTTAGAAACCTGCGCGAATAATATACGTGATTAATCCGGTTAAAAATAGTTTCATTTCAAAACTTAATGGACCCATTCAGTTATCTACCTTCACTGTTTAACTCATTTTAAAGGCATTTTGTGCTGGGTGACGAAATTCCGTATTGTACTTCTTCAAAGCTCGTGGGCGACACGTAAATATTTTAAATATAAATTTTACCGTGACTTGGAATCCAACCCACAACCATCATCCTTCTGAGTTGAAAATTCCTGACGATGGCAGGAACTGAATTAAAAACCGCAGACGCATTTTACCGTATAACAGGGTGGTCATAGATAACCTAATGTCAAGACACTCCGTTTCCCATATTCTGAACGAATGTCTTCGACATACTGTGTTGAGTGTCTGAACTGAACGCCGTGCTTTATATTATCACCAGAACTGAGAAATTAAAATAATTTTAACATAATCGGTCCTCTGAGCGGTAATCGAACTAACAACTATCGCGTATACAGTCAGACGCCCGCACACTACCCCACGATGGCCCCATCATTATTACTGGACAACTAAATAAACTTTTATTGTATATTTAAAAAAAAAAATAAGTACAACAAAATTAAGCAAAAGAAAAAGCAATTGGATTTAATTCTACGCTGTTAAAATACTAGAAGCTTAACAACAAGTATACTTAAAATACAAAAAAATAAAATTATTCGTATGATTGAAGTTTGCCCGACGTTCGGTACAATTTCGTGGATGTACGATTTCAACGAAGTTATACGGGTCACTTAATCAATCCCCAGTGATTTCCAACGAGCCCTCACGTTAAAATTTATATCGGACCTACACCCTAAAGTTAGGCCTTAGTTTATTATCGCTTGAAGCTACGAAACCTATTAATTGTTTTAATAAAGCAATTTGTGTATTCTATCACGATAAATTATTTATTATTTCTTCTGCATTTTCTAGTAGAAACAGACAGTGACAGACAGAAACAGATTAGTGACAGATCACTCTGAATTTTTTTTTCTTACACAATATTAGTGAAACGTACAAAAAAAATGTTGTCTAACATTCATATTAAGTACATTTTTCGCATATAATGATAAAATTATAAGCAGATACTTAGTATAAGAATAAAATAAAGGAAAAGTATAGCTATAAGATTTCTTTTTTCAGAGAGAATCTAGTGACAAGACACTCCGGTCTCCAGTTTCCATCCGAAATCTAGAGTGCTATCTAATGTTATATTTTGTTTAATCAAGCCGAAGTACTTAAAAAACAAAATAAACTTTTCTGCAATGGGATCCGAATCTGTAACCACCGCTTTCTTTTAACCTATTATCAAAACACTTATCGCTTTCCGCCCTAAATCGAAACATTGCATGCTGAGTGGCGAAACTCTACACCGCGCTTTGTCTTACCATAATGAAATTAAAATAATTTAAATATAACAATTTCCCACTGCGCCACGACAGATGGAAAAAGCTATAATAATTTATATATATTATTAAGTAATATATAATTGAAGAGCAAGTTAATTTTATGAAGCTTACCGACTGTTAGAAATGCCCATAAAATTTCACCTAAGCCCTTAGAGAGCTTTAAAAATGTAAAGCCTATTCTACCTTTTTACTACCTTTTAGCGTTAACCTTTTATGTTCCTTGCATACTTCAAGGAAAAATGTGGTATACAGGAAATTGTTAGTACTGCATCAAAAGGAAACATCTCTATTAAAAGTTCTTTGATACTTTGTATGCTTGTTTATTTTCACACTTCTTTGTTAGTAAGGAGAGCTTAGTGAGTAATCTCTACGTTTTTTTGTACCAGTTACAATTGATTTGAAACTGCACTAAATGAAAACTGTGACGTAGTTAGGAAGCCGTCATACGCGATGGTTGTAAGTTCGATTCCTATCACGTGCGTTTTTTTTTATTGTAATGCAGAAGCAAATAATATGTATATAAAAATATTTTATAACTAAGAAATATTCAAATTTACTGAATAAAATAAAATAAGTGAAAACTTCTTAAGCGTCACTGACATTCTAATATAGCGTATCATTTTATATCAGTACATTGATAAAATAATCAGATTGTGGATGATTTTAATTGAAACATTATGAAATTTCAAATTTTAATATTAACATTACGACTTAGTTATTAGTTTTCACTTCTAACGGTAGTCCCTTTGACTGCCAGTTAGTTGTTCAATGTAATATTCGTATAATGGCACAAGAATACATCAAATTACATTATAAAATTATATTAAATTCTGAGTAACTTCAAGGAAGCCAAAATAAAACTTTCTAAGCGAGAAAGGTTTGCAAACTCGCCATTTTACCTCTCAGGGAGTTATCTATTCCATCTATTTGAAGCGTTTACTTAAAACCTTTTATTTTATTCTTTTAAAACCACTTCATAAGTGTTTATTTGTAAATAGAAAGAACTTAGAGTTCGATTTATATAAATATTTCGCATAAGAAAACATATATTCAGAAATGCATGCATGCATTTGATAAATAACTAAGAAAATTTTAAGCCATAGGCACACTATTCACAATATACTATTGTATATGACGATCCCAGTTTGATTTTTTTTTTCTTTCAGACGATATTTATATATAAATTACATCATTCATTGTAGACAAAAATCTGTTAAAATAAATTTAACAAAGTTAAAATACAAAAAAAGAATTTCTATCTTCTCTGATTATCCGGTAATAATAATATGAAAATTCTCGTACATAAAATGAAAATTCTTATTTAGTACAGAAAATTATTTAATCAAAAACAAAAAATATAACATATGATTAAAACTTCTTATATACTTATATCTTATATAAGTTTTTTATATATTATGTTAAGATTGAAATGAAGCCTAAGAACCTAGTTCAGACAAATTATAACAAAGTTTACCGCGTCGTGGTTATTTAATAACTTCATTAAACTATATGCAAGTTCAGTTCAAGTCATATGTTATTAAAATGATATTTTATATTTTTAATAATAAGCATATATCCATCGTGGCACAGTGGTACAGCTGTTTCACTGTTTCAGTGTTTCACTTTAAACGCGAAGGTTGTGAATTCGATCCCTGTTCAACGAAATGATTGATTTATTTTCATTTCAGTAAGATAAAGCGCGGCGTTGAGCTCCGCTACTCAATACACAATGTCTTGAATTCTGACGGAAAGCAGAGAACAGAGTGTCTTGCCACTTGGTTTTATATGACGAGCTCAAAACCCAAAATAAGGTTTTTTTTGGTATAGCCTTTTATCATAATTAAAGTAAATAATCTATATGTAACAATAAATTTTTCACATTTTCCTTTTCCCACTGGAGTGAATTTGAGTGACAGGTTCGCTTTCTGCCTGCTATTTACGATTAAGGCGCAAAGAAATCCTACCACTGTAAAACAACCGCATTTCATATAAAAAATGTAAAGTCGAGTTTAAATTAAAAATAAGCTTGTAAAGTAATTCGAGGGTTCACAATATTTTTCCCATCAATTCCACTTTTTTTCCCTACAAACAGGCAGGCATTTTAAAACATTTCCTACAATTTCCGGTTTTTGAATAAAAGTAACTTCATGCGGAGTCGCATAGCTTTTAAAAAGCTGAAATTTCAACGAGTCAAAGCGAAACGAACATTTAAAAGTGAAATTTCCCCGTAAAGGGAGCTGGTGCTCGTCGAAACTCGATCTTGGAAATTCTCTTAAACATACATGATTCCCAGTTTGCAGACTAAAGAAAAATATTCTGTGAAAGTGAATTTTTCAACAAAAGTTAATTTTGTCTGTCATGGATCTGCAATGAAAATAATTTTCGGAGTCACTGGTTCAAACACTTGAATTATTTGTATTGAACTCTCAATAATTTATTTTGAATTTACATTTTTTGTATCTTTTTTTTTTACTCGTATGTATAAACAGTTATACATTAAATAAATAATATAAAGTAAATTAAACGTATATACAGATATACATTTTTAAATGGTGATATTAAACTATATCTTTAAAATTATTTTAAAGTGTTATTCACACAATTAGAAATTGAAAAACATATATTTAGAAAACGTATAAAAATTTGAACGCAGCTAGATTTGAGCCCGCGCCTCTTAGAAACCGTTCAAGTGCTCTGAACGCATGGCTTAGCGGATTTGACTGAATTATATATTATGATTTAAAAAAGCTTTGGCTTTTTATATAATTATGTGACATGTAAAAGTTATTTATAACATTTTTTTTTATGCAAAAAAACATATTAAAATAAAAATTTAAGAATAAATAAATAATAAAGGAAATTATTATACACTAAATAATATCAACAGGGATATATATAATTATATATTAAATAAGAGCACAATAGGTGGCCTTCTCGCTAAGTGAGCGATTTCTTCCATTCAACGATTAAACATTAGCGGAGAAAATTAATGAAATGGGCAAGAGGTGTATTGAGTATTGTATTTTAAGTATTCAAATACATACAGACATGCATATATATAAATATAAATACATTTTATGGAAACCAAAAATAAATAAATTAAATTCGACAATTGAATTTGGGATTCTTAATGTGTGAGATAATGTTCCTTGTCTTTTTTTAAAACTCAATAAAGTTCAAGCTATATTATTAATAGGTACGTATAACTATAGAAACATATTATAATTTTCCCATCAAATGTACCGTTTTAAATAAAATAAATTTATACTGAAAATTTCATACATTTCGTGTGTATGTGACATACATAAATCTATAAAGTAGCTTCACGCTACATCAAAAACAAGTTGTAATAAGCCTATAAGCGTATATGCGTTCTAACGCATGGCTTAGCGGTCAGAGCGCTTGGACGGTTTCCATGAGACTGCGCGGGTTCGAAACCTGCTGCGTTCCAAATTTTTATTCGTTTTCTATGAATGTTTTTTTAGCTTAATGCTGTTTCCCGCATAACAACCCTGTTATAGTCAGAGAGAACCACTTTGCACCCGAAATCGAGACATAGCGTGTTGAGTAGTGGAACTCAACGCCACGCTTTGTCTTAGATACCAGGGCGCAGAAAAGGAAAATATTTTAAATATAATCAATCCACCGAGTTGGAATCGAACCCACATCAATCGCGTTAACAGTCAGTAGCTGTACCACTGCGCCAAGATGGCATCTTACATACATACATATGTAAGCAATATTTCATCTCAGTTTCGAATAAGGTATAAAGATACCAAATACACTAAAACAGTTTTCTTCTTTCTCCTTTTGTATTTTTATTCTTGCGATCATTCTTTGAAATAACTTTAGGTAACGGAGCTTTGTACAAATCTTACTGCTGAAATGCTAACAATATACGTAACAAGCGTGTAAGAATTTCGATGTAGCTAGAAAATACGTATGGCTTAATTGTTTAAAGCATTTGGACAGATTCCAAGAGGTGGAAGTTCGATACCTGCTGAAACGTTTAAATTTTCTAAATATTCTAAGCATGTGAATGTTTTTTTAGGTACTAAAACTATATCTTAATTGAGTTTATTAAATAATATATAATTTCATATAAGTAAAAGCCAACGCGGGGCAGTGGGACTTCCCACTCAGTGGCAAGGTCTTAATTTAATTATTTTCATTTCTTTCCTCTGGTGAAAAAGAAGTCTCGAATGTGGAGAACGGAGTGTCTTGACACTAGGTTTCTCTGACTATCATGCTATGCAAGGTAAAAGTGAAGTTAGGAAAATTTGACAACAAAATGGAGTAAATATTGGCGAGCTTTTTGTTCATTTAGTTCTATGTAAAATAAATACTAATAAATTGGCCAGGAATAGGCTTAGGATTAATTTGTACGTTTGCAGCCGTAGGTACAAGAGATAGATCTAATAAAAGCTTTCGGCGTTTCTAGAATGTATTTCAAAGGCGATGTAAATAACATTTAGATTTTTCTTAGATAGCGATATATTTGGACAGTGGAGGCGAACGTTTATGCCTATTTCAATTGCTGCTTAATTCTATACTTGGGTCGCATGTCCCAGGTACTACTCCAAGCTCGTCTCTCTGAAACGCAAAGGCCTGGTCTCCGCACCGTTAATCCAAATATAGCTAAGATAATTCATTTCTTAAAATAACTGAATTTTCATAATAGGCAATTTTATAATTATATTTTGTTTGCAATGTTTTTAAAAATTTCTTAAAGACACTGAACACAATATTCTTTGGAATATCTAATACTTGTTATGTATCATACAATTTATTCATAATCCATTATGATTATATTACTGAAGTAATATTATAAGTTCTGGTGGGCTGATAATAATTCAATAATTCAAGTTTTTTAACCAAGGTGAAGTGGAGTAAAAGTTCCGAGAACTTCATCCGTCAAATCAAACTTTTTAATAGGAGCTTTCGTCTATAAGCTTTGTGCTATGTAATTTTACATTAAAAATGTTCTTTTTGACGCCATCGTGATATGTTTTAAAGGAATCTGAAAGTATTCGATGTTTTTGTGTTTGATATTCAATTGGAGCCACGTTTGCATATAAAATATTTTCCTCCTCGACTTAGTAAGGAAAAATCTATTATATAGTTTCGCTACTTAACTTATAAAATCAATAAAATATAAAACAGAGTGTACTATACTATACACGCACTAAAAATCATTGATCAAATCTAAGAGCTTTCTTTTTTCATTAACAAAAAAAAAATTATAAACCAAAATTTTTATAAATTCCCTAATATATGCATCAAGAAATAGATAGTTCCTTATGGAATACAATTTCATTTACAATTTTCTTACACCCTCTAACTTTTGCCAATATACCGTGTATGTGCATTCAAGTCGCGTTGAACGCACATCAAAGGCTTTGCGATGTGAACTTTATTAAAGCTGGCTCTTTTACTTGTACTTCGTCATCTAATATTGCTATTAAGGGAACTATTGCAAGGTATATTATGTATTTAGTTATATTAAGGTACCTATATACAAAGGTTATATCTAATACAAATTGAAAATTATAGTAAAAATCGTCTGTACATATATTTTATTCAATATTAAATTAATATAAATAATTAATCTTATAGAAATATTAATATAATGATTTTTTTTTCGTTTTTGTTTCTTGTGCGAGGTATGAATGAAGAACGATTTAGATTTGGATAATAGAGCGAATTGTGCAATTTATATAAAACTAATTGATGCCTACAATTTCGATTCTGTAATTCAGTTTTTTCCCATCCTCAATTTCGAGACACCATCCCCCCCTAGAAAATCCTACACAGTAAATTTCCGCTATACGTTGTCTGTCAGTCACTCAGTGACGTAAGAGTTATATAGCGAAAGTAAGAGATGTGCTATGATTGAAGATTGAAGCATGAAGACGTTTTTCTTGTTTTTTAGTCAAGCCTTAATTTGAAAATCTTAAATACTTCACGTATTTTTGTATTTGAAGCCTTGACACCAATTTCTTGCTTGTAATTTTAAGTTTATTGCGGTATTACACGAAAAAGGGAGAAAAGAGTATTTTTACACTAAGCAACATCTACATATTACACCAGTGTAACAGTAAGCGTGACAAAGCGTGAAGCTGAAAAAAAAGTTAGTTTATTTTAACATTTTAAAATGTTTATCACACACTTAGAAAATTCAAAAATATATTTAAAAACAGTGTAAAAAGTCCAAGTTGGACGGTTTGCAAGAAGCGCGGGTTCGAATACCGATGCGTTAAAATTTTATACGTTTTTCAAATATGTTTTTCAATTTTCAGTTTATTTCAAAACGAAGGTGGCAAGTAGCAATTGGGATAGTACGGCACCTAAGCTCTAACACTTAAATTTTATTTATATTTGAACACGAAACTTGCTATACCATAACTGGGCCCGCTGAAATACACTTTCAATGGCAATTGATGTAGAATCTACATGGAAGGAACTTTAAAGTAAATAACATAGTTATATAAGTTGGTTGTACACAAATTGGAGACATTTTATATTGAGTGCCGTTTTATGTACTAGCGACCCGCTCGCGGCTTCGCCTGTGTAAACTGTATGACTAAACTATTTCGTTTTTCCGCCCACCCGCATTACAACCACTTAAATGCTAGCGAATTTGGACTGTTGTAAATTTTATTCATGAACTGCTTGAAATGAAAATACACTTAAGGTAAGTTTACCAAAATACAATAGTTTTAAAACTGCATTCAAATCTGTTAAGCTGTTTCTGAGATAAGCCTGCGCAAACGTACAGACAAATAAAAGAAAATTGCAAATTATTGTTGTGCGTTCTATTATATTGATAAATGCCCTCAATAATATACTTATTCATATATCTTCCATGTACAGATAGCGATAAGTAACATTTTATTATATGTATAGATAGAAGATATAGATTTTATTTAATCACGAACGGGCATCGAACCCACAACCATGGCTTTTACAACATCTCCCGCTACTACATGATACTTTTTGTTAATGGGTGCTGTCTAATAAATTTTAAGTATTTTCACATATTTAATTCAGTCATCATAGAAGTATCGGAATATCAGTAGTTTCTTAAATTACACTAAAACCGAAATGACTTGCGAATAATCTTAAATCTTGCTTATAACTTAGTATTTTTACACTGTATCGATTAATCAATTGTATGGACAATAGTGCTAATTTAAGTCCATTAACTGCAAAAATACAGATTTAACCATTTTTATAGATTTCATTCAGCACATCACCTAACCAAACCTATATGTATATAACTTTTTGAAATGCAACTATTTTTAACCGGATTATTCGCGTATAATATTGGTATTCGAAAATTAATCGCGGATAATATTGGTATTTTCGAATAGCATATTATAAGCGATTAATCCGGTTAAAAAATCCATCCATTTCAAAATGTGTAGTAATCGTAAAAATCAAAGAACTTATTATATAAATAACTTGTTTTAAACATAGAGTTCTTCTATTATAGGAGTTCATTAAAAATAGACCTAGACCTAGACCACCATCTTAGGTCATTTTGGATTTGTATTGTCATCCAAACTAAACCTGTATGCAACATCTTGGCTCAATCGGTTAAAGATAAATGCTACAAAATTTTTATTTGTTGGGAATTTTGGAGCTCTAAGAGTCCCCCCGGACAACATACATACATTGCAATTTAAATTGCAAAATATTAAAAAGGAAACATTTTGAGTGGATTTGAATTCACAACCATCGAGTTTATTCATAGAAATGCCAACTGAACCAAGATGGACTTGAAATTTATTGAACAAAGATTATACTCAAGAGGTACGTAAAACTTTGAATAATGAACGAAGCGTCAATTAAGGTCTATTTTAAACAGTAAAATGTTTTATTATCTACAAATTTACTTTAGTTTTAAACTAATCTTAAATTTTAGTTTACCTTTGTAATACATTGTTAGTTATTCCAAATTTACTTCATTTTCATATAATTAGGTAATGTTTTAGAATATTTTGTGTACTAATAAATACATACCATTGTAAGGCCATCTTGGCGCAGTGGAACAATGTCAGACTATAAGCACGATTGGTTGTGGGTTCGATCCCCACTTGGTGTAATGATTATATATAAATTATTGTCATTTCTCCCCTTTGGTTAAGACAAAGCGTGACATTGAGTTGCGACACTCAACACGCAATGTCTCGATTTCGAGCGGAAAGTGTCCCTTCCAGATTTCTACACGGATGCGTCAATGAATTTTGTATACGGGCCACGTAGATGCACTAGTATAGGTTGAGGGCAAATAAATTTCGCGATTTGCGGTTGGAAGGTTTCCAGGTCGGTGTAGACTTGGTGTTAGCCCAAACAGGCGTGGTAAACCGTTACTCTGATAGTATGCGATATGACTTTGCCAGTTTGTGTTTTCTGAGGTTTTTTGGAAATAAACTTTTATCTTATCAAAAAAAAGCTTTTTAGTTGAAGTTTAGTATCTATGAACAGTTTGGAAAAAGTTGCGCTTAATTTTTTTGAAAATGAATGCATGGTTGTAAACGGTCGTTGTTTATTCATCATTACATCTTTATTGTTATTTGTATTAGTCTAGTTAGACAGATGGTTTCTGAGAATTTAGAGCCAGTCCAAGTAAATGTGATGAATCTTTATTTTGATATTATATGGATATTCCTTTTCTAAAAAAAGAAATATTTAGAAAACGTATAAAACTTTAAACAGAGCGGGATTTGAACCAAGTGTTTTGACCGCCATGCCATGCGTTCTACATCCGGCGACGTCGAAATTCTTATGCGCTTGTAACATCTTATATTTGTTGTTTGTATTTTTTCAAGAGGCGCAGGTTTCAGTACCCTGTGTTCAAATGCTTATACGTTTTTAAAAAATATGGTTTTTTTTAAGTATAAAATTTTCTGGTTACAGAAATTCATAAAACCCCTCTACAGAGATGCTACCAACTGTGCTGTAAGGATTTCGACGTAGCCGAATGTAGAACGCATGGCTCAGCGGTCAGAGCGCTTGTTTCGGGTGACGGTTTCCTTCCACGAGACGCGGGTTAGTTCCCCACTGCGTTCACTATTTATACGTTTTAAATAAGTAATTTACCTATTTTCGTTTCCCTTAATCCTTTTGTACAAATTTATCCGGTCTGGTTAAGCAAAGTGCGGTGTTAATTTTCGACACTCAACAATGCAATGACTCGATATTGGGAGGAAGCTAAATCCATACTACATAGAAAATAACACGTAAAGAATGCGGATTGTTATTACTTAAAATTATATTTATAAAAATCATCAAAGTAATCTTTCTATATTTTTAAAATAACTTAGAAAAGTTATAGTCGAATAACTTAAATAATTTCATTTTTAAACTTTTCCATCCAACAAGAAATATCGCCCAAAAGCGCCCACAACATTCTTAGTGGAATATAAAAACTTACAGGTATTTTTTGTTAAAGCTCGCAATTATCTTCCAACTTTTATTTTCATAATACAAGATACGTAATTGTTAATTATATGTACATTAAATTTATCCATCTGTCCATTGAAGCGCAACGGTTGTGGGTTCGATTCCCACTCAGAAAAATTATTACATTTAAGTTATTTTGTGGCGGTGTTTCCAATTTAGACAGAAAGTGGAAAACACAGTGTCTTGACACTAGGGTCTCTTTGACTACCCTCCTATACGGAAAAAATCGTATACCTGAAAAATACATGAATTACTTGTATTTAAAATTTTTTTGTTTGTTTGGTTCAGGTTTGTTTCGACAAAATTATTTTAGAAAATGTATAATAATTGGCTGGTTTCCAATTAGGGTAGGGTTAATTTTTTTAAGTTTTCCTAAAATTCATCCGAATTTATTGAATGATTTATAAGAAAACAATTTATATATTTTTATAAATAAATATAATTTATATTGTTTGTAACATTTATTACAATTACGGTGTGTTAGTTTAGTACATTAATATAAAACCATTAAAAATATATGCAGTGGTCTCCATTGGCTGCAATACAGTCCTTTAAACGTTGAGGCCATTTATCAATAGAAGCACGCACTTTTTCTATGGGAAAATTCTTCACTGCCAATCGTATGGACCGTTTTAGGTACTACAAATTATCATGGGTTTAGAAAAAGCCTTACTCTTTACAATTGACCATACATCATGCTCCAGCGGATTTAGATCAGGCCTAGTCTCAGCCTTTATGTTTATTTCTAACCAAGATTATGTGGATCGAGATGTAGGACCTGGCGCCGAGTTTTGCTGAATAGACTATTCTTTGTTATTGAACATAGTGTTGGTAAGGGGTTTACTACATTCACAAGAATATTTCCTTAATAAACTTGTGTCGGTGTTTTGATACCTTTTTCACAAAAATATGGCTTTGTCACGCCTTTATAGCTAACACTCCACCAAACCATTAATGAAGTCGGGTAATGCCCACGTTGTATTCTTTTGACTAATTAGGGACTAATTGGGAAATTGTATGTTAAAATATTGCACTATTGTAAAAATTTTCTCATCCGTAAACAAAACTTTCCTGTGACCTCCCTTTGTAGCCTTTAAGTAGTTGTTTTGGTTTTACCACACTATTCTTTTTTAAAATATCATAAAAAAAATGACTAGTGCGTCTCTTATGGGTTGCAAATCGTAAGTCATCTTTTAAAATACGCGACATAGTTCTAGGTGCTATCTTCATCTCCCGAGATAAATCCTTTGCTTTCGGACAGGATTTTTTTTGAATTCTTTCTCTTACTGCTTTGATTGCCTTTTTCATATGAACAATACGTGGACGGTACACAAACATGTGATTAATACCAAGCTTATGGAGAATATTAAAAACTGCATTTGGCACCATACCTATTTTATGTAATGTAATCTAAGCAATTCGGTTCTCTTTATCACCCCACTATATTTTAAATCAAAATATATTTTACAATATATTGTCGCGAAAATAAGAAAACACAATGAACAATCATATGAAAATTAATGATTTCAAATTTAAAAGTTATAATTTTTTTGTATTTAATTATAACAGTAATATAATGTAATGATGTAAGATGTAATAGATGAAGCGATCGTGTTGCAGGAGGGCAGCCTTCGATCTCCACTTGGGGGACCGATTAATATTTTTATTTCTCCGCTCTGCTAATTGAAACAAACAGCGGCGTTCAGTTCCGCCACTAAACACACAACGTCTCAATTTCGGGCGGAAAGTGGAGAACGAAGTGCCTTGACACTAGTTTCTCTCTGCTATAAAGGAAAGGGCGTAAAGCTTGTGAAAAAGAAATTATTTTCAAGATTATCCTATATTAGACTTTTTATTTCGTCGCTCAGGTAAAAAAATAATCAATTTTTACCTAATTCAATATAACTTATGCATGGATTTTACTTATTATAATAATTTATGGATTGGTGTAAATAGATTGAACTCTGGAGATAAACATTACGCTAACAGCTTATACCGTAGTTATCAGTTTCTATCTTGTTTGAAACTGTAAGTACTTTAATGTCCTTAGTTAAGACAGCTATAGTGCTTTATTAAATATCTATAAATTATTAATTTCAAATTAAAAAGAAGTCTCGCTGAGTTTCTGGCGCCGGTTCTTCTCAGGTCTGAGGACTTTAGTAAACTAGACGTTGACTTTTTAAATCATTATTTGACGTTCAAAAATAAAGTTCTTATTATGAATAAAATTTGTTTTTGACTTTTGATTTTCACTTAATTTCTTGCTCCTAATCAATCAATGGCTATGCAATACATAAGCAGAATGGAATTTTAATTAGTTCAAATCCTTACATACTCCATATACAAGTATAAGACGTATCGATCGATAGTGGTTGTGAACCTAAATACTGTCCATCCTCGCATATTTACAGTAATTTTCATTGGATTATGAGATAAATGGATAAATGTGACTTTTAAACGAAAACGGATTAACAAGCGAAACTAAAAATTAATTTTGCATATTATTCATAATTATAAATTTTATATCATAATTATTATAGCTCAATCATAAGAAAAGAGTTTGATAATTAGTGACGTTATTTAAGGCTGAGGCCATCGTGGCGCAATGGGGCAGCGTCTGACTGTAAACGCGATGGATCGTGTGTTCGAATTCCACTCGGGAGAACGATTTTAGTTTCATTTCTCTGCTCTGGGACCTAAGACAAAGCGCGGCGTACCAGTCAATACGCAATGTCTCAAATTCGGGTGGTAAGAGAATGGAGTGTCTTGATATTAGGTTTCACAGCCTGCTATGAGGGAAAAAGCGTGAAGCAAAACAATATGAAGAAAAAGAAACCAACACAAAATATTTTTAAAAAACATATACAATTTTAACGCAGCCGGATTCGATTCGAATCTTCAATTTCCTTAGTGTGTGATTAACACTTAAAATGAAATGTTAAAAATAGTGAAATGTTAAAATTCTCTTCATCTTTGGGTAGCAGAATTTAGTAAAAATTTCTCTACAGAGTTGCTAACAACAAAAATAAGTTGTAATAAGTGAATAAAAGAATTTCGTTGCAGCTGCATGTAGAACGCATGGCTTAGCGGTCAGAGCGCTTAGGCGGTTTTCAAGAGACGCGGGTTTGAATCCCGCTGTGTTCAAATTTTATACGTTTTCCAAAAATATGATTTTCAACATACAGAAGTTAAAGGGATCTAACCAAATGAATATTAATTTTAAAAGTTATAGCAACGAAACTTTGCTTAGCCTTCTATTTAGGTACAATAAATCAGTAAGTAAAAAAATGTGCATAGATATGGCTTATAAAAAACATACCTCAGTGAGAATTTCCTAAGAGAAAATGAGATCGCTCGCTACAATGGCGGGTCCACTAAATTAATTTTAGTAAGCAAACTTAGTTTCACTGTAATTCTGTCTAAAGGGGTAATTTGGCCGCGAGGAGGAAGGTTCGAAACGTCTTGAAACGACTTAACGATTCCGTACAAAGTAGGGGTGCAAGTGAAAAGATATTAAATATTTCATTTATTTTTAAATTTTATTAAGTTCTTTTTGATATTAAATTACTTTTCTTTTAATTCACACCTAATTCTTATAAAAAGAATATATATTTGTTTTTACTTCATGTTTTTTCCGCGTAGCAGGGTGCTCAGAGAGAACCAAGTGTCAAGAGTGTCAAGATATCCTGTTAGACTTTCGTCCTACATTCTAGACATCAGTTAAACTTCCACGCTGCGCTTTATGTTTTTCACTAGAGGGCAGTATCGATAATAAAGTATAATCATTCTACAACGAAGTCATAATAATTCGAATGAATTACAGGCAGACGCTGCACTGCGCCACAATGGCTGCAAGTAATTAATGTTTATATATAAGTTAATACTTATTGAAGAGGTTTATTCTAGAGGTTGTATAAATTCCATTACTTTTTTTATTTTATTCAGAATATCTATGGTATGGTCTATATTTGTCTATGTATTTTCTAAATACTCTTGAACTACATTGAATCACTTTGGGTTTCTAAAAGCTATAATCACCTAACCCTTTAAACCTAACCCTTATAAGAATAATATCCTCAGCCATTTTGTAAAACATTATTTAATGCTTTTCCAGCTAATCAAATTATGAAAATACAAATTACAATAACTCTATAATAACCGCCTAAGTTTATGATTCGATAGCGAACAATTTCTTACGACTGGCTAAAAGTAACATCGCAGTGTCGATGCCCCGACTCCTGAGCCAAAATTATACAAGCTATCCCGATGTACCCAAACGCCCCTAGGGATCCAACAGTACGAATTGAAAGAACTATGAATATTTACATATTTTATAACATTACATAAAATTCTCATGTAACTTTTCATTTTTCGTTTTGAGTTTCCGAAATAATGTTATGAATATACAAATAGTTTTAACATAATTAAAATATTCTCTTTTAATGATGTAATTATACTTTATTTTATTCATATTTTATTAAGTTCTTCAGTTGGACAACGTCGGACTGTAGTTGCGATTGCTTGTGGGTTTGATTCCCATTTCGGGGTATAATTAGAATATAATTATTTTAATTTTTCTGCTCTGGCGAAAAATACAAAGCACGGCGTTGAGTTTCGCCACTCAACTCGTAATGTCTCAGGCGGAAAGTGGAGAACGGCGGGTCTTGCACTAGGTTCTCTCTGACTAGCAGTGTGCTATGCGGGAGAAAGCGTCACGATGCTTTTGTTTTCTTATCATATTAAGTTGCAATCGATAGCAACTCTCAAATGCCTGCATTTCATAATTAAAACAAGAGAATAATATATAAAACAATTTCTGTTTTTTTTAATTTTTAATCAAGTGTCTCAAACCTTAATATAAAGTTTTTTTCACGAAAATTAAATGTCGAGTTTTTCCCATGAAACTTAAGTAAGTTTCGTAAGATACTTAGTAAGTTAGTCGGTATAAATAACAATAGTGCTATCTATCGTTGTACCAAAAAACTACATTTAAAAAATATATACATTGATATCGAAAAAATTAAATAAACAATTTACTTCTATCTATCTATGAATAGACACAAAAATAAATCTAGATTTTTTTCTAAAACTAATTTCGAATCTCTCAGCCAATAAGCTTTACAGCTGCACTCCTTTTCCCGCATAGCGGGAAGTCAAAGGGAACCCAGTGTCAATACACTCCGTTCTCTTTCCCGCCCGACATCGAGACATTGCGTGTTGAGTAGCGGAACTCAACCCTACGCTTCGATCAAATCAATCTTTATTTAAAAGGCTAAGATTAATAGGCTAATCATTAATAATGTACTGTATCAGAAACAACCAATCTAATTATATTTCCTTTTTATACACAATTTTTAACATTAAACAAATACTCGTAACTAAAATAATTTCGATGTATCCAAAATCCAATTCATAACCTATAACCTTAAGCATAGAACAGCTTTATTAAGAAACCGTCTTCCGAAGTCTTTGAGTTAGACATCACTGCCGCAAAGTTTCACCATAATCGTTCCGAACCAGTCAATTGATTGTTCCATCAATCTATGCTTTAATGTGGTAAACTCCTTTGCTATTGAGTTAGGGCCGATATTGTAGTATGGGACGAGGGATCGTATAACTGTTAATCACTGAAACGGTATTAAGGGATATCCTTCATGTCCTGAAAGATGAGCGTGTGTTAGAACTGTTAAGTAAATTTTATAGTTTCTGTTACAGTTTGTAACTTATGCAATAACATAAGTTACTAAGTATTGTTTGATTGATTGATATGTGGGAAAATTAATATACATTTTTAATATTTTCGTTTCTGCTTTCTGGTAACTAAGACAAAGCGCAGCGTTGAGTTCCGCCACTCAAAATACGATGTCTTGAATTTAGACGGAAAGCGGATATTGGAGTGTTCTGACATTAGGTTCTGTATGACTATCCTTGTTATACGAGAAAGTTTATTCATATTTTAAACACCATGGGTAAATTACATTTATAATTTTTTTGTTAGTTTGTTTAGAATAAGTGTAGCAGTGGCTCAAAATGGACGGGAAATTTATAACGAGTGATATATAAAAACTTTTGCACTGCTATTTTTCGCTTCCGATTAAGAAGGTCTACCGTAGACCACGTAACGTCTTATACGACGCAGCTGACCGCATAACCGTAGCCAACAACGCCGAGTGTGTAGGTAGGGCTACACACCGTAGAAAACATACACGATACACACACCGTCCCCGCCGGTGGAGACGAGGTCCCAGCTTTACTGCAGCCCAAGCGCGCAAAAACTAATTTTCCAAAAGGGCATCAAACGCCCTATCCAGTAGGCTGAGCTAGGCTAGAGCGAAGCAAGCCCTCCACTACAAACGAAGTACGCAAGCCGAGGACCGTGTCTCACAGGAGACGCCCTTGCCACTTCGTGATCTCATTAGCTGGCACCTCCCAAGGTGGTCAAGCCAAGGTCAGAGCTCGTCTATCTCGGCCTCCCACAAAGCCCGCGAGACGCTGTAGAGGCCACTATGGCCAACAGCATACTACACACCAGAAAAAAAAAAAAAAACTGCTATTTTTATTTCTCAGTCAATTAAAAGAAAAACATTATTTTCTAAATTGTCTTAGATTCTTTATCTTGTTCCTAAGGTAAGAAAATTTTATCCTTTGTCTAATTAAATATCAATTTGAGATTTGCCATTGATTACCGTAAACTTACTTTTTGGAAAAACTTTTAAGAAAGAGTAAAACAATTAAAGTGAATGTTTATATGGAGAAAATTATTTCTCCATAGTAATATACATTCACTTTAATTTTTCTATTAGTAAAAAGCCAATATTTTGTACAAAGCAATAAAATAAAATAAATTACTCATACCACAATATGTTTTATATACCGTTTTATCTAATTCGTCAACAAATGTAAAAAAGAAAAAGTTATATAAGAAGCAAGCAAAACCACGTGTATGCAGTAGTTTGAGAGTTGCAGGAAAACTCGCCTAGGGCGGTGAGACGGCGAGACCAACCTGTATTTTAATTGCAAGGCAGTGCAATGCAAAATTACACTAGCAGTAGGTTAGAAGTTAATAATTCAATTTGAATTAATGATAGCATTTATTGCTGAAGCGTCCAGGAATATAGTGGAAGCATAAATAATATTTGCAATTCCATTGTATATTCATAACAATAGAACGCTTCGTCTACCAAATTTATATAAATTATAATAATAAATCTATTCGATCTATATGAAGGTATATTGAAAAAGACGAGGACATTTAGAAAACGTATTAAAATTTGAACGCAGCGGGATTTTTATACGTTTTCTAAATACTCTCGTCTTTTTCAATATCCTAAGTGTGCGAATAACACTTTAAAAAATGTTAAAAATATATAAATGTAACTGAGCGCTGTCTGTACATGGAAGATATATGAGAAAAAAATATATTGTGGACATTTATCAATGGAATAGAAACAATAATTTTTATTTTTTCCTGTTTGTCTGAGCATCTGTGCATGCTAATCTCAGAAACGGGTCAACCGATTTAAATGCAGTTTCAACTAGTGTTTGTAAAATTACAAAAAATTAAAATTTGAAAATACGGATTGGTTTTTTTTTTAATTTATTGTTATCATATAAAAAAGTGGATAAACAACTCAACATAGAACATCCAAAAAAAACATAATGGTCTGAGCCGGTGTTACATTTTTTTCTTCCGTTACATACGTATATAAAATTAAACAATATTGTTTAAGAAATACAATTTCAATATGGCTATTATATTCCTTTTAGAGATGTTAATACAAATATTTGAGGGTAATTTGTTAATTAATCTTCGAATAAGATAACCTGCTCTACATTTTAATTGACTGATTTTGCAAAATTTAAAAAGTTATATTTCATTTTTTTAATATTTACGTAATATATTATTAGTGACTATATTTTTTAATATTTTAACTTGTAAATTATATATTTTATTTATGTATGTTTTGTTTGTTCGACCATAACACACAAGTCCATACTGTATTTACGAGTGGGCTAGGGAGTAATATAACAAAAGCTTGACCTTGAATGGAATACGATTTTTTACAATTTTAATAACTACTAAGAACTGTCTAAGTTTGTAACTGAAGAACTGTCTAAATTGGAGAACTAGACCTGCGTCATGGCATAACATTATAAGACTGTCAAAATCCGTTTGTAACATTTGCCTTGTTTTATCTAGATTATTGCTAGCAGCCAGCAGACATGTGTTATCTGCGAACCGATAGCATGAGCTATGTTTAATATTATTACTCAGCTCGTTGACATATGACAAAAAGTACAATGGGCCCCAGGTTGCCTGAGTTCGGAGCTATGGCCGTATAGTTTATGCAGGCGAAGCCACGAGCGAGTCGCTAGTGGTTTTCTATATAAATGTACATTGATCACTTTTGTCTACATTCCTTTGTCCATTTAGAGTAGTATCTAACTAGAATATCTCTAACATGTTGAATATGGGAATAAAGCCGTAATTTGTTGAACTAAATCGGGGTATTAAAAGTATTTTAATAAGAATATTTCCCCAAATAGGAATCGAACCCACGACCATCAAAATGTCACCAACACGTAATCTTGAAAGATTTGGTAAATAATAGAACATCTGTGGCGTTAATATAAACAAGCCATCAAAAGATATTCGAAGTCACAAGAGTCGCTACAATTAGTCCATTTTCAACTGCACCCTGATATTTTCTCGCATAGCAGGTATATTGACACTGTATATTCTAAATTTGAGATGTGCATATTGAGTGGCGAAACTCAACGCCGTGCTTTGTCTTGCTAGAGCGGATAAACGAAAATAGTTTAAACATAATCGTTACTCCGAGTGGTAATCGAACCCACAACCAAAACCAAGACACTGTCCCACTGCGCCACAAAGGTCTTTTTAAAATATTTTACTATATAATAAATTAAATCACTACAACAAGCCAAGCACGTTGTAACGTCAATCAACGTAAATGTAATTTTGTACCCAATTGATTTGATAACAAAAGTGTGAAATGTTTTAAAATATATATTCAATTTAGATACATAAATAAGACTATTAGAGACCGTTGCCTTAGCAACGTCTATGTCACTTTACACAATAAGTATATGACAATTGTCAAATACACGGTGCGAGTAATATTTAGTATATTAATTTAATGTATCGGCATCTGTAATGTAGTATTGTTGTTGTTTTTAGTTTCGCTTTGAACTTCGCCACTCAATGCAATCGATGTAGGCATTTTGCATAATTTTTCCATACAAACTTAAATTTTGCACTCTGCATAATTCTCGTAAAAAAGGGGTCGAAAGTATCTTCTGCGTGTAAATAAAAATATGAATTTTTAAAATTTTCAAGGTAGATTTTCACTAGATAGACTTAATATATCTTTAAAGTGAATATTAAATGCATGATGACGGAGCGAAGCCTCTTTTGGTAGTCAAAACCAAATGAATATGTAAATTTAGTTTTCTAAAAGAGAATCGCTCTACATACGCCATCATGTAAATTATAATATAATGTCTTAAATGACGTCATCGTCGTGAATTTGGGACGTTTTTGACTAATAGAAATGGTTGTGGGTTCAAGTCCCAGCTATGGCAATACATTTCAAACAAGTTGTTTTCGAACCCACGCCTCGTGGATACCTTCCAAGGGCTTTTACTACTAAGCTATACGCAAAAAAAAGTCTACGTAATCGAAGGGAATGGAATATAAAAGTGTTTTTTTGAAACATGTCTTGTTTCGTTAAAATAGTGATGTTAAATTTAATGCCACCTAGAACGCAATATCACTTTAATATCTTTTTAGAAAAGGTAAATGAAATAGTTTGCTGTAAGGCTATTTTCTGTATATACTGTATAATGCAAAGGCATATTGAAATAAAATAATAAAATACGGTACTAATAAATACATATGATAAAGCGCAGCGTTGAGTCCCGCCAATCTACACTCAATTTCTCAAATTCGGGCGGAGTGATAAACAGTTTCTTGATACTAGGTTCTCTCTGGCTATTCTTCTAGGCGGGAAAAGGCGTGAGGCTGAACAAGGTAAATACTATACAAACCAACACCATATACTTAAGAAATTGAAAACACATTTTTAGTAAACGTATAAAAATTTAAACGCAGCTGGATTCGAACCCGTGCCTCTTGGAAAGTGTGTGTAACACTTAACTTGTCTAACTTAATTAAAAAAGTGTTGAAAAATTTTTCATAAATAGCATTCTCTCTTGTCAAACGATTCTTCGTAGAAAAAACTTGTAAAAATATCTCTACAGAGATGCTAACAACAAAAATAAGCTTGGTTTACGATTTCGAAAAGGTACAGTTTCGAATCCTGCTGCGTTTAAAGCTTTAACACGTTTTCCAAAACTTTTTTTCAATTTCCTAAGTGTGTAATAAACTCTTTAAATATTAAAAAAAAGTACAATATTTATTATATATCGTAATTTTCACGAACAAACTTGATATTCGATTAAAACGTCACAGATTGTTCAAAGATCGACAATTCTATAAATTGAAAGAATAATTAATGCCACATATTCAATATGAACAGATTGAATTATTATTTCGTAGTTAAGGGTAAGGTAACTGTATATTGGAGATTTTTCTAAATGTTTTGTTAACAGTATTTTACCTTACCTTAGTCGTGGGTTCGATTCCTACTTCGGGGATAGATTATTATATTTAAACTATTTTAATTAAGAGTACCTACTATGCGGGGAAAAAACTATATATATATAAATATATATATGTATTCTCTCTTCTTCTTTTGAACACACTTAACTTCTTCTTTCTCAGGCCATGAGTATCTTATCTTATCTGGTACTTTAATTGGTTACATAACCGAGTATAACACACATGGTCAGTTTACTAAACTAAAATCAAAATTTTCTAATATTGACCGTTTCATAATGATTAAAAAGTAATAGACTTTTATGAAATTGAACATTAATATTAAAAATATTAAGTTGGACTGACTTAATTATCTTATATAAAAAGTATTCGTATCAAGCTTTTATTTCCCTTTTTTCAACAAAACACTATCGCTTAGTGCCAGTTCTGTAATCTAGATAGTTAAACAATTGATTTAAAATTTTACAATTATTTGACATTGACTTTGCTCGGTCCACTCAATATGCAATATCTCTATAAAAGAATGGTTACTTTCTTCAGTGTATGCCGCAAAAAGCTTTAAAAATACTTATTACCTAATATTACAACATATTTTACCGCTAAGCCCTTTTACCGAATACTATAAAATGTTTTAAAATGAATTTTATTGTTTTTACCATTTTAAAATGTTAATTACACACTTAGGAAATTGAAAAACATATTTATAGAAAACGTATAAAATTAGAACGCATAGGGATTCGAACCCGCGCCTCTTGGACGGTTTCCAAGAGGAGCGGGTTTGAATCCCGCTGCGTTAAAATTTTTATACGTTTTCCAAAGATATGCTATTTTTTTTAATATTATTACTGAAAACTCCAAAATAAATGAATTTTCAAAAGTCCACAATGTGAACCGATTGTAAAATGCACGCGTTCCACTTATTATTGCGGCGTCAATTATAATGAGCTGCGAGATATTCATATATAGACCGTATAATTACTAAAGGCATTCGTTGAAATCAAAACCCGATATTAAATTTATTTTACATTGTCCTTTTTAAATATCATTGTGTATCATATTGCAATATGCAAGTGTTTCACAGAATATGTAATAAATCGAAATGATTTTTAATCATCTCGATCTATTACATTAAAATGTACGTTTGTTCAAAAAACGACAATTCTATAAATTGAAAGAATAATTAACGCCACTTAAGCTTATAAGCTCAAGTTCCATTTAGAGTAGTTTTGAGTAATATTTATATAAACACAGTGTGAAGTCGTTAGTAGTATCTAATGTTTCTAAGTGGAGGAAATTTGGTGAATGAATTGACTTACCACAGTTATTCACAGCTTGGAACAGTCTTATTCGACTAATCATTTTACTTATTAAATTTCCTTTCATCTTCTTATTGAACATCTGAATTATTTATTTATAGAAAACGTGTAAAAATTTGAACTCAGTGGGATTTGAACCCACGCATCTTGGAATTCGTAAAATTTTTATACTTTTTCTAAAAAATGCTTTTCAATTTTGTAAGTGTGTGAATAACACTGCCTTATAACTACTGTACTGCCTAATAATAGTGTGTGGTTTCTTCAGGTAAAAACGTGATTGTTTTCTATTAAATAATATTTAAGACTTAGAATATTATATTATTCTGCGTTTAATTCTTTATTTCATTCCAGGCAATTGTATTTAGTTTCAAAATCAAGAAAGCAATTATATAGCGTATTTCCATACCAAGTGAATAGGTTGATAAGTCGAATTGCACATACATTTTTTAATTTTATTAAACATTTGATATTGTTTTGTTTATAGGGTGATTAAAAATATGAATATAACTCCCACAGTCACCCCAAATAAAGCAATATAATGTTTAGAAGTATTTAAATAAAACAGAATTTACAATTTAACAATGAAAAATAACAAAAAAATATGCATTTTCAATTTATCCAATTATTTACGCCTGGTACGAATTTAAAGTCCACGATTGCTAACAAGTCATAAGCACGGCACGATGACGTTAAACCCAAATGAAAATTTTATATAAAATAAAATGTACATTTAGAAATAGTTACATGAACTGTTTCTTCCATTAAGCCTCGGAAAGTTCTTTTAAAGGAATGCTAATTAAAAGAACGCTAAACTACCAGTAAGATCGCGCGTTAATTTTGTTTAATTCCAGTAGCCGCATTTTAATCGTTTTTTTCTCAACAGAAAATTTTACTTGTGGTATTAAAAAAATTTAGCGTCGCGGTGTTTATATCAAATAAATCGTTTGAAAGAGGTTGAAATATATAAAAAAAATATGCGACTAAGCGATGACGATAGCGTCATCTAATTGTAACATACTTCACGCTAAAAAAAAGATATTTAGAAAACGTATAAAAACTTGAACACAGTGGGATTTGAACCTGCGCCTCCTGAAAACCGTTCAAGCGCTCTTATCGCTAAGCCATACGTTCTACATCCAGCTGCGTTGAAATTCTTATACGCTTATTACAACTTATATTTGTTCTTAGCATCTCTGTAGAGAGATTTTTACAAACTTCTGCTACACAAAGATAATTCTACGAAGAATCGTTTGACAAGAGAGAATGCTATTTACTAAATATATTTGTTCTAACATTTTTAAAAAAACGTATATTATACGTTTACGTATAAATTTTTATACGTTCTCTAAATATGTCTTTTTAATTTCCTAATTGTGCGAATAACACTTTAAAAAAGTATCAAGACACTCCGTTCTCTACTTTACATTCGAATATCAAGACATTGGGTGTTGCGTGACTCCATGCTGTAATGTAATTTTACATATTTGACTCTACTTATGCAATGCATCAATATACAATATACAATAATCTTAAATCCACAGTTGGAAACTATTCATCTCCGTATTCCACCAGTGTACTAAAATAGAGCGCGGCGTTGAGTTTCGCTATTCTTGTCTAAAAGCGCAGAAAATATAGAAACTATACTAATATTAGATTTCTTCTTTTACAATTTTATGAAATTAAAATAATCAAAATTAGCACCTGAAAGCCCAGTTATACAGAGATTGTGGTGACATTCACAACGGTTGAGCAATATTGATTCGAGCCAGATATTGATGGTTCGAAGCGCCATAACTAGAGAAATGAAGTGAACGAATATTGGATGGGTGCTCCAAAATATACATTACAAAAATTTATCTCGTTACTTAAACATATTTTTAATACAATTTTATCAACGAATCACTTTTTCTATTACTAAAGTAGGATAAACTTACAATCTTAGAATTTACGTAGTTATATCCCAGTAATAATTCTCTTACAAAAATAGAAGACACCCTCTTCATTTCCATAGAAAGCGATCCGTGAGTCGAAGCCGTTTATTGAATTCAAATCACATCGGCCACAGGCTAAAACTTTGCATTCCTTCAGACTCTTATATTAAACTCACTGACCAGATTTTGTTGTGTAGTAAACTGGAAAATGTAATGTTTAAGAATATAAGAAGGAAGTTTAAGTTATTGCTTATATAGGCATTATAGCCAGCTTTATTATAAGCAAGGCTATAAGTGTAATGATTGTGGGTTCGATCTCCACTCAGGGGAGTTATTATTTTTGTATTAGTAAAACGAAGTGCGGCGTTGACAGCCTTAAAATATCTCGAATTCAAAAACAGTGTCATGACTATTTAAATATCACTCAGTTATACAGAAAAATTCGTTGTGAAAAAAGAAAAGTTGATTATGAAATATTTAGCTGGCAATCCTCAATGGCTATGTTAAAGAAATAATAATATTTAAAAAAATTTAAAATTATTTTACTCTAAAAGCGATAATGTAAGTTCCTAAAAAGCTTATTATTATAGAAAAAATGTTATTTCTATCGATGTTAGTATCGAAATCGGTGACATCGAAATCGGTACATTATATAGAATAAAAGTTTTACGTATCTTGATAAAAACGTAACCAGTGGGATATCCTACATATTACGAGTAAAGCTGTCGTTTGTGTGTGTGTGTGTGTGTGTGTGTGTGTGTGTGTGTGTGTGTGTATGTGGGTGTGTATGTATGGGGGTGTGTGTGTGTGTATATATATACATATACTCAGAGGAATGATATCATTTTAATTATTTACATTTGTACCCACCGGTAAGCGAAGCGTTGCGTCCCACCACTAAACAGGGAAACTCTCAATTTAAATACATGAGAAATGACGATTACACATTTATTATAACAAAATCCAGCCTAATTAAAAAATTAAAATATATCCTCAAAACACTTAACGCCGTCGACTAGGAACTTACACGGTCTCCGTTTAATCAAAGCGGTTACTTTGTCGATGTTCTCGGTAATTGTTTCAGTACTAGAAGCTTTTGCAAGGAATTACTTGTTGGGACTTGTTAAGCGGGAGAGATTATAACACTGACATTGGTGATTTTATTTATCACTCGGAACTTTACGGTTTTAGTGGAAGCAAAGTTTTATATTATAGTATTGGTAACGTTGTGTCATTATGTACAAAAGTGTGTGTCAAACGCATTATTTCATTAACTTAATGTATTTGTAATGCACTTTTATAACAAAAATTATCTTCCTGCGCTCTTTCTCCGTATAAATTTAAACTATGCGGAATTACATACTTTTTTAATAAATCCGTGTTTGTACAAATTGTCCTAAAGTTTTTCTTTCACGTATTAATATAATGTAATCAATTTTTTATCAGATCAGTCAATATATAGACTGAGATTGTATCAAGTGAAATTCTACATTACAGCTTTTTGGAGATAAAATTCTACTTTCTGCAAATTTCGAGACATACCTTGCATGATAGTGGAATCTAACAGTGGTTTGTCGTATGAGATTGATTGTTATTGGATAGAGATAACTCTATATGGAAACGCATAAAAGATATATTATTTTCTCATAAAAATGTGTCTCCAGAGGGTTTTTTTATTAAACAGGATATTAATATACTAATATATATTAAACAAAATAAATTGTAAATTGAGGCCATCGTGATACAATTCCTTATCATTATATTTTATTTTTCTTTGCCTTCTCTATTGAGATAAAATGCACCTGTGATATCCGCCACTGAACACGCAATCTGTCGGATTCGGGTGGAAAGCTGAGAAAGAGTGCCATGGCACTAAGTTATAGGCAGTCTTATAAGCCTGCTTAAAAAAAAATACTTTCAGTAATATTATACAGTATTTAAATAATTTAAACTACAGTATAAACTAATTCAAAAGTTTGAAGACTCAATGAAACAGTTACCAGAACATCTAACAAGTTGGGATCTTTGATTAAATCGAGACCATGTCGCACCTCGTCTCGAGTAAATTACAGAATTAAATGAATACCGGAATATATAAAGTTTCGTTTAGAAACTACTGATATGCTGTGACTTTGTGTGAATGCAAATATGACGGTATATAAAATTTATATTAGCATATTTAAGATTTATATTATCATTTTTAAATAAAAAAAATATTTTAATTTAACAATTAGGACATTATGAAACACATTTTAGAAAACTTATAAAAATTGGAACGTGTCGGGGATTCGAACCTGTGGCTCTTGGAACCCGTCCAAGTACTCCGCTAAGCCATATATTCTGCTCTCCAGCTACGTCGAATTTCTTATACGCTTGTTACAATTTATTTTTGTTGTTAACATCTCTGTAGAGAGATTTTTACTTTTCTGAGATAACTGAGATTTATTTTTGCTGTCTTCAAAAGATTATTTCTACGAATAAACGTTTTAACAAGATATGAATGCTATATTCATTATTGAAATATTTTAAGTGTTATTCTCACACTTAAAATAAGAAAAAATTTTTTAGAAACTGTATAAAATTTTTGATAAAATTGTAAATTAATATATTTTTAATATATCATATACCTACCCAATAATATTTATTCAAAGCCCATTTAAATTTTAAGTCTCTAAGCTTGTACAAAAAAAACTGCTAAATAGATAGTACGTACATTTGTTGATTCGTGAAATACATTAAATAACTCGGGTGTCAAAGTTAATCAAACGTCCGCCGCGGTTTGACAAACGGACCAATTTGTAAGCAGAAAGCTGTTTCCGACAGAAAGAGAAACTGCAAATGTTATTCATAGAAAACTACGTGTAGACGAAATGTTTATATGAGATTTAAACATTTATACGATTTAACTCTATGTTTTACTTTATTTTATACAATGTTGTGATGTATTTACATCGCATCATACAATTTAAATTATCATAAAATTCAAATTTGTCATCTTTTTTTTTTTAGTTTTATATAACCAAGATTTTATATTTGTTCATCGTGTTTGGTCATCGTATGCAATTGGTTGTGGATTCGATTACCAGTCAGGGGAATATTTAAAATATTTTCATTTATTCGCTCTAGTACTTAAGACAAACATTTAATACGCATTGTTTCGGTTTCCGGAGCAAAGTGGAGAACGGAGTACCTTTACACTTGGTTCTTTCTAACTATTAAAAAGCGTTAAACTAAGAAAAGTAAATACGGGTTCATATACGGACTACTTAAAGAAATTAACTTTTTGATTATTTAGCACAAGTACATAGATTGTATCGTAGCTCAGTTGATATGTACAGATAAACACATGTACAATAAAGCAGCTGAGGATTGGATTTCATATTTAGGGGAACTTTTTAATACATAATACAAGTGTTTTT
Organism: Podotricha telesiphe; assembly: GCA_038994665.1. Taxonomy (NCBI): domain Eukaryota; kingdom Metazoa; phylum Arthropoda; class Insecta; order Lepidoptera; family Nymphalidae; genus Podotricha; species Podotricha telesiphe. Next base: position 65,001 of record JAOYRR010000507.1, on the reverse strand, counting down.
CTTATTTGGCGCAGTAAAAACCACATTGCACCATTGGGTTCCGTAGCCTTACTTACTTTTTTTCCGGCCAATACTTACTTTCCGATAACATTCTTCTAATAAATAATTTATTTAATCTACCGCAATAAAACCGTAATAAATATCTCCATAACAATGTCAACAATGTAAAAAAAACAAGATTAAATTGCAACAGACATGTGAGAAATTCGATAAGGACGTGTAGCCTAATTAGATAGAGCGCTTACACCGACTCCAAGAGCCGCGAATTACAAACCTTTAATGTTAAAATTCTTATACATTTTTAAATATGCATTTTTTTTTATTTGAAGAGTGTAAATAATCCATACTAATATTATAAATGCGACAGTAACTCTGTCTGTCTGTGACGTCATAATTTCCAAACCTCTAAACGTGATGAAGTTTTATATAGAGATACTTGAGATTCTTGGGATGAACATAGGCTACATTATTCTCCCATTTTGTTAATTTTTTCAGTAATTTCATTGTTTTACATAAAGGTTGTCGAAAACACGAAATATCGACAGCAACAGTTCACGCGAGCGAAGCGACGAGCAGGTCGCTAGTACTTTAACAAACATTCAAACATTAAACTCCAATTTAGTGAATTCAAAAATTATCACAATACAAAATCGAAAATTGCAAAAAGGTTACAAAATCATTGTTACATTTCATATATTCTTCCAATAATAAGTACTACGTGAAAAGATTTATCTGAATCCATTTAATTATTTGATTTTCATTGTAAATTTTACTTCATAAATCACTGTTACAACGTCGTGTATTACAAGGTAAAAGCGAATTTAATATATTATTTCCCTAATATATATTTTTTAATAGTTTTATTACCAACGTGGTTTCTTTATAATCATTTTTAATAGCTATTATTTTATTAGCTCATTGTGTGATAGTTGATTTAAAATTGGCTTGGAAATTTGTGATTAGAAATACTTTTCACCTTTTAAAATAGACGAAATAACGTTTAATACATAAATTACATTTGAAATAATAGAGTGCCTCATTTTTCATTTCTTCGTCCACATAATACGCGTTATGTAAAAACAATTTTTTTTAAAGTAAAGGTAATATTAAAAAATGTATACTTTAAAAGTTTTTTTTATGTACTTACATCAATTCTAATAAATAAACTAAACACGCTATACTTCCATATAAGATAAATGAAAACCCAGTGATATATCACTACATTTCCTTTGCCTACTCCTCAAAAAAGCTACTGAATATAAGCTACATGTATAAGCGCAAGCGGAAAGCGAAATAATAACACGCTCTCACCTAAAACTCACACCACACCATATAGTAATTGTTTTAGTTTCTCCGTTCACAGCTTGACGTTTAATTACACTAGGATTGGCCTGTTTGTAGTTGTGTGTAAATAGGTATTCCTCATTCAAGTTCAGACGTGAGCTTTGAATCAATTTGTTAGCTTTATAATAGTCGTAGGTGCATTGTGCAACTGTTCTTGCATTTATTTTTAAGTTTATAGATGATATAACTATTGAGGCCTGCCTTCAAGGCGCAGTGGGACAGCGTTTGTAAACACAAACTTTGCACTTTACTTTATACAAAAGTGTATGATAAACACATTACTATTTATGTGTTTTTGTAATACTTATTTAATTTAATGTACTTTTAATGTAATTTAATATAAAAATATTGGCATTTTGCACTTCTTCTCCATATAAACTACATATCGTCCATCCAATAGAACAATGACGTAATTACGTTTTGCCTGTTTATATAGGCAAAATATAATACATTTCCAAATAAAGTGTTGACATCTTAAAATATTGTATAATAACTTACAACAAAGTTTTATGTAAAATCGTCGTTTTTCTTAAATTTATGTAAAAGTTAAATTTTGGTAATTTTAGCAACTAAGATATTAGAGCTTATCTTTCACACAACACACACACACGCATGCACGCACGCACGGACGAACGCACGGACGCACACACGCACGCACGCACTCACGCACTCACGCACGCATACACACGCACACACACGTACACACATGTATAAATATATATATATATATAAACTAATTAACTAAGTTGGTGTACAATTTCAGTGTATAATTTCAGTGATTATACGTGTTCATACATACTCAATATACAGTACAAGTGGCATTCCTATTGAGAACTTCTCAATCAATTACATTGAACCAATTGATGCATTACATAATTGAAATTTGTAATAATCATATATAATTTAAGTGGCAAGAACGCTTTACACATATATGTATATATAACTGATCATTGTCTGTACATAAAAGGGATTAATATTAGTAGGGACATTTATCAATGTTTTAGTATTTTACTTAATAATATTATTATTCCCTATCATTTATTATAACTTTTCTGTGTCTAATCCGATGCCGTTTATATAAATACAGTTCGCGGTAACTGGATAAGCAAATAATTTTGCATACAATTTTACGTATCGTTTATTGCATCATCCAATGTACATTGCACGTTAATTGCAATTTGAACCTGCTACATCCGTTTACAAATGCTTAGATAATTCAACGTAAAATGTTAAAATATACTCTTTACAGAAATAATAAAAAAATTTTAAATATATCCCTATGCGTAACAACATTTTGTAAATTATCTAAATTATCCCTTACATTCTGCTTGTGAACGACAGGCCGGCGTAAATCCGGCTTCAAGGCCTCTTAATTAAACGACTGTACCCTTGGCCGGTTGCTTTTAATCTTGATAGTACTGCTAATAAACTCGCATAGTTTGTGAACTGACTATGATATAACCAACGTTTTAATAGGGTTTACAGTAACTTTGCGTTTGATTAATCACTTATTTGTTTTAAAAAGTTTTATTATGTGGGTAGATTGTGTATATTTTGAGGCGAAATGGGGTAGTTTTCTTATATCAACATGAAGTAGCTATAGCGATATTTTCCAATACAAAACCGTCTGCCATTTTTTCGGGCAGAATTCATAGTAACGCACACTTTATCAGAGTCCCAAACATAAAAAGAATCACTGACTAAGAAACTACACATGGAAATAAAACGGGCATACTAAAATTTTAATTAATATTTTGAAATGAAACTATTTTAACATATATATTTGAAAATACATTTTAGAAACCCGACGTTTCGAATACACACATATAATAATTGTGTCAACTGACAGAAGAATGCCACCTCGGTCTACCTATGATCATGGACTACTGTAAAGTGTTAAAAAGTTTTATATCAAAATGTGTAGTAATCGCGAAAATCAAAGATATATATTCTAAATATTCTAAAGTTTTCTAACTCAGCTGTCAGATAGACTTAGCACAGAGTCGATTGTTCAGATACGTTCAGATCCTTCGAATGGAAATCAAACCCACAGCCAATGAAGTTTAGATTCAGATGCTGTCGCACTGCACTATGATAGCCTCTGAAAAATTACAATAAGTATATTTCATTGAAATCATTCGCCGGGTATGACTGTCGTGAGCAACTCGCTGTGAACTGTTTAGTTTTCTTTACCGACAGCTTCTTCCGGAACTAGTTGCAAAAGTTTGTCTTCAATTCCACTGTTAGCAATTTCGCACATTTCACGGAAAACTTCATACTATGATCCAATATAGTAAAAATTGAAGCTTTGTTCTTAGGTACACTCTTTTAAAAGTAGGTTTTCAACTACTCAGTTCTTGTCAACAGCAGTACAAGTTTACTTTACAACTTTGGTTCTCTTTGTATGTACATCGTACACTTTATATCTATACCTATGTATATACGCGTTATAAAGTTACTAAAAGATTTAAAATAAATGATTTATTAATTATTTTCCTTTTGCCGCTCTGGTTGTGTTCAGTCACTCAATATGGAATGTCTCGATTTTGGACGGAAAGTGGAGAACGGAGTGTATTGACACTAGCTTCTTTCAGGCTGCCCTGCTATGCAGCTGCTTTACTGTACCGTACCATAACACTTTCTGGTCATCACACAAAATGCAAGAAATATTTAGATAAAAAATACCGTGATTTTAGAAGTAAAACAATTCATCCGTAAAGGAAAATACAGGTACATGTATTTTTTTTTATATTGAACTCAATACATTTTATGTATATTTTAATATAACAACGCTTAGAGGCATGTTTGCTTAGAATATTTTCTTTTAACACTTTATTTAGGCGGTACCTATCGTACAATACTAACAAGCTCTGAAAATATGAGCATGCATATTTTGTATGTATGTATTGTGTGTGTGTTTCATGAAACTAATCTTTCTCCGCAAAAGGAGATCCATCACGTTTCTATCTTTATTGTTATAAAAAATAGCTTAAACGTATTTCATATTTTGTAATGAGCGGAATTCCGTACACATCGAAAAGTTCGAATTTTTCTCGCATAGCAAGAGAGAACCTAGTGTCAAGACACTCCGTTCTCCACCTTCCACCAGAATCCAAAATATTTTGTGTTGAGCGACGGAATTCAAAGCTGCGCTTTGTTTTGTCACCAAAGCGGAGAAATGAAAATTATTATAATACGAGTATAATCGTTCCCACGATTGGGATCGAACTCACAACCGTCGTATATACAGTCAGAAATAACAAAACAAAGCTAAAAAAAAATAATAATCTTGAAACCATTTCTCGCAAACAAAATAATAAGACGTTGGTTGTTCAGTTGAATTCATGGAATGCATGCTTTAAATCTAAAAGGATTCAAGAAGTCCTTTATAATTTAAATACGGAAAAATTCAAGCGATGCCCGAGCTTCAGGTAATTTAACATTTTGCTGCTCTCTTTGGACTATTTTGTGCCATTTACCAACTTTTAAAATAGAATGTCGGGGTTGTTACTTAGAGGGTCTGCTTTCAAAGTAAATTTTAACGTCCTATAACATAATAAGAATTGGCATTTGTATTTTGTTCCTAGTGCTACTTTCGAAAACGATTACGTGTTATTTAAATTAGCTTAAATCATGGTAGACAATTGTTTTTATATGCAGCTTCTCGTTGCTTCCCTCATAGCAGGGTAGAGAGAGAACCTAGTCTCAAGACACTCCGTTCTCCATTTTTCCCTGAGACACTGCCGGTTAAGTGGCGGAAGAAATTTAAATATTTTAAATATTACCATTTCTCTGAGTAGTATCGAACCCATAACCATTCGTGTTTACACCCAGGCGACCATCGTGGCGCAGTGGGATAGCCACTGCGCCACGATGGTCTAGACTTAAGGTAATATTTAGTTTAAATCATTGTAGAGTATTATATTTTATATTCATCATTTCTGCTATGTGTGTATGCGGAGTGTAAGTACTGGTACTTACACTCCGTTCTCCACATTCTGTTCATTTTGGACTAATAAATCGAAAAATAAATGCACTAGCATATAAATATTCTGTTAAGTGGATTTCGAATTTATATGCACTTAGCTCAATTTGTGATATTTATATAAAATAAACTATATTTTCTTAGAAATTTGTTGAATTTGTTATTTTTTTTTTAAATATATAATACAGCTACAATGCAACCAAATAAATCTATTGTTCGTTAACATCTAACTTTACTACGTTCATATCTACTTTTAAAGGGCTTAGAAATTAATATTTTTATTATTGGGAGATCAAGTACATTTTTCTAGTTATATTTAATTAAAATAACAAAAAAAAATAATTATTATTATTAAAACACACATTGATATTGTAATGTAAATAAATTCAATATAACCATTACCCCGAGTGGGAATCGAAGACACAACCAATCGCCTATACCTTCGCTTCGCCTACACTTCATTTAACACAGAACTTAATATAAATAAAACACCCTATTTATTATATTCACATACAGATGCAACAAAACCATTTTAAAAATCTCAAAAACAATTCAAACTTAACTTAAGCTGCACATAAATAGTTAAAAGTTTGTTATTTACAGCCGACGTTGATATCTAGCCGGGGTGCAGACGGAAGTGTTATTATTTTGTTTAAGCATTTAAGTAAACGCTCTAAGAACAAGCCATCTTCAATGCCAGGATAACAAAGTACTACTTAATTACGATATTATAACGTCAAGCTTTTAAAATGATATATATTATGAGTATGAGAGAAATGTGGGGAAAGCTAGTAGTAGTAGTAACTTTGAGTAAAATACTTCTTTTCTTAGTGTGGAATTGAAATGTTTTTTGTATTTCACTAGTTGTTAGGTTTGAGTTGATTGTTCTTGATTAATAAATTGAGATTATTTAATCAATCAGTATCAATTTTTAGGACAAGATTCATTATTTAAAGACGGCATTTTTGTTTAAATAGTTCAAATAGAGGAAATTTATTATAATTGCTACTTCTATTAATAATGCATGAATAAATTTAGCTGGGTAGGCCTAAAAATGAGATATATATTTAAATGGTTGTTATGTGGTAATTTACAGTACCTAACTATACAGGTATGTACCGTTTACACTTTCCGCTCCAATCTAATAATCAAAATATTGCGCGTTGAGTGGCGGAATTTAACTCCGCGCTTTGTCTTGTCACCAGAGTGGAGAAATGAAAATATTTTAAATATAATCATTTCCTCGAGTGGGAGGTAGTTACCGGAGACCACCCGCGACCACCGTGTATACTGTTAGACTTAGACACTATTACACTGTGGCCTTATGGTATGGTACAGAAAATTTACTAAAATTTCAAGTTCATTTGTAACTAAATTGGCATACGGAAATAATCATTTTCCGATCTATTTATTACCTGTCCTAATGGCATTATTACTCATTTTAATTTTTTATCTAGACTAACGAAGAAGACAAAGGAAACTAAGAAATGGCGTCAGAATTCAAGTGCGAGTTTCGCGCAACTCAACGCCGCATTTGTAATCAGATGCGGACCGAATGGTACTGCGATGGCCCTGCGATGGTCTTGCATAGTAGTATATATATAAAATACGAATTGCTCCGACATTTTTATAGAAAAACGTATGTGTAACCAAAATATATGGCGTGGAAATAATAAAGGAAGACGTAATGAAACTAAAATTTGAATATCGTATTTTCTTGCATATCAACATTAAAGAAACATTTCATTTGTGTCTGTACGTGAACTGAAGTAAAATATTTTTATATTCTCATATTAGGATTTACTAACTTATTTTTCAACAGCATTGTAAAATTTTATATAACAATAAAACATATATATATATATGAAATTGCAACGTTGGCTTTACTCTTGTTCCCGCATAGCAAGGTAGTCATAGAGAACCTAGTGTCAAGACACTCCGTTTTCCACTTTCCGCCCAAATTCGATACAATACGTTAGTGGCAGAGCTCAACGATGCACTACACACTAGGTAATTTGAAATATTTATGTAAATATATTAATAATTCAAATAACCTGTTCCAAAAAAATAAAATACGTTTTAAGTAAAAATAAATATATAATATTAACTTATTGTTTTCTTTTCAGGGCGCATGGTTTGCATTATTAAATGTACACCTTTTACACCAAGGAACTAAGTTACAAATTCTCAACTTTACAGAGGAGCTCAAATTGGGTAGCTCAGAGCTACTCTCGGAAATGGCCATCGGACATCGAATACCAATCGGTCCAACACTTCTGAGAAAAAAGGAAAGAACAAATCACGTTCAGTATGCTTTGAAAACTTTGTTCTCTATAGACTGCGACAGCTCTTGAATATACGTTCTTGTATTTTGAGACAAGATGCTGTAGAATGTGGTTGTATGAAATTTATAGGAGAGTTTTAGAGTAGTATTGAGAATGTGGATTTAAGATTTTAGATCTAAATTATAAATATGTATTTTGTACAGCTTCTGAGTTCGAGACATTGCGTTATCAATGGCGGAACTCATCGCCGTGCTTTGTCTTGCCACCAGAGCAGAATTTTTTTTTTATTTGACATGTAATTTTAATTGATAATATTTATTTTATCTTTCAGCATTTAATAATTTTGTGGGTGAGCAGCTCCATGTGTTTGCGCTATGTAGGCCTAAGAAAGGTTTCAATTACAAACATTGTAACTTATAACATTTTTCAAAATGTAATTAGGTTCGAAAAATATTTATTCAGAAGATTTTTGCACTAAATACGAAAATTTTCTCCAAAACGTACATAACTGAATTTGATTTTTTTAAAATTATTCCGTACAGTTTCCGGTCAACCCATCACTGTCGACGGTAGCGTAGTTTTTACATGCCGTGACAGTTTGAAATTGATAAAGCGTAAAAACGTCAGATTGATATAGAAGCTTTGTGACGGGTACGCGCTAAATAAACTTTAATTGAACAATATAAATGAGAGTGCCTCAATCATTTTAGATATTTTGAAATGTGTGTTGTGAATAATTGAATGAAAAACCATATATGATTTTAAAAAAAATACTATATATAGCATAGAGAGAGAGAGGGAGAGAGAGAGGGAGAGAGAGAGGGAGAGAGAGAGGGAGAGAGAGAGAGCTATATTTAAAAGTGGAGAACGGAGTGCATTGATATAAAGTTCTCTTTATCTATTCTATTATATGGAAAGAAATTGATGGTCATACACATTAGTCTACTTATTAAGACTTAACTTATTAGTAAAATAAAATAAAAAACTAATTAATATTATAGTCCTCTATAAATAGCATTTAAATTATCATTATTTGCAATTAATGCCAATAATCTTACCGTATTGTAGTACTGCTGGGATTTTTTTTTTCAACACACAATACAATATTGTACATACATATAATATAATCCACAAAGAAATAGAAAAAAATGTACAATAAGCCGGCCGTATCGCTTAAAGCGATCTCTTCCACGCAACCTTTGGATATTGGAGTTGTATAAATTGGCGGTACACAATAGGAAATTTAGACATATAAAATATAATATATCAATACATACTATAAAAATAATTACTATTCATAATTTATTAGCACTTACTAGTGAAACAAAATAATATTAATTTTGAAATGAAACTATTTTTAACCGGATTAATCGCTTATAATCTTATATCGCTTATAATAATTATAATCGCTTATAATCTTAGTATTTTGCTCTCTGGTGTGATCGGATTGAGACTTCAAAGTTTTCAGAATTGAGTCCCAGGTGGTAGAAAGTTTCCAACCGTTTCACTATTGAAATAAGGGTGTTTTTGTATATTTTATGTATATATTAATTAGTAATTTCGATATTAATTTTATCGATATGATAATTACTCGTTATAGATTCTTAGTTGTTTGAGTGGGATAAGATTAAAGGTAAGACTTTTTTGAAATGAAACTATTTTAAACGGATTAATCGCGTATATTATTAGTGACTTACATTAAAAGCAACATCTTTAACATTACTTGAACGGTTTTCAACACGCCGCAATTCCACTGCGTTCAAATTTTTATACGTTTTCTAAATATGTCTTTTTCAATTTACAAAGTGTATGAAAATTAACAAAAAATTTTCATAGTTACTAGCAACAAGTATAGCTGTATCAGCTATACTTGTCAACATTGTATATTTAATTGATTTAAGCGCTTAGACGTGATACCAAAGAAAAACCCGTTCAATTGTTTTTTTTACATTTTAGAGTGTTGAATCACTTAGGGATATTGAAAAGCATATTTCGAATTTTGAAAAGTTTAAGACAGCGGCAGCCCCTCTTGCTAACCGCTGCGTTAAAATTATACATTTTCTAAATATGCCGTTCAAATCTTGTTAAATTCAAATTAAATTATATTAAAAAGTATTCTCGATAAATAATAATTAATTTCTTTTTAGCTTCTCACTTTTTCTCGCATAGCAGGGTAGTGATAAAAAAAATATATAATAAAATCAAGATTTCCGCCCGAATTCATGTAATTCGGTGTGTGACGGAACTCAATGCCGCGCTTAACCAGAGCGGAGAAATAAAACTAATTTAAAAAATAAATTTCAATCAGTCACTGTCCCACTGCACCATGATAGCCTTAAAATAATATAATTGTAAAATAATAATATAGAAAATTTCAAATACTGAAATAAAGTATTATAAAGAACAAAATAAACAAAAAAATTGATTTAAATATATTTTTTCTTATTCACAAGAGTATTTCATAAAATTAAACGAAGTCAAACAGCGTGAAATTTCTCATTTTATCTGCAAAGAGATCGGTAAAAGCCGGTGGGGAACTCATAAATTGCTAGCCGGTATGTGATTGGCAGGCCGTACAATTATTGAAGTTTTATATATATGTAGTTATCGTAGACGAAATTTTGTTAGTCCGTATGTTTGTTCAGCTAACTTATAGTGTTTGATATTTTTAGCCGTTGATATAATATTTTTGTTTCTTATTGGAGAAATATAAATATCCTATGTTTTGTTGTAATATCTCCACAAAATGTATTATTTATTAAAATACAGTATGCTATTGTTTTATTTTCTACAATATTTTTGTTTTAAAATATGTTTTTTAAAATACTAATAAGATTCAAAACGTAGCAAATCTACTAAATAATATGTAGACCTATTAATACAATCTTTGCGATTGATCTGTCGCTTACTTATTTATGTATTTTCATATTTTGATATTTCATTCTACACTTTTAATTTTACTCGATTAAGTAATAAAACACTCTATCAACACAGAATCGAACCCACGACTGTCGTGTATCAAATTAAAAATGCATCAAAATATCGTCAATTTTTTTTCAGCTTCTTGCTTCAATCCCGATAATAAGTTAGACAGAGAGAACCCAGAGTCAATAAATCCCAAGCGAGACATTGCGTGGAGTGGCGGAACTCAACGCCGCGCTTTGTCTTACCTGAGCAGGAAAATAAAAATAAAATATTGCACCACAATTTCCTCAACAGTGTTTTTTTTTAATGTATAGTATGATATCTGCTATAGTGGCTTCTACAGCGTCATCGGGTTTTGGGGGAGGCCGAGCTAAAAGAGCTCCGACCTTTGCTTGGAGACCTCGAGAGGAAACTTTAAAACTAGTTCCACGGTGTCGCAATGGTGCCTCAGGTGAGACTCGAACCTCGACTTGCGACACCGTTTGTCATGGGGGACTTTGCTTCGCTCAGTCCGAGCTAAGCCTCAACTGTATCGAGCACATACAACTTAACAAGTACACTTTTATAATACAGTTGACCATATGAATAAAAATATCTAAGTTCAAAATGAATATTTTCGAACCGTAACAAAGGTGTGTCGTCAAAATACCTAAACTAAATTTTAGTACCCAAAAAGGTCAACTTCTCAAGCGTTAAGTAATAAAATAAAATTTCGTGGCTTACAGCCTTTAGCGTTGAATAGGTTGAAAAATGCGTAAGGGTTTTAGTAGAAACGTATCTAGACTGGAAATGGTTATGTAAGAATGTTTCAAGTTGTATATTATATAGTTTTTTTTTATTTTTTTTATATTTATTCGAATAAAATAATCAAAATAAATTATTGTTATATAACGTTTCACAAAAAGTCGGAATAGGTCGCGGTCGTGTATTATTTAAATAATATCTAAAGTAAACCACTTCAAATCTTGAAGTAGTATTTGTATCTAAGCTAAGGTTTGATATGTACATAGATGATAGATAGTATTTGCAATAAAACACTTAAAACACTTAGTTTTCTTTGACGTAATTGTCAGTAATTTAGGTAAACTGAAACTCAAATTTGTTCATATAACGCGCTAGGTACTTCAGAATACTGTAGTGTAGCTTGAAATCCGCAATATAAAAAATATGTAAATAGGTTGGAATAGATTCCACTCCCAACACCATCGCAAACATAAAAAACACTTTTGGATACATTTAAAAGTATCGTATATCACTGTGGGATTGTTAAGTGTATTCATAGCTATGAGAAACGATTAAAACCTATACGATAAAATGCAATCTTTTTCTAATCGAAGACATTTGCTTGACAGCCCTTGTCTTTCCAAATTTGTGAGAGGTACATTGCACTCTAAATGGCTCTTATCCCAAATAGATATTTTATACTATCTTTAGACATCCCAGATCTGAAAAGGTCACAACCTTTTAAGACAATTATAAGTATCAAAGAATTATTCATAAATAATAATTATATCGATTTTTTTTTTAGTTGTTTATTTAGTTTCAATCTGTTTTCTGTATTTTAAATTAACTATTGTAACAATGTATGCTCTGTTAGCGACCTCTATAATAAATAAATACATAAATATACATACTATATAATATACAATACATTTTAAATATTAATATTTCTATGATCATATATATTGTCGTGTTACAGCTTAAGAAGGAACGATTCTACACGCCACATTTGTGGTGATTTCAGGAACTGTATCTATTGCTTTCACATTTTTTACACATTTTAAAAAAAAATATTTTATACTAATCGATCGTGTGTACGAAAATAAGATAAATAAAAACTAACTTATGGATTATACGCAATAAACCCGTTTAAATAGATTACAGGATTGCTTGTAGCTAAAATAGTTGTACTTTAGCTTCTTGACATGTAACACGTTTTGCCATTTTTAAAGTATTATTCATACACTTAGGATATGAAAGACATTTTTGTAAAAACAATGTAAATTTGAACTTAACGAGACTCGAACCCGCGTTTCTTGGAAACCGTCCAAGCGTTCTAACTAAATATCAAATATCAAAACTAAATATCAAATAATCTTTGGGTAGAAGAAATTTGTTAAAATCTCTACAGAAATGCTAACAACAAAAACAAGCTGATATAAACGTATGGGCTTATTTCCAAGCAGTGTGGGTACAAATACCGCTATTTAAAACTTTTTTATACGTTTTCTAAAATATATTTTCATATTCTAACGTGAATATGAAACAATGCATTTAATGTATTCGGGTTTTTCTGTATAAATTTTGTAAGAAAATATATTTCTAAATGGTTATTGATATTAAAACGATATTTGCAATAAAAGAGCTCTCAACTTTGTACTATAACCTTTTATAAAAATACCTTCATACATTTATATGAAAAGAAGGCTAGGTTTTCAACGGCCTTTTAATAAAACAATAAAATTCCTGGAAAAATGGGAGAATAAAATAGCCTATGTTCTTCCATAGACCCTCAAGTATCGCTATATATAATATCATCACAATCAGTTCTGCGGTACGGCCGCTATAACGTTACAGACAGAAAGACAAAGTTAGTTTTGCATTTTTAATATTAGTACGGATATATATATTCATTACTGCCACATCACCAAAATATAAACATAGAAAGTTTAACAATACCATTTCCATTTCACTCGACCGAGTTCCGTGTAATCCTAAAAGGGCAATATTTTAACGCAAAATAGCTACCTCCTGTTGGAGTGCACTCGAGTATTTACCGGCCCCATTAAATCCATTAACACTAGTATTTTGACCACAACGACAGTGGCAAAGTAATGTTGGTAACTTGTAAGAGCATTTGCGTTTGTTATTTTCATAATTGATAACGTTATTTGTTAGCGAGTTATTTGGATGTTGAAATTGTTAAAAATTATCTAATAATAGTTTTTAGGTCATAGTGGCACTGTTAGACTGTAAACCTGATTGGTTGTGGATTCGATTTCTATTCGGGGGATCTGATTATATTTAAAACATTTTCATTTGTTCGCTCTGGTACCTAAGATTTCGTCACTCAATATGCAATGATTGATCCGACAAAAAGTGGAGTGTAATGAAGTGTCTAGATACTAGGTTCTCTCTGACTAGCATGGTACTATGAGGGAAAAATCGTGAGCTTTTAGTGAAGAAATATACTTACATGTATATAGTAAAAAAACATCACAAGCAGTATGCCGAAATTGTATCATTGCAGAGTTAATTTATCTTTTTAAATTTAAATAGTGCTTTAACAAATTTCTAATAATAATATCGCAATATTTTTAAATTTTATTATAAGAGTAAGAAACTATATATGTTGTTTGTATGTTTGTTTGTATAATGTGACATAAGCTTATTGTGGTGTAGTCTGGATGTATTTGACTGTAACGAGATCGGTCGTGGGATCGAACCCATCGCCACTATATCATAATTTTCTCACTCTTGTAAAATGAATTGCGGCGTTGTCCTCCGCCACGAAACACTTAATATTACAGACGTAAAGTGACTACCTTTATATGTGAGAAAGATAAAAATCGATATATTTATAGTTTATTCGATTTGAATATTCGATAGTTTATTTAATCGTGAAATCGATAATTTATATACTTAAAAACTCAAATGAATAAAATAAAAACAATTTTTTTTATAATAGATACTTATATTTACTTGTAGTATATAAATGTATCATAATTATATATTCAATATTAAGTAATAAAGCAGGCTTGCGTAGATGTCATATTTAAATTACAAGCAGATAGCGTGTTTAATTATTTATTTACATTTCTAATTATTTATTTGGATTAATGAATAGATAATAAAACATAAAACAATCGGAGTATACCATAATTTAACAATGATATTTAGTCAAGTTTGTTTTTGAATATTTTTACGTCAGAAATCATTAACTATACGATAATAATATAATTGAGATCGGGCAGTAGGTCTACTTTAAGCTTACACTTGGGTCGCAAGTTTGCCAGACATTGCTTCGAACTGCCTTTTCTGTAACGCTATGGGCCCGGCAGCCGCGAGGTGAAACTAAACTTTTCACTGCGCGGCTTGACCTTGAACTTTTGCAATTGATTTAATTATAGTAATTAATTCGCTTATAAGTAATTAGATATCAAATTAAGTCAATTAATTGATGGAGAGAGAAAAGAGGGATAATTCTGGAGGCTGTCAAATTCTATTTTTTACATTTTTTTTAAAGTGTTACTCGAACACTTGGAAAATTGAAAAATAAATATTTAGAAAACGTATAAAAATTTTAACGCTGCGGGAAAATTTTCGCGGAAAAAATTTGAAGCCATGTTCTACCATGGACGCATGGCTTGGCGGGTCAGAGCGCTTGAACGGTTTTCAAGAGGCGCGGGTTCCCGCTAAATCCCGCTACGTTCAAATTTTTATACGTTTTCTAAATATTTATTTGTCAAATTCTAGTTCGAAATATCCTTGAATTAGATTTCGTCAACTGAACATAAAGCTACCACCAGCTCGAAAGGCAGTTCTGATGAGAAGAGCTTACGAAAAACTCAACAGTTGCTATTTTCAAATGTAAAAGTTACGATTTTATTATTTGATACAGTGTTAGGTAACCTGCACCAAAAACTCAAATCATATTACTTTTACACATTTTTATGTTTTAAACATTCTTCTATAGTTCTAACTATTAATATTGTTTTTTCCATAAAAACCATAATTTTAAATTTAAATTTCTGCTGTTGCTAATTTTACATAGATTGTGAAATTGTATTATAGACGCGCATACTCAGACCCATAAAATATTTAAATACTTTATGAACACTATAACTTGGTGTTAGAAGCTTTTTTTTATCTTTCTTAGTTCAATGTAAGAAGCCAAAAAAAAACATACAACAATTTTATAAATATTTACTCCAAATAAAATTGAAACTTGTATTTATCATCAAATAACTAATATACAATAAATATATCAAATGCTACACAATAATATATTTTTATTCAGCTTCACGTTTTCACCGCAAAGTGCGCGAGCCAGAGAGAACTTAGTGTCAAAACATTCCATTCTCTTGTTATTTGGCTGAATTCGAGATATCTTGTTGAATGGCGAAACTCAGCGCCGCGCTTTACCCTAGAAATAAAAACGTAGAGTAACGGTTTCCGCTCATAGCTTGTACCACACACAAAAACGTCTGTATGAAGCGTGAACGACCGTCACGTTCCCACTACGTGAGGGGAAACTTCCTCGAAATAATAATATACATGTATATTTTAGAATTAACCAATTGAGCTAGAGTCGAGTCAACACGCTGTTATGTTTTGATTACTACTGTCATATTGCAGATATTCTATTATGTAGTTATAGTATACTAGCTCCGGTTCACGACTTTGGTTGTATGTATAATTATATTTTTAATAATATATAAATAATAAAAGTTCTTATAATTCATATTTAGTTAGGTTGAGTGAGGAGCTCGGATATTGAAATTGAGTGTAATAGTAATTTTAAAGGGACCATGAGGCACTTGGGTTGCACTGCTCCGAGCTATATGAACACATGGCATGCTAAGGAATTTCTTCTCTGTAATCTGTAATTTGAAACATATACACCTATGAGTTTAATTAATGAGTTCTTTAATTTCCACGATTATTACACATTTTGAAATGAAACTATTTTAACCGGATTAATCGCGTATAATTTTGGTATTCGAAAATACATTTTAGAACCCGACGTTTCGACGTCCGTGGTCACAGACTCCTGTGACCACGGACTACTGTAAAGTATTCGAAACATCGGGTATCATCATCATCGAAATACCAAAATTATACGCGGTTAATCCGGTTAAAATAGTTTCATTTCAAAATACACCTATTATAAACATTATTTTACTAACTTGGGTACAACACAAAATAAACAGACAGACAGTTAAGCTTTTTAATATGAGTTGAAAGTATTTAAATAGTAAGTATTTAAGAAAGTTAATTATCATTATTATATAGTTTATATATTATTATATAGTTATCATTATTATATAGTTGGTTCTATATATAGTTTTTAGTAACAGCATACTCTGTGAAAATTGAAATATGATTTCTCCATATACTACAGGTCCGCTGACGCCTAATATACGCGTTGTCCTAGCAACGTGTTTGTTACTTTAGACAAAAGTAAAAGATAACCGCATCGAAGTGTGTGTAATATTTATTGTATTAATTGAATGTATGTATAAAATGATATTTTACAAATAAACTTTAACTATACATAATTTCACTCTTTCGTAATTTTCGTAAAAAAGGTTTTAAAGTGTTTCTTTCGCGTATAAATAGATAGATAAATCGAGTCGAATTGCCTTTATTTTACTCAGAATTTCAATCACTTTTGATAACCCATCGCAACAAAGTTATGAGCTACATGAATAAAAGAATACCTATAAAGTGAACTAAATGAACTCTATAAAAGTTGCCGCTTATTACATTCTTAAAGCAAGATCAAATAGTGAAGCACGTATAATTTTACGATTCGTAAACTACTAATACTGTAATATTATTATTTCTGTATACAATACGGATGATTTCTTTTGGCCCACTAAATAAGAAACAATAACTATTTTGGATTTTTGTAACATCAAATTTATCGTATTGTATGGAACACATAGATATAGGTTAAGTAAAAACTTACTTAACTTGACTTATTCAAATTTTACTTAAGACAAGTCCCAACAAAGTCGTCTATATTATACATATAATAAAAATGTAACTGATCGCAGTCTGTATATGAAAAAAAAATATTATTAGCGGCATTTACCAATATAATAGAACCCAAAATAATTACTTTTAATTTTCTTTTCTTTTTGTTGTTTGTTTGTGCACGCTAATTTCAGTACAATTTTAAACTCACATTTATTAATTAAAAAGAGATAACGTCTGACTGTAAGCGCGATTGATATACGAACTCGGGTATATTAATTGTTATATTTAAAATATTTTCATTTCTCCAATCCGGTATCTTAGAACCAAAGCGCGGCGGTGAGTTCCGCCCCTCGATTTCGCAATGTCTCGATTTCGGGCGGAAAGTGGAGAGCGGAGTGTTTTGACACTAGGCTCTCCCTGTGATGCGGGAAAAGGTGTGAAAATAACAAATAATAAGGAAAATATCTTAGAAAACACACAATTATTACAAAATATATTCAACAATCCATACCAAATTGGATAGAAGCGCTAAATTCATCAACACAAACCGTGTAACGGCAGGATCACCTGTCAATTATACAGACTGATATATTTTGATTGTTTCATGTATATTTGGATTGTAATATAATGTACTGGTTTATTTATTTTATTGTAAGGCTTAAGTTAGTTTATTTTAGGCAATAATAAAATTCCGATGGGTTTAGGTTCAATGCTTGTCGAGGGTAAGTTCATTTATTTTTTATTCCGCATAGCAGGGTAGTCACTGAGAACTTAGTGTCAGATCCCGGGTTCTGCACCTTTCGACCGAGTTGGAGACATTGCGTGTTGAGTGGCGGAGCTCAACCCTGCACTTTGTTTTATTTACCAGAGCGGAAATATAAAAATTATTAAATTATAATAAGTTAAACGGGTTGAAATTGAACCAATAATATATCAAAATATGTAAAAAGACACGGCATTAGGTTTCGCCACCCGACAGGCGCTGTATTTAAAATAGGTAGAAAGGTGTTAAATGATTACCTTAATACTATATAGGAAGTATTAAAATATAATAAAACAACAATGTTTTATTTCATTTTAGGTATAAATATTGCTTATACAAAATAATACCGTGACTTTTCGTTTAATACGAATGCACCATTGGTGGTACTTTACCAACGTCAAAATGTTTGCGACCTTAAAATGCCAGTAGCGTCCAGATTAGATTATATTTCAAGCTCCGGATGTTATCTAAAAATGTACTAATAACAGCAGAAATTTTATAATAATGTAACTCATAGTAAACTTAATAGAATATTCAACATACGTATGTTACAATATGTTTACAAATATTTACAGCTACTCGCTTTTTCCGACTTTCCAGAGTAGATAAATGAAAATAATTTAAATACAATCATTTCCTCGAATGGAAATCGAACCCACAACCATTCGTGTTTCTAGTCAGACGCTGTACCACTGCGGTACCATGTCAAATATTTACTAATTTACAATAACACTATGCTTACATATAACTATGACTTATATTAGGTGTCCGTGTAGATAATTGGAAATAACGATAGCTAGCTTATTTACCCTGCTATTCCCCCTTTGCCAAACTTGTATAATTTTTGTATTGTTATTCTTATTCAAATTAAATACTTAAAAAGCGTATAACGCCAGAACTGTAATTTGTTTTATAGTTGGTCAATTGACTTAAAAATATCACGTTATTTTATATATTATTTTGATTGATATATTTCATTGATTGATTATTTAATATAGAATTTATATACAATGTTTTTTTGAAAATCAATAATTTATGAGATTCATCCGGGATAAAAGAGTATCATTTGAAAATGTATAAAAATCGCGAAAACCTCTATTCTATATCTTATTAACAAACCTGTGTTACTGAACCCGTATTTGTATGATGAGCAATTTCCGTGTTCAATGTAGCTGACACTATTCTATTCTATAATATAGTTATTAATCATTTTACTTTTCAATACAAAATAAATATATAACATTACAGTACGTACATCTCGTCGTCTAATGCAGTAGAAATATTTTTTTTTATTATTAATTTAAGTATCGTGTATTATTTACTCGAGACCATCGTTTTCCAGTGTGACAGCGTGTGAAAGTATTACAGATAGTCGTGGGTTTAATTACCAAAACGGAGCAACTAAATTAGTAATACTAAAAAATATTTTATTTTCTCCCCTCTGGTGAGAAAGGTGGAGATGAAGTTCGTCATTTTGGATTCGAGCGAAGTGGAGAAAACAGTGTCTTGACACTAGGTTCTATCTGCCTACTTAAATAAGAGGGAAAGAGCTTGAAGTTGAACCAAAAAAATACTTTCACACAGTTTCAAATACTTCTACCACTACATGATGACACATTAAAAAAAAAAGAAGAAATGAAACTATTTTTGACCGGATTAATCGCGTATATTATTGGTATTCGAAAATACATTTTTGAAACCCAACATTTCTACCCGAACTTACAGTACCCGACTTTACTGTAGTCCGTGGTCACAGGTAGAATAGTTTCATTTCAAAATATGTAGTAATCGCGTAAATCAAATATCCTATTAAGAAAAGAATAATTGTACTATAAATATAATAAAACGTTTACTTCAAAATGAATTTAGCTAGCTTCATACTTTCCTAATGTGTCACAGCAAATTTAAGACAATTTTGCCAAGTCTCCAAAAAAATTTAAATAATATAAATAACCACCAAATATTACGAACCTACAACTATTACAAACAGCTCGACGCTGTCCCACTGAAATACGAAGTTTTCCATTTTACTCTATGTAAAATACATATTCCGCCAATTAATAAAGCTACTCGGAGCTTTTGTAACGCAAACAATATAATTATGCTTTACACTTCGCGAATGTATTAATGTCCGTAATAAATACGGAGCTTTCATCCGTTTAAGTTGTTAGTATTGTGAGGTACTTGTTAATTGTTAGATGCTAAGTGTACCTAGTGTTTCTCTAATTAATTATTGTAGTCTATTTAGCGAATGTTTATTTTTTAAGATTTTCCTTTTTGTTTCGTATAGAGATTGAAGGATGTTATTAAGAAGGATGTCATGTTAGGAGTTGAATTAAACAAAAGGTCGGGTCGAATTCTGTGGAATAATTAAAACATGAGTTAGTAATAAGATTTTGATAATATAATATCTTGGTTTTAGCACTGAGCAAATTGCTATGAGAATGGCAAAGAAGCCGTTGGTATTTAGTACAATTGAAGAAAATATGTTAAAAAATCTGTAGAATAGTCGTTTTCTATGGTTATATTAGATAAAGTACCGCCTAAAGAATTAAGTTTCGCTTCCCTCCCATTTATATACACGGTATATTTTTCTTAATCTTAAATTCCTTCATCTCCTTAATCTTAATTCTAAGGACACTATACTTAAACTTATACAGCATATAAAAAACCACAAAACAAGAAAAACATAAATTACTTATTATTATTTATTTTATTTATATACCACATAACAAAATGTACAAGAACTTAAAAAATAAAAGATATAGGGTTTTGTACCCATTACTAATTTCTTAAACAAATCTCTACAAGAAACCCTTGAATATAAGAAGATTTGAGGTGAATAGAAGCGATTCGGGTACAATACTATGTATTTATTTCAATTATAATATAATAAACCTACACGCAGATATACAAAGTCAAAGTCAAATAATTTTATTCAAAATAAGAAGATCTATGTTAAATTTTTTGAACGTCAAATAATTTACCCTACTTAGAAACAATACAAAAATAAAAAAGAAAAGGGTGAAATAGATAAAAGAAATAAAGAAATAGAAATGAAAAAAGGATAAGGTGATGAAGAAATTATGTGGGGCTTAAAAAATCCGCTTTAATTGATTTTATAAGTATTTATTCTTTTTTAACATTTTTAAGTGTTATTCGCACACTTGGGAAATTGAAAAAGATATATTTAGAAAACATATAAGATTTTGGACGCAGCAGGGTTCAAATCCCGCTGCATTCCAATTTTTATACATTTTCTAATTACGTCTTTTCCAATTCCCTAAGTATTTATTCATTTTTTTATTGCAGCTGCACGCATTTTTTCGCAAAAATAGGGTAGGCAGAGAGAACTTGCATCTTAACGCCGTGCTTTGTGTTGCTACCAGAAATTAAAATAATTTAAATATAATTTCCACAACTATGGCCACGTATCGTAACACTGTGCCTTTTCAATTTTACATACATTACATTTTATATATATATATATATATATATATATATATATATATTTTTTTTTTTTTTTTTTTTTTTTTTTTTTTTTTTTTTTTTTTTTTTTTTTTTTTTTTTTTTTTTTTTTTTTTTTTTTTTTTTTTTTTTTTTTTTTTTTTAACAATCGAATATATATATATATATATATATATATATTCGATTGTTTTCTACAAAGTATTATGCTTTAACTAATTTCAAGTTAAAAAGAATGTATTATACGTATTATATTATATGTACAGGGGCAGAAAGTCATTTGACAATGTGCCAATTTGGGTGATTTCGATACCGTTATGGATGTTTAGTGCTAAGGCGTATCTATGTCATTAGGATCCGTGCCCACTCTGTACAGCTTGTTCTATATGTTATTCTTAAGTCTATACATATAATAAAAATGTATCTGATCGCTGTCTGTACATAGAAAATATATGAGAAAAAAATGATTGAGGACCGAAAGCCGAATAATATTTTAAAGCCTGATTCACATATTATTACAGGAAATTAAAATGATTTTAAGTCAACGTTTAATTTTTTAACGCAACGGAATTCAAAGCCGCGCCTCTTCTAAATCAGCCAAGCGTTCTGACCGCTAAGCCATGCGTGAGTAGACACCCGACTGTGTCGAAATTCTTGTACGCTAATTATAGCTTATTTATGTTCTTAACGGTTTGTCTGTGCGTTTGTGCACGCTAATCTCAGCACAGGTTTATTTAATTTCAACAAAGTCAATATATTTTATTGAAAATAAGAAAATACATGCTTAATTTTTTATACGTCAACGGTTCAGTAAAGTTTAATGCATCAGACCTGAGAAGAACCGGCGTAAGAAGCTTAGCGGGACTATATCTTCTAAATCAATAATACTTATATATTAGTGAGTCATTTTTCGTCTCTCCCAAGGCGTGTTATCATTTATAAAATCGTTAATTAGGTAATAACCATTAACACAAAAATTTCTTTGCACAACTTTTTTAAATTGTGATGTAGAACATTCACGGAAGTTTTCTGGAACCCTCTTGTAAAAACGTATATAACGAAAGAATTACGGATTCTATTCAATCGAGTTACAGGCGCGGTAAGTTTAAGCCTACTTCTAGAAATAATATTTTGTACATCATCGATTTTCTCTACGCAACTGTCTATATATTTGTTACCTTAACTTTTTGACTTCAGATATCTCTAGGTAAGTTTTAGACTACACGAATAGCTCGGTAAGACAAAGATAGAATTAATAGCAGCAGCGTTACCCCAAAGTATAATACCATAGGACATAATAGTATGAAAGTAACTAAAGTATACAAGGCTAGCCGTTTCCACGTCAGTTAATAAACATTTTTATGTAACCGCGAAGGCTGCTAAGCTAAGTCTATTCGTCTACCCATCGTCCCCACTGTAATTTGGAATCAACGGCTTCACCATTCAAAAGTACATCGGCTTTAACAATTTTCGTGTATGGTGTTCTGAAAATTAAACATTTTGTTTTTTACTATTCAATAGTAAGTTATTAGAACTAGACCAATGTACTATTTCCGAGAGAGCATTACGGTCAAGAATAAAGGAGTTACAAAAATTTTAATCATAAATTTTATTGATTTAAGTGGGAGCACGGGTAAAAAAACAAAATTTTTGCGACTTTTACACATCTTCAAATAGACAGGAAGACCTGTGACTACGGACTACTGTAAAGTGTTTAAAACGACTGGTTTCTAAAATGCATTTTCGAATACCAATAATATACGCGATTTATCCGGTTAAAAATAGAATCATTTCAAAATGAGTAAGTTAGTTGGTCGTGTAGTTTGCGCAGGCGAAGCCACGAGTGGGTCGCTAGTAACATTACAAATTGCTGGTCATCGTGGCGCATAGGAACATTGTCTGATTGTTAAAGGGGTTGGTAGTGAGTTTAATCCCCACACGGAGGATTATAATTATATTATTTAAATTTTTCTACTCTGGTAAGATAAAGCGCGGCGCTGTGTTCTAAATATAGACTGCTACATTTCAATTGATATCATATCTCATTTAGGAAGTTTGGCAGTGAAGCCGCCATATTGATAATTTTTTTACAATTTTTGTTTTTCTACCTTGTCTGTTTGTTTTGTTTGTTCTGATTTTGACGTGATTTTCACTGGCAGATAGCTGATTTCAAAAGGAACTTAACCTAAAAATAAATGAACATTCTATCTGCCTACCCCGCTAATTGCTGTAAATATTTTTTTAGCTTCAAGCTTTATTCTGCATAGCAACTTAGTTAACACCGTTCTCCATTTTCCACCCGAATTCAAGCTATTGTGTGTTGAGTGACGGAGATATACGCCGCACGTTGTCCTACTAGTTTCTCACTCTCCTCGATGGGGAGTGGGGGTATGATTCCAGGGAATGGCAATAATGGGATGAGAAGGATGAGCTTCAAGCCACCTGGGCGACAAGCCCAGCAGAATGAGACCCTCCATTACTCAATAGAGACCTAACTGAGGCTATTAGCGATTATGGTGGCAGCTCAGGAGTCAGGTAGGGTTAGGAGGTCTCGTGGGAATCGTCTTCTTACATCTGGTGGTTGAAAGTGCCACGGCGCGATGTCCCTTGTGTGTGTATACTAGAGCGGATAAATGGAAATAACTTAAATATAATAATTCCTTAGATTGGGGATAGACACCCACAACTAATCGCGTTTACAGTCAGACGCTGTATCCGTACGCCACATTGGCTTTATAATATTTTGTTTTTAAAGTTTGCCCAAATTAATTTAAACACTGTGACAATTTAATATACTTAATATACTTATAAACACTAACTTATTTAGATGTACTTATATTATAATGTGAGCGGTTTAGTATTATTATAATTTCATACCATACCATACTTCCATAGTTGCATACCAGAATGGTATTAACTATTAACACTTTTATTATATAAGTATCAAAATCAAAGAAAATTATAATGTTACGTCCAAATCTAATCATATCGTGCGACTCGCAACAGACCCTTTGAGACACTAATTACAGCTTCCCTCCGTATACGTGAATTACTTAAATTATTCGCACACCTATTAAATATGTATGAGGCACTCGAAACTCGAGCAACGAAAACGAAGTAAGCGAACTAAAGTATCACTCAAGAATTGAAATTTTACTACGTAAAAGTTTAACCGTAGTTATTAAGGTTCAAAGACAATGTACAGTCAAATACAATAGAAAATCTATTATAGTGGAAAATGTTTCATTGTTCCTTGGACTATTGTCGCTCAGCGCTAACTAATGGAGACTGCATTGTCTTAGTCTATACTGACTCAGCTATCAGACTGAGTCAGTACAGTTTGGGCTGGGATTTTAATTACATATAATCTTAGTGTGAGGTATGCTTTCTGATTAATAATGACTGTTTCAATGTACGTGTGTTTATTGAAATAGATATTTTCAATATATGTAAAAAAAATGGACATATTTTATTTGTTTCAAATTCTGTGTATGTATATTTTTTTATGCTTATATCAAGGTAGTAAGAGAGAATCTAATGTGAAGACAATCCGTTCTCCACTTTCCGCCTGAAATAAAAACATTGCGTGTTTAGAGCGAACCTCGACGCCGCGCTTTGTCTTTGGTACCAGACCTAAGAAATGAAAATATATCAAATATAATCATTTAAATTCTCTAACTAACTAACAATATTCATATAATGCGTAAAAAATAAAAATGTATTGATTTATATCTATGTTATTCCAGCCTTATCGTAAGATGTGTGTAAATATACAAAATTTCAAATAGAATGTAGATTCTGAAACTTTGTATGTTTTTCAAGATGGCACTTAACTATTAAGAAGTTACTGTTAAAAAGCTCGGTATATAATTTTTATAGCAGTGGCGGAACACAACGCAGTGCTTTCTCTTACCAAAGTATGGCAATCTAAGTAGGTATATAGAATACAGAAATACAGTGTATATTTAATTAACTATATACTAATTAAATACAAAATACTTTCGTTTATTTTGTTTATTCTTCACAAGTTGCGACGCTTTCTATTCGAATAAATAAAACTTAATGAGAAGGTAATTGCTCTTATTTTGTTGTTATTTTTTCAGCAGACTAGTTGCATCTGTCGAAATTCTCATCTGAAGTAACAGCAAAGACTTTATTTCTAGTAATAAGCTATTATTTTCTCGTTTTAGCTTCACGAGTCTCGCGCTTGTTATGACACTGAGTGGGAATCGAATCCGCAACTACAAGTGTCACATGCACAGTGAAAAAATCAAAAAGTCACAGGAGATCAAAGATGCTACGGCCACGTTGCACGCCGGGCCTGGAAGTACCGGAGTATGTCGGAAGAAACTTTGATTTATCTGTCCCTGGAGTTAGACCCGGACGCCCAAGGAAGCGATGGCTGGATGTCGAAAAAATACAACTCTCCAAAGTTACCTAAGAAGTAACCTATAAATTACAATGAGGCCATCACGAACGCTATCGATTGCACGAAAGTCATCGAAAACACGATCTCTCTACAGAGATGCTAACAACAAATATAAGTTGTAATAAGCGTATAAGAATTTCAACGTAGCTGGAGGTGGGACGCATGGCTTAGTGGTCAGAGCGCTTGAACGGTTTTTTTTTTTTTTTTTTTTTTTTTTTTTTTTTTTTTTTTTTTTTTTTTTTTTTTTTTTTTTTTTTTTTTTTTTTTTTTTTTTTTTTTTTTTTTTTTTTTTTTTTTTTTTTTTTTTTTTTTTTTTTTTTTTTTTTTTTTTTTTTTTTTTTTTTTTTTTTTTTTTTTTTTTTTTTTTTTTTTTTTTTTTTTTTTTTTTTTTTTTTTTTTTTTTTTTTTTTTTTTTTTTTTTTTTTTTTTTTTTTTTTTTTTTTTTTTTTTTTTTTTTTTTTTTTTTTTTTTTTTTTTTTTTTTTTTTTTTTTTTTTTTTTTTTTTTTTTTTTTTTTTTTTTTTTTTTTTTTTTTTTTTTTTTTTTTTTTTTTTTTTTTTTTTTTTTTTTTTTTTTTTTTTTTTTTTTTTTTTTTTTTTTTTTTTTTTTTTTTTTTTTTTTTTTTTTTTTTTTTTTTTTTTTTTTTTTTTTTTTTTTTTTTTTTTTTTTTTTTTTTTTTTTTTTTTTTTTTTTTTTTTTTTTTTTTTTTTTTTTTTTTTTTTTTTTTTTTTTTTTTTTTTTTTTTTTTTTTTTTTTTTTTTTTTTTTTTTTTTTTTTTTTTTTTTTTTTTTTTTTTTTTTTTTTTTTTTTTTTTTTTTTTTTTTTTTTTTTTTTTTTTTTTTTTTTTTTTTTTTTTTTTTTTTTTTTTTTTTTTTTTTTTTTTTTTTTTTTTTTTTTTTTTTTTTTTTTTTTTTTTTTTTTTTTTTTTTTTTTTTTTTTTTTTTTTTTTTTTTTTTTTTTTTTTTTTTTTTTTTTTTTTTTTTTTTTTTTTTTTTTTTTTTTTTTTTTTTTTTTTTTTTTTTTTTTTTTTTTTTTTTTTTTTTTTTTTTTTTTTTTTTTTTTTTTTTTTTTTTTTTTTTTTTTTTTTTTTTTTTTTTTTTTTTTTTTTTTTTTTTTTTTTTTTTTTTTTTTTTTTTTTTTTTTTTTTTTTTTTTTTTTTTTTTTTTTTTTTTTTTTTTTTTTTTTTTTTTTTTTTTTTTTTTTTTTTTTTTTTTTTTTTTTTTTTTTTTTTTTTTTTTTTTTTTTTTTTTTTTTTTTTTTTTTTTTTTTTTTTTTTTTTTTTTTTTTTTTTTTTTTTTTTTTTTTTTTTTTTTTTTTTTTTTTTTTTTTTTTTTTTTTTTTTTTTTTTTTTTTTTTTTTTTTTTTTTTTTTTTTTTTTTTTTTTTTTTTTTTTTTTTTTTTTTTTTTTTTTTTTTTTTTTTTTTTTTTTTTTTTTTTTTTTTTTTTTTTTTTTTTTTTTTTTTTTTTTTTTTTTTTTTTTTTTTTTTTTTTTTTTTTTTTTTTTTTTTTTTTTTTTTTTTTTTTTTTTTTTTTTTTTTTTTTTTTTTTTTTTTTTTTTTTTTTTTTTTTTTTTTTTTTTTTTTTTTTTTTTTTTTTTTTTTTTTTTTTTTTTTTTTTTTTTTTTTTTTTTTTTTTTTTTTTTTTTTTTTTTTTTTTTTTTTTTTTTTTTTTTTTTTTTTTTTTTTTTTTTTTTTTTTTTTTTTTTTTTTTTTTTTTTTTTTTTTTTTTTTTTTTTTTTTTTTTTTTTTTTTTTTTTTTTTTTTTTTTTTTTTTTTTTTTTTTTTTTTTTTTTTTTTTTTTTTTTTTTTTTTTTTTTTTTTTTTTTTTTTTTTTTTTTTTTTTTTTTTTTTTTTTTTTTTTTTTTTTTTTTTTTTTTTTTTTTTTTTTTTTTTTTTTTTTTTTTTTTTTTTTTTTTTTTTTTTTTTTTTTTTTTTTTTTTTTTTTTTTTTTTTTTTTTTTTTTTTTTTTTTTTTTTTTTTTTTTTTTTTTTTTTTTTTTTTTTTTTTTTTTTTTTTTTTTTTTTTTTTTTTTTTTTTTTTTTTTTTTTTTTTTTTTTTTTTTTTTTTTTTTTTTTTTTTTTTTTTTTTTTTTTTTTTTTTTTTTTTTTTTTTTTTTTTTTTTTTTTTTTTTTTTTTTTTTTTTTTTTTTTTTTTTTTTTTTTTTTTTTTTTTTTTTTTTTTTTTTTTTTTTTTTTTTTTTTTTTTTTTTTTTTTTTTTTTTTTTTTTTTTTTTTTTTTTTTTTTTTTTTTTTTTTTTTTTTTTTTTTTTTTTTTTTTTTTTTTTTTTTTTTTTTTTTTTTTTTTTTTTTTTTTTTTTTTTTTTTTTTTTTTTTTTTTTTTTTTTTTTTTTTTTTTTTTTTTTTTTTTTTTTTTTTTTTTTTTTTTTTTTTTTTTTTTTTTTTTTTTTTTTTTTTTTTTTTTTTTTTTTTTTTTTTTTTTTTTTTTTTTTTTTTTTTTTTTTTTTTTTTTTTTTTTTTTTTTTTTTTTTTTTTTTTTTTTTTTTTTTTTTTTTTTTTTTTTTTTTTTTTTTTTTTTTTTTTTTTTTTTTTTTTTTTTTTTTTTTTTTTTTTTTTTTTTTTTTTTTTTTTTTTTTTTTTTTTTTTTTTTTTTTTTTTTTTTTTTTTTTTTTTTTTTTTTTTTTTTTTTTTTTTTTTTTTTTTTTTTTTTTTTTTTTTTTTTTTTTTTTTTTTTTTTTTTTTTTTTTTTTTTTTTTTTTTTTTTTTTTTTTTTTTTTTTTTTTTTTTTTTTTTTTTTTTTTTTTTTTTTTTTTTTTTTTTTTTTTTTTTTTTTTTTTTTTTTTTTTTTTTTTTTTTTTTTTTTTTTTTTTTTTTTTTTTTTTTTTTTTTTTTTTTTTTTTTTTTTTTTTTTTTTTTTTTTTTTTTTTTTTTTTTTTTTTTTTTTTTTTTTTTTTTTTTTTTTTTTTTTTTTTTTTTTTTTTTTTTTTTTTTTTTTTTTTTTTTTTTTTTTTTTTTTTTTTTTTTTTTTTTTTTTTTTTTTTTTTTTTTTTTTTTTTTTTTTTTTTTTTTTTTTTTTTTTTTTTTTTTTTTTTTTTTTTTTTTTTTTTTTTTTTTTTTTTTTTTTTTTTTTTTTTTTTTTTTTTTTTTTTTTTTTTTTTTTTTTTTTTTTTTTTTTTTTTTTTTTTTTTTTTTTTTTTTTTTTTTTTTTTTTTTTTTTTTTTTTTTTTTTTTTTTATATATATATATATATATATATATATATTAATATATGCGTGGACGTTAATCAAATCCATCCCCAATGAACAATTAATTATACGCCTTCATAATGACTTAAATATTTTTGATAGATACGTTGAATACGTTGTTAGATTGTAGGCGCAGTTGTTGTCAGTTCGATTTCCGTTCAACGGAATGTTTATTTTTAATTAATTTGACGAAAAATATTCAACAGTGTTTTAAAATTAGATTTATGCTTACGTCACAAAATACATTAAAACTTTATACCAAATGTAAAAAGAGACAAATATTCACCAGTTTATATCAAGTTACCCAGTATCTTTGAACTCACATGTATAAAACTTCGCTGTGTGTCTATCACTTCTTTAAACCTGCAACTTGCAACTTTAAATTTTCTGCAAACACAAACAATATCACAATAATAAGTAAAAACTTAAGATTGACGACATATTCCTAAGTTGTTCCAGCCTTAACGTGGGAGATGTTTAAAGACTTGAAAACATACACAGTTTTAGAATCTTCTTAACATTTTAAATTTTGTATGTTTTCAAATTGACTCTTGACTATCAAGAATTTGATTTATAATATCGCGCCTACAGAGGCGGAACACAACGCCGTTCTTTCTCTTACTAGAAGTCTCAATGTCAAGTCTCAATGAAAATGTCTCAATGAAAGAAAAAGAAGTCTCAATGTCTATAAATAGATCAAAATAATTAAAGTCGATCTATAGGCCAAAGTGATTCATTAAGAAATCAAAGTAATACAACCACATCGAAACGCTTTGATTTCGATTTAATTAATTAAATAAACTTAAAAGCATGTTTAGAAAACGTATAAAAATTTTAACATGTGTTTTTGTTAATACTATAATTTATTTATTTTTAAAATATTAATTATCTTGTTAGACTTAACTTTTTAGACTTATATAACTAGTCATCACGTGACATCCGGTGTCCTAATGATAAAAGCGTTTGTGATACCATATTTTGCATATCACCATGACCTCTGTTAATTATCGACCAGTAGTTAAAACGGACGAACGTATAAATATAAAGTAATATGAAAATGAATTTCAAATTCATATTTCTGTTTCAAAGTCTTTCATTTTTGAGGGTTAACTGTGAATTACTCAGTAAAATTCTACGTCCTGTAGTTAATGAGGTGCATACAATAAGTGAATACAATGTTATTGATGATGCCTTTGATAAAGAAACAAAGGAAGTTGTCAATGATTCAGGTGATATATTCTATTTAGACAAAAGACTAGATGCCTTATACGTAAATAAAGGTGAACAGATAAATGGCAACGATCAACGAACTGTTATTAAAGATGAAAAACAAAGTGATACTGAAAATGAAATTATTTTCACAACTGAAACTAGTGTTAATGAAAACTATGAAGATGATCTGAATACTGATGTATATATCTCTGAAGGGACTGGCATCAGTAATGAAACATTAAGATACAATTTACATAAGTCTGTCTTAAATGGAGGGTGTCCGAAAAACAAGGCTAGAGCTTTAGATGGTAGTTGCCAATATATAATTAGGTTACGGAATTAAATAACGACATTTTATGCCTTCAAATATATTGTGAGTGATTCTGAAGAGTGAAACCGATTTTCAAGTTCTAACTGCAACTTTTAATTGATTATATGTAAAATATGACTTTTTACTTGTACAATATAATTCAATATATAATGTGATGAGACCAAACCTCTAAAGCTTATAAATATTCCAGAATGTTGTTTCTGCTATGAATCTCTTATATTTGTAATACAGACTTTTCATGGGATGAAAACAGTACATATAAATAAATCGTTTCCACGAAGTATTACTCGAACAGTGACATTTGGTGGTGACAAATTAAACAAATTTTAAATATAGCTTCTAAGTAAATAAAAAGGTTTAATATATTTAAACAAATATAAAAAATGGTCGTTTTTAAAAGGTAACAATCGAGCAGAGTTTCATCTGATGGTATTTCCTTAAACTAATTTTAAATATAAAAAAGAACACATCCGTCAATTAAGATTGTATTATTTTCTATAACGACAATTATTGCTAATGTCAAAGCTATAAATATAAAAACATTGAAATTATTACTTGTTTTATATAAATTTTGCATGTTATTTTGGTTTAGTGTTCTAACCCCATTAACAATATTGTAGACATTAGTAATATGAAAATAAAACTTTTAAGCTTACACAGTTAAGGTCCCAATGGAGCAGAATTCAATCCTTTTACGTGGCAATAAACGTCGTGTGGCGAAGCTCAGATGTAACAATAAATCTGTGTTACCTCAGGTGAAGTACGATATGTGGAATGTTCCACTGTTACTGAATAAAGCTAAGTGAACTTCTGATTTTCTTTCAAGGTATAATCAATCGTTATTTACTAAACTTTACCCATTAATTGTAGCATTGTTTTCTAATAAACATACTTAAATATATATATCAGAATGTTTCCGGCATAGCAGGGTACTTGGAGTTCTCTCTCAATGTTATCATAGTGTACAGACACTCCGTTGGCCCATTTCCGTCTAAAAATTGGGACATTGCGTATTGAGTGGTGGAAATCAATGCCGCGCTTTATCTTACCAGCGCGGGGAATAAAAGTAATTTAAATATAATCATTCCCCTGAGTGGCAATTGAACCCACAGCCATCGTTCTTGTACGTAATTCCATTAGAGCTAAACTGGGAAAAGTAGTGGCAAATCGCTTTATTAACTATTTTTGATTTGTTGATCATATTTCAATTTCATATTTTTATTATGAACATTATATTGCCGGAAATGGTGGTTAACATTACATTGGAGCCCATAATGGCACAGTGGGACAGCGTCCTACTGTTACACGATGAAAACTCGATTATATATGAGTTCGATTTTCATTTGGAGGAACGATATATATTTAAAATATTTAGATTTTTCCACCTAACTTAATCTTGTACCTAAGGCAATACTTGGCATTGAGTTCCACCTCTGAACATACAATGGCTCGATTACGAGCGGAAAGTGGAGAACGAAGTGTCTTGACTTTCGGTTCTCTCTAGTTCCGTGCTATGCAAGAAAAATCCCATTATTACCTCATAAAGTTGGCATGGTCAATAATTGTTTAAACCAACAGCGAGTCGCAGTGACAGTTACATATACAACATCAGCATTTTGACATCAAAGTAAAAAGAAAGAATAACTTTTCTCTTTCGCTTTGACTCAGCATTTGGATGACCGCCAGTGACCAGTTATTTGTCTGTTATACTTTTGTGCCAGTAGATACGTTATCTGCTTTTTAGTGATTTGTGAACTTTTACTATATGGGTTGAGGCTATAGCGGTGCATTCACACACTAACTGAACTCTATGGAATAATTATATTTCAAACTATTTTCATTTTCATGCTCTTGTACTAGGAAGCGAGGCGTTGTGTTTCGCCACTGTACATACAATACCGTAAAATTAATTTCGAAATTGTTACTTAATTTGAAAAATATAAACAGTTTTAAAATCTATACACATCTCTTACATATTATTGATAAGGTTGAAATAACCTAGAAATAAGTTAAAGTTACACGTCGTCTAATAACGTCTAAAAATGCTTCAAGCTGCGCTGTCAAAGCACTGTCAAAGCACTATTTATTTACTTCGCCAACAATGACCTTTGTAAGGAACAAAAATAAGCACGTGAACATGTGAAGGAAAAACTTTCAATCTTTTTGGGGAGACTTGAGACTAGATTCGACAAACTTCCAATGATTCCTTATAGTCTTTTTATATTCCATGGTAGACCATGCTATTATCATTGCTTCATATTTAATTTACGAACCTGTATCCTGTATCCCGTTTGAAAGGTACGCACAGCTTACAGCAAAAATTCACTAGTTTTAGCGAGATTTCATTTCATTTCTATATATAAAACATTAGATTAAATAATAAATAAGTAAATTAGGAAGACATTAAATGAATAAAACAAACTAAACACACTACCGTCTGTTTGACACATACTTTTGTATATACTGGCAAACACCTTGCTAAGGCAGCAAGTATTTAAGCAGAGGTAACGAGGCAATATATGCTTACTGTCCGAACTCTTAGAAAGGATATTTGTTTTAGGAATTTAAATATTTTTCAACATAAAAATATCTGTGTACACAATCGAATATTTTTGATAACATTTTTATGTATTAAATATTTTTCATAAATACGTTGTAATAGTCAGATGGTAAGCACAGTAGTTATAAGTTCAATTCCCATTCGACGGAATTTTTATTTTTAATTCATTTGCATCAGTCTCTTAAAAGAATGTGTGGTGTTGAGTTTCGCTACCCAATATAAAAAATCTCAAAGTGGACGAAAAATGTTCAACAAAGTATTTTAAAATTAGATTTATACTTACATCACAAAATACAAAAGAAACACTTTTTGCGTTTTGCTTTAAAACTTTTTACCAAATGTAAAAAGAGTATAACAAATATCTACAGTTTATATCAAGTTACCCAGTACCTGTACCTCACGTGTATAAAACTTCGCTGTGTGTCTATCACTTTTAAACCGTAAGGCATTTTCCAAACTACTTTATAGGTAAAAAGGTAACTTGGACCGTCTGTAGACTGAAAGACTCTCAACAAGTCCTTTGTGGAACATCTCTAGAATACTTTGAGCGACGCAAACACTTATCGAATGTTTGCCGAGGCCTTACTCTGAAGATCATTTTTGGTGAAAACGTTATATTTTGTAAGAAGTTTTAAGAAAAAATAGGTTTTAAGCTGTTTTTCGTAAAATTACGTTATTATTGAAATGAATTCTAAAAGTATGATAAGTAAGCTGTTAATAACGTGAAACAATGTTACTACAACTGTTAATACAGAATGTCTTTTAAAGTTGTCCACCAACAAAAATCTTTTTTTATGGTAACATAAATGAAGCGCCAAGCATTCCTCTTATTCGAAAATGGGTCAAAAAGTGTCAAGTGACCGGTACTAACGCAGGAAGTGCCACAAACTGGACGACCAAGGTCTTTAAGAACGGTAGAGAACGTGGAGAGTGTTAATCAGTCTGTCAGCGCGCAACTGCTTTAAATGGTTACGAAATGGCTGCTGATGGCTGCTGCTGGGATCACTGACACGACTATCTAAAATTTGGACGATATTATTATTAAGAAATAAATCCCAAATCGTATGCTTTAATAAATCATTATTATTTTTCGATACACGGCTATCTTTTTTTTTGATCGATTCGCTAAATATAAACGTCCCTTTTGAAACACTTTGTATATCGATAACCGAAGCGAAAATAACACTTAGTAGAATTTTTGTCTGTCTGTCTGTCTGATAACTTATGCATCAATGCATGAAACGTGAAAGCTACTGGTGTGGCATTGCCATAACAAACATAATAAAAATTCTACTGTATAAGCTCATAGTCTGGAGTTCACTATTATTAGCCAACCACGCGGTTGAAAGCTCTTCATAAAAGTTAATACTATTGCATTAAATATAACTGCATAAGTATTTCAAAAACTAAAATCATTCATATCGGTACTTTAACAAGAATTTTTCAGAATATAATTTTAAATACATTATTCATCATAAGAAGGCTTTTAAAATATGATTTACAACTACCGCCTTTTTTAAAGGATTATATTAAATCCATAAACAGGCCAATTAAAGTAACTAGGCCATATATGTTTGCATGTCGAGTTAAAAGTCTATTATTTTATGTAAAATACGTATTTTTGGTTAAATATAGGGTTTTTGTTAATAGCAACTTATATCCATATTAATATGTTTGTAGTAAAGATTGCCTGATTTGGTTAGAATGGCTATTGAACGCGCAATGTTTTAAAAAAAAAAACAGAAAATAGCAACGTAATTAAGGCTTAAGTTTTTTCTGTTTACTTTTTTATATTTTTAAAGTGTGCTATTCAAAAATTTTGCATATGAAATAATTTTTAGATAATGTATAAAAATTTAAAAGTAACGTGATTTGAAACCGCGCCGCTTGGAAACCTTCCAAGTGCTCAGATCGCTAAGCCATACACTTTGTAAAAATATGTTTCTGTTAATTCCAAAGTAGGAATAACATGTGAACCAGTGGCGTGGCGTGGACTAATATAGACGTGGGCAAAGTCACATTGGCTGAGCCCCTTTTCTTTCTTCTTTCGTTCCCAAGACCTATCCAATAAATCTATCTTACCAAATATAGTCATAAATGTAGTTGTCTGTATGTGGCAGCCAAAATGTGAATTTATCCAAGCGAAAGATAATATGTTGTTAGTATTTCGCTGTCACGCTCACTTGGATCACGTATCACGTTTCAGACGTAAATATATTCTAGGTTTTTAATTCGAGTATTTTAGTCTGATGGCATTAGATTTAAAGAGGCCTTACGAGGCCCTTTTAAGCACGAGGCCGTTGGCAAGGGCCCACTTCGGCCTCGCCTAGATACACCACTAATACGCCATTTTTACAGCTTCACGCCTCTTCCCGCATAGCAGGGTAGGCAGAGAGAACTTCAAGTCACTTCGTTCTCCGCTTTTTGTCTGGATTCGGGACATTATGTGGAGTAGCGAAAGTAAATACTATGCTTTGTCTTAATATAGCGGAAAAATTAAACTAATTTAAGTTCCCAAAGTGCAAAACAAACCCATAACCAGCGCTTTTAGACACTGTCCCATTACGCCTCATAAATAATAACACGGATTATTAAAAATATTTTTTTAATAATTGTATAAAACAATATATTTAAATATACAATATATTTCATGTACAAACTTTTAAAAAAGTCATTTTTATATACTCAGGCATTCAAACTCTCATACGCTACGACGTAAACAGTACCTGTATTATAGAAAACATTTGAAATCCCACCTGACTTCAGAATTGCGATACAAAATAATATAGAAGCTGTATTTACAAACTATTTAATAGTTTAGGCGAAGAGTAATTGGCTATACTCGTTAATGGTTGTTCTATACATTTCATACAACGTTTCAAAGGTTTAAGCCAGATTATAATGTCGGCACCTAGGCAGCTGTACAAAGGAGTATATAGTAGACGAAAACCAGATAGGCATCAGCTATTAACACTTCAGCCAGACCTTTCAGCGTTCGACCTGGAACAGTTTTGAGATGAAAAATAGTTTATACGAGTATATATATATAGCTTTTGTGCAGTATTTTGGTATATGATTGTGAAATTGGTCGGTTAGTCTGAATCGTATTTGGAAAGAATTATATGTGCAATGCATATCAACTTAGAAATATATACAATAAGAAATAAATATAGTCGCAAGTGAACTTCGTAATTTTAATTTCTCTGCTTTGCTAAGACAAAGCGTGATGTTGAGTTCCGTCACTGAACACTTAATGTCTCTAACTCGGGCTAAAAGAGGAAAAATGAGTGTCTTGACATTAGGTTCTCTCTGCCTACCTGATACCTGATTTTTTATTCAACTTATGTCATATAAGATTATATTATATATTACAGAAAAAAATGATTTTTATATAGAAACAAAAGTTTAAATTGGGTTTTAAAAAAGGAGATATTAAAACTATTAAATAAACCTCTTGTGATGTAGTCTCTTTATATTAAATAATAGTAGAGATTAAACATCTGCAAAGTAAATCACACTTTAAAATATTTAATAAATACTATTCTCTCTTGCCAAACGATTGCTCGTAGAATATATCTTTAGGTAGAAAAAATTGTAAAAATCTCTCTACAGAGATGCTAGCCACAAAAACAAGCTGTAATAAACGTATAAGAATATCGACGTAGCCGAACGTAGAACACATGGCTTAGCGGTCAGTGCTTGTAAAGTTTTCAAGTGGTGCGGGTTCGAATCCTGCTGCGTTCAAACTTTTATACGAATTCTTAAAATATTTTCTAGTATATATATATATATATATAGTCCTAAATGTGTGAATAACTTTTATTTAAACACACAATTTTCAATTTAATGTTATAATAGAGCAGTACACGAACAGTACGCTGAAAAATCCACTCTTGAATATTCTTACATTACTTTACTACTAGAAGAGAATTTTACATTATTTTTTTATTTTTTTTTATTTCCCAACACTTGGAACCCACTTATCTTGGCCAAGACTTGGCTACGATTTTTCACAAGATAAAAATTATATTAATGAAATATATGTAACAAAATTGCATTCATTTCTATACATTTCTATTAAGTACATAAATATTTGTAGAAAGATAAATCAGCTAGCACAACAAAACTATCTTCACAGACGAGCGCTCCACGACACGACTCAATGGACGTGTTTTTGGAAGGAAGCCAGTGGCCAGCATTAACTTGACAGGCCTTGTATGCTAGTGCTGGTGCTATCTGGGCTTGGAATCCAACATTTTCACTATATAGAAATCCCTGTAAACAATACATATACAAATAAATTAATTTGTCTGTTTGTAATATCTATATATTTATATATATATGTGTGTGTGTGTATGTGTCTGTAAGTATGTAGTTTATATATTTTTCAGATATCGATAATTTTACAAATTATACCTTTGGCCTTTGTGTTTGTGTGAATGATTTTGTGGGTTTTTATTCTTATTTTAAATTTTGTGCAATAAAGAACCGATAAATAAATGAATATTATGAATTTTTTTGAAATGAAACTATTTTTAGCCGGATTAATCGCATATAATATTGGTATTCGAAAATACATTTTAGAACCCGACGTTTCGAACACTTTATAGTAGTACGTGGTCACAGGTAGACATTACCTGTCTCACAGGTGGAGTCTACCTGTGAAATGAAATGTGCAATAATCGTGAAAATCAAACAACTTATAATAATAAAGTAGGCGGTAATATTTATCTTCTTATTTCCACCTTTTAAGATGTATATTAAATATTGTACGATAGTTTAAATATCAATTTGATCACAACAGGGAATTGTAATTTTTATATCTCATCAAAGTGATAATACATACGTTAATGAAGTTAGAAAATTGTATCTAACAATTGTGTCATATATATAAATATACTAATTGAAAGGATATGTATGGTATGGTTATTAATTCGATCCCCATCCGGGGAGCAACTATTTTTAAATTATAATATCTGCTATTGAGACCGTTTGGCGCAGTAGTACAGCGTCTGACTGTAAGCTAAATCAGCTGTAAGTTCGATTCACACTCGGAGGAACCATTCCTCCGAGTGCGAATAATATTTAAATTATTTTCATTCCTCGACTCGACTTGTGACGAGACAAAGCGTCGTTGAGTTCCGCCAATACGCAATGTCTTGGATTTGGGTGGGAAGTGTAGAACGGAGTAGCTTGACACTAGGTTATTTCTGACTACCCTGCTACGAGGTAAAAAATAATATGAATATCTACACCCCAGTAAAACAAAAGGCGGTGAGTTGCGTCACTCGCGAATTCGGGAGAAAAAACGGAGAGCCCCTGTCTCTAGATTAATTCGCATAGTAGACTTAAAGAGAGCGAAACTGTGACAAAATAGTATTGTTTTCGCAAAATAAATAACGTTTTACATTTTAAAGTAAAAATTGAATTACTGGCAATTAATTATTTTACTCAATTGAGCACCATATTGACCGTGTATCATATATCTTCCACGCGGGTTCTCACAACAGGTAGTCCTTTTAATATCGATGCTGTGCAACTGACCTGTGTTTTACTACTGTGTAGTTTGTGTGATGGTTACAGGTTCAAAGTTTAGTTTAATAGTAAAGCTTTATTTGAAATACGCATACAAAATTTTTCGTTGAGTTTAGTTTAGTATACATTTTTTTCATTTGAACAAGAACTAAGTGACTACCGATTATGCTATTTTTGACTTATTCACACATAGAGTTATGTAAAAAAAATGTTTTTTTTTACTAAAAAAAAATCTTAACAATAACACTAAACAGTTCTATATTCTATATTCCCACACTAAGGAAATTGAAAAAGACATATTTAGAAAACGTATAAAAAAATTTAACGCAGCGGGATTTCAACCTGCGCCTTTCAACGGTTTTCAAGAGGGTCCTCTTGACGCGTAAATTCAACGTTGCCATAGCACCCTGCATGTCAATTTATACCAATGCAAGTGATAATTATACAAATTTCGTGTATTTTATGAAATTATAAATCTTATTTAATTTGTGAATTTGGACAAAGCTAAATTAGTGGACCTACAATAAAAAGAAATGTTACATTATTAAAATCTACAACGCTTGTTACTATAAAAAAACGTTGAAAAGGAAAAAAATACACAAACATTTATTTTTTCTAAGTACATTTTGTATATAATTTTGTAGTATTTAGGCGGTTACTTAAAATTCATCACACGGCTTCACATTACTGGTACAATCTTTATTTCCCCGAATTTAGCAAGTTCATTTTACTTTTACGAATGCCACGACACGACTGTGTAAAGGTTTAATTGCTTGGTTTATGTATGTATATGTATGTATGAGATCGTAATTGTCATCTGTCCAGAGATGTAGGTTAGGTTCACCTCAGCATCCAAAGTGCTTAATCAAGCTGTAACGAAATTCTGTACACTTCTTTATTGTATACATTTTTTTATATGTAAATATAATGAAAATAACACTAACAATGTTATAATATGACCGTTTATTTAAATTTTGTTTAAAAATGAAGGCAAATAAAGATTTGTTCATTAATTTTATTATTTTTAAGATAACGTTTTCATTAGGATATATATATGGAGTGGATATATATATATATATATATATATCCATATTATATAATATATCCATATATATATAAATTGAGTTTTATGTGCAGAACACGGGAAATATATTGTATATCATTTTACAAATATTAATAATACAAATAATAATAATAAACAAATTTTACAAATATTAATTATAATAAATATGTGTAAGTAAGGGCCATCGTAGCGCAGTGGAACAGTGACTGGCTGCAATCGTTATTAATTGTGGACTCGATTCCCACTTGGGGAGTATTTACATTTTTTTTTTATTTCTCCGCTCAAGTACCTAAGACTAAGTGAGTTCCACCACTCAACATACAATGTCTCGATTTCGAGTGGAAAGTGTTATGCGGAAAAAGTGTAAAGCTGTTTTTTACGTTGCTATTAACTTATGTACCAGAGGATCCAAAATAATATTATTTTATTATAATTTGTAAGTTATTTTCTCTACGTAATTTTAAAACAAAATGTCTGTATCTTTAGTTTTCTTCGACTTCAGTGTCTTGGAAAAACTAAATTTAAAAACAATAACTTAAAAAGCCGCTTCACGGTTATCCCAGTATAGCAGGTTAAGCTCTCCGCTTTTCACACTGTTCAAACTTAAGACATTGTTGTATCTTATATCAGAGCGGAGAAATGAAAATAATTTAAATACAAACTTTACTCTGAGATGATGACGTAAAAAACTTCCAATCGAAATAAAATCTCTACATTTGTGTATTTTATATAATACTTAAGTATATTAAAACCCTCATCTTAATAGTTTAGAAAGTTTTCAAATAACAAATGATGGATTTGTGGCCTAAGTATATAAAAAAGAACTCCAAAAAATGGGTACCCTGCCCTATTGACGTATGACCCAAAGCGGACAAAACGTGTCCACGTACAAAATTAAAGAGCGTAACTGCTACAAAGCTTTGTATATTTCGCAATACTTACCAACGAAAAGAAACTTTCAACCGCCGCCGTCATTGAAACCCGGGAACATCTCTTATGGACTTGATTCGGACGTGACGTGAATTGGACTTGGAGGGTAGGCGTATTTTTTACATCTCAATATAGTGGGGTTCCCTAATACACTCACGTAGACCTGTGATTTTGCGTGATTTCTCTTCAGATTAACGGCCAAGGCATTTGTTGTACAAGAGAGGAAGGGCGCTTGATGGAGCACCAGATTTACAATCATACATTTTATCTGAAAGTTCTGTATTATATGCTTTTGTGAATGTTTTGTATACAATTAGAAAATTTTAAAGGCAATTTTCAATTACTATTGTCAGATAGATCAATAAATTCATAAAATGCTTAGATATTATATTACCCAGCAGTCACCTCGAGGTTATCATTAAAGCGTAATAACACAGTATATGCGGACGTATAAGGTTTTTCAAATTTACAGACTTTCATAAATAATTGTAAAATGGATTATGAGAATTAATGAATGAATTGTACAATTTTCTAACATACTCTTATACTAACATTATAAATGCGAAATTAACTCTCTGTCTGTCTGTGACGTCATCACGGCCAAACCGCTGAACCGATTGTGATGAAATTTTATATATAGAGATATTTGAGGGTCTTGGGATGAACATGGGCTGCCTATTTTCTCTATTTTTTTTAGTATTAACAGGAATTTCATTATTTTACGAAAAGGTCACCGAAAATACGAAACAGTTTAGTTTACACGAGCGTAGCGGAGGGCGAATCGCTAGTATTAAATAAAGACGTTTTTTTCTACGGAAATTTAGATTTTCTGCATGTTATAGTATTTTAAATATTTTTTTCTTATATAAGCTGCGGAACACATTCAAATGTTAAGTTTATCGACGGCCCAAATATTTTACAGCTCAATAGACAGGGATCCACGGTTAAGATTATTATTCGGTAAAGAATTTTCGAGTGTCCTTTATAACGCCCTTAAGGGTAAAGGGCATATGGGGTATATGGCTGATACATGACGAGTTGGAAATCGAATACTTCTGTATTTGAAATTCTTGCCTTGCTTTTTATAAAAGGTGTTTTTTTTTCTTATATGTTACATGGAAAGTGGAAAATAAAATATCCTAACATAAGGTTCTTTCCACTTTCTTCTATAAAAACAAAATGATAATGTAGTAAAATTAAAAACAATTTATATTTTAATAAAGATATAAA
Source organism: Podotricha telesiphe (assembly GCA_038994665.1). Classification (NCBI taxonomy): domain Eukaryota; kingdom Metazoa; phylum Arthropoda; class Insecta; order Lepidoptera; family Nymphalidae; genus Podotricha; species Podotricha telesiphe. The sequence continues at coordinate 23,039 of JAOYRR010000507.1, read as the reverse complement.
ATTAAAAAATATATTTTTAATAAAGCAGCCTAGGTAAATAGAACCTAGTGTCCAGGCACTATTCTCCCTTTTCCGCTCATAACCCTAAACGCTGCCTGGCGAAACACTTAGCAAATGAAAAATATTTTATTGAAATAACAAAAATAGATATCATACAATACAACCTAGGAAGGTTGGATTGTACAATATCTGCTTAGCGAAACAAACCATATAAGAGGTTGGTATATTTAAAATATTTCTACTTCTCTAGATGATCAGAAAGAAGAGAGTCGTACTTTGACTCTCTTCTTTCTGACGTCTGACGACGATCAAGACGTCTTTGGTTTTATAATTATATTATTCTATTCATTAAAATACAAAAAAGTTATGAATACAACATAGTTTATTCAATTGATTGTCACATTACATTATTAATAAATGTAATTAAATTATACGCAGAGTCATCGTTTCTCCACTGCGCCTCTTTAAGAGTGAGAATAACGGAGTGCCTTGTTTCTCTCTGACTTCCTGTCATGTGGAAAATAATCATATAACTGAAGAAAATGAAATATTAAGAAAAAAAAGCATTGAAAATTACGTATAAAAGCGATTATTTCGTAATTCTGTACTCCATTAGGTCCATTATACCCCTATAGGTTCTAAACACTGGAAACATGAAAAGGGCGGATGGTAGGTACGTACCCATTACACAGAGATATTTGGAGAAGCTCACAAATTCACATCACACAATTACGAGCTTTATGTTGAAAGCTTTTAAATATAATTTTGCCTTGAATTAATTTTGAAATTATATAAAAGATTTGTGCTGTATTGGCTTTTTTAAATGGCAGATAATGGTTATTATAACGATTCAGATTCTGTATTGAAAGTAATACGTGTTTTGATTTAATAGATAATTTTCTTTTATGAAACGATTATAAATGAGTTTTTTTTTATGTAAAGTTTATTTTGGAGTAAGTTTCGGAAGGATTTTTGTTGCTAAAACATTATGGAATATTGTGGCCGGACTTGATGGTTGATGGTTCGATCTCATCTGATTCTCAGTTCAGTCCAGAGACTTGAAATTATTTATTTTCTGGTATAATTGGACAAGTGAATAAAAATAGATAAAAAATAAAATTATTAAGTTTTAGAGGGACCTAGTGACAAGACACTCCGTAGACGCTATCTATGTGTTTAGTAGCGAATTGGAACTCAACGCCGCGGTCCGTCTTGTCAGCATTGCGGTTAAATTAATATAATTCAAGATATAATAATTCCGCTGGTACGAATTGAACCTAATAAATCACGCCTGTGATAAGACACCGTCACAATAAGAAACGAGAGAATAAAATTGTAGATAATTAAAAAAAAATGTGTCAATGAATTCGGCCGCATTGCACGTCTCGCATACTCTAAAAAATATGCACCGACTCACTGATATAGCTTGAGAAGACGATAACAACAAATAATATCTGTGAACTGAATAAAAAGTATTATAATAATATATAATTGTTGAAGCACATATAGACTATATATTGAGCTGGTTAATTTTGCATATTTTTAAGCAACGGAGTATGACCAATTCATTGTAATTATTTTCTGCCAGGCGCTTCTTTTATATGTTTATATTATTTTTTTAGAATACACGAGAACAGCGTGATATTCGCTCTCTAATTAGCTTTTTGCCTTTCTATTTCGACTCTAAATTTAAAAAAGCTCCTCCTATATGATCACAATAATATATAAATAGTACATAAGCTTACCTTTGTCAGTGCTGTTTTAAATATTTTAAGCTTTTATTATATTTTAAATATAAAAAAAAATAAAAACGCAGCGGGATCCGAACTCGCGGCGCGAAGAGAAACACCTGATCGCCCACTAATACTAAGCCATGCGTTCTACACCCGGCTCTTTGGGGGTGTTCTTATACGCTTTTTACAAATTATTATTACTGAACCTTCTTTTTTTTATTACTGCAGCGAAGCACCAGAAAATGTATTTATAAAATATTTTACAAAATGTTATTACACTTAGGTTAAGTCAAACAAAATTTTGAAAACATGGAAACCGATCCAAGCACTTTGAGCAATTAACCATAGTTTCTATATCCAGGTTGAATAACCTAAAAACTATTTTTTTATATTAGTTTCATTTGTGAACCGATAGAAAAAAAATACACATTAAATGTTAAGGGAAGTTTACCAAAATCCAATAGTCAAAACTGAATTAAAATCCGTTGATCTGTTTCCGAGATTAGCTTTTAAAAACGCACAGACAAAGCCAAACAGAAAAGAAAATTTAAAATAATGGTTTTCAGTTCTATTACATTAACAAATATGCCTACAATAATATTTCTTCTCATATTTCGTCCATTTACAGAGAACATATTAAATGGATTTCGTCCCTTTACACCGATAAGGCAAAGCGTGGCGTTGAGTTCCACCATTCAACACGCAAAGTAGATCTATGAGTGAAAAAGCGAGAATCTATAATACAGACATTAGGTTCTAATTAATATTTGAAACTACTTATATCAGATTCAAGCAAGCAAGTCTTGGCTCCGCCACAATGGCGTTAAAATATTACAGCCTTAATAAAACGGCTCTGTAGATATAATCTTGGTTAAAATGTCTTGAAATCTAGTATGGAAAGCATAGAACAACTATCGCTTAACCTAAGTAATAGCCAATTATGTGCCGCTTAAACTATTAAACAAAAGGGTCTATATTGTTAGAGAAAACTGGAATGGAAAATATACGAATATTTCTTAGTATTATATATATATATATATATATATATATATATATATATATATATGTTATTTGGACATAATGTTGTGTTTTAAGCATATTTTATAACAAGATTTAAATTAAGAAATCGATCGTGGTGCAGAGACAACGTTTGGCAATGGTTGTAGGTTCGATTAGCACTCGGTGGAATTATAATATGTTTAAATTATATTCATTTGCCTGCTCTGACAAGATAAAAAGGGCGATTACTTCGTCTTCGAGTGTCTTGACACTAGGCTTTTTCAATCCTGTTTTGTTATTAATTAATTAATACGGTTACGGCTGTAATACGGTTCCACGTTTTCCGCAGCTGTTAAATAAACAGTGTTTATTTAATAGCTGCACGCTTCTTCCCGCATAGCAGGGTAGTCGAAGAGAACCTAGTGTCAAGACACTCCGTTCTCCACTGTCCACCTGAAATTGTGATTATTGCGAGGAACTCACTGCCGCTTTTTGTCTTACCAGAGCTGAGAAATGAAAGAAATTTAAATATAAACATTGCCCCGAGTTTGAATTAAACCTTTAATCAATCACGTTTGCAGTCAGACCCTTTACCATTGCACCGCGCTCACTTCGACAGATATACATGTGTTAAAATATATATAGATGTAAAAATTGACCTTGTTAACACTCTTATTTCAGTTTTAAATGTATAATGACTTAAAGAACAACAGTTGATTATAAAAAACGCTAGAAAATCTTGGAAGTGTACATATCCAAGCTTTGTAACTGGAAGTTTAAAGTAGTTTTATTCAATTACAACTTGTTTTCCGTTGCTCCGCTTACTTTGAGTTAGTTAATTATGAACAGACTTACTCTTGTACTTTTCCTATGTAGATTAATTAATTATATATAATTTTCCACCACTAACACGGATATATATTTTTTTACAACTTCACGCTTTTTCCTGCATGGGAGGTTAGTTAAAGTGAACCTAGGTGTCAAGATACTACTTTCTCCACTTTCCGCCCGAAACCAACATTGCATGTTGAGTGACGGAACGCGATTTCGTGTTTTGTCTCAAGTACCAGAGCGGAGAAATGAATATATTCTAAATATTATCATTACCACGAGTAATAATTGAACACACTACCAGTCGCCTTTACAATCTGACGCTGTCATTGCGCCACGACGGCCTCTAAATATTTTTATATAAAAAAATATTCTTTAGAAAGGATTAAAATAACTTAATATAATAGGGTGAATTTGAAAATCGTTCGAATATTTCCATTTTTTATATAACTGTCTTTTGAACTTCAAATTTAATCCTTAACACATCGACTCCACCATTTTGAAGCTTAAATTAGTTTTTTTAAACTTCAAATCCTTTTTCTTTGCTACACCTATGTTATGTATAAGTACCGACGATCATGACGCAGTGAGACAGCGTTTGTTAGTATACGAGATTGGTTATGGGTTCAATTCCCATACGGAGGAATAATCATATAATAAGATCTTTGGTTTTTTGCGATTTTTAGACATTTTGTAATGAAACTATTTTTCACTAATTAAACTATTTTTAATTAAAGGCCGGCAACATCCCTGTAGCTCTCCTGATGTTACACGGGATCGTGAGCGGCGGTTATCACTTACCATTAATCGCGTATATTATTGGTAATCTAAAATACATTTTAGAAACCTGACGTTTCGAACACTTTACAGTAGGCCGTGGTCACAGGTAGACTGAGGTGGCATTTGTCTGTCAGTTGATACAATTATTTAATCAAACTACCGCCATTGATTTTTATCAGATCGGTTGAGTTCCGCCACTTATTGACGTCATGTCTCGAATTCGGGTCAAAAATGGAGAACGGAGTGTCTTGACTCTATTTTACCACTGACTACCCTGTTATGCTCAAAAAAGCGTGAAGCTGAAAAAAAAAAAGAAAAATGTATGTATACATATAAAAATGTAGCACCATACAATTAATAAAAATTGAATGAATATTTAAAAATTTTGAAACCAGGTGGTTAATTAAGACGAAGCCAACCTGACTTGAGTGATGACCAATTCAAGAGTGACTTGGAAATTTAACTGTCACTAATTGCCATAGTAAATTGGAAATTTAAATTTTGTTTTTTTTTCTGTTTCTTTTTTCGGAATAACAAATCAATTTGCAATTATTTTCTTTTACATGTGTCCAGCATTTCCCGAAAAAGTCGGAGAGAATATAGTGGTAAATCACCCTATCATAAACATAAATTGAGAATCTTGTTTTAGGAAAAAATTACGATCTCATATCAAATATTATTATTTGATGTCAAGTTACTTTTATTAAGCGAAATTAATATGAAAAGAAATATTTATATTATAAAAGAGCCTCTTTGACGTATGACGTGATACGTATGGTAAAAATAACCGTATCTCTTCATATATTACATTTTGGTAACGAAAATATTTCTAAAACTATAAAAGTTGTAACAATTGTATAGAAATTTCAACGTGCTCTTATATTTTTTTAGATTAGAAAAATCTTAGAAATTAATTTAGCTTCCTGGTTTTTAGCTACCTACTTAAAAGACACTCCGGTCTCAATTTTTGATTACCATGTTCGAGTGGAGAAATGACAATAATTGAAACATCATTTCTCCGAGTAGAAATCGAACCCACAACCAATCGTGTTAACAATCAGACGCTATACCATTGCGTCAAGTTAGCCAGTTCAGATCGTATAGCCTAATTGGTTAGAGTGCTTGGACGAAGTCCAAGAGAGTAAGTTCAAATATTGCGAAGTACGATTTTTTCAGCTTTACACTTTTTCCGCATAGCAGGGTGGTCAGAGATACCCTAGTGCCAAGACACTCCGTTCTCCACTTTCCGCCCGAAATCGATACATTGCGTGTTGAGTGGCCGAATTCAACGTCGCGCTTACAAATTTATAGTCCTTTTTAATTAGAATTAAATAATTTAAGAACTAAAGGTGGGTTTAATTGAAAACAAATTCATTTTTAACCTGAAAACTTTGAAATTAAATTACATACATTTTAAAGTAGGTCGATACAGTTTGGGCACCAACTTGGCTAGATAAGTACATTGAATCGGCAAAAACTTTTCAATATCGTGTCGCTACATATTTTAGTGGAAGAAGGCAACTTGTCGAACTTATCTCAAGGTTCCGTTAGTGAGGGTATACGAGTATACATCGATAACATATATCTCAGCGTTAATAAAGCACGTTAATTAAAATTATATTGGTATGAAAGAATATAAATTACTAAATTGTTAGAGTAGTTACAGTTAAAACAATAAAATAGATTTTTAATAGGCAAAATTTCATAAGATAAATAAAAATCTATTTAATTTTTGCACTCTATTCTGCATAGCAAGGTAGACATAGCCTAGTGTCCATGACACTTTCATTCGCTCGAGTCGGAATCGAACCCACAACCATTGCATTTCAGTAAGACGCAGTCTCCCTTGCAGATGCGACCAATAGCCTCCTAAAAATGTATTTTATATATTTCTGCAAGATTTGAGGTCTTCAGACATCCAAAATATATTAGAGAGGTGCAATAGAGACATGTTTAAAAATTTGGTTACATAAAATTTACAGTATCTTATTACTTTAATTCTCTATTCGTGGTCGTAGTAGCTTAGTGGTCGTTCTCACATTTTGTTCCTTATCTCCGCTTGTTTTAGAGACAATGAGTCTGTTAGCCAAACTTAACGTACTTTGTAAGTATAACCAGCCCGAACCGAATAGAAATTAAAACAAAAGCATTCCCCTGAATGGGAATTGAATCCACATCTACTACATATACAATCATAACTATATTCCAACTGATGAGCTAAAAATATTTGGAAGCGAGAGTTTATAAATTTCAATTTTTTTAAGCTTTATGTATGATTTAGTTTTTTTTACGTGTGTTAATAAAACAATTTTTCTTTTTTACAGTTTCTCGGTTTTCCCGCATTGGGCAGTCATGGAGGCCCTAGTGCTAAGCACTTCGTTTTCCACTTTTTGTCTGATTTCGAAACATTGCATGTTGAGTAGCGGCAGTCAACACCGTACTTCATCTCGTTCATAAAAGCAGAGAAATAAAAATAGTTAAATTATGATTATCTCACCGAGTGGGAATTGAACCCACACCCAATCGCATTTACAGACAAAAGCTGTTCCACTGCGCCACAACGGCCTCACAAACGTTTTTATTATTTCCATCGATACTAATATTAAATCGCATCCTTGGTTTTTTCCATTCAGCCGCGACGCAAACTTTGGGCGAACTTCACCCAAATCTTCGGAAATAAACCTCACTTATCCAACATGTACTCGCGAACAAAATTTATAGGACAATTTCTGGGACTTCTTTCAATCTCACTAAACAGCCTTTTATATCGACTGTCATTTCTTACCGAACATTACTGTATATAAGTCGAGCTTATTATAAGAGACTTGCCCTTTTTTGATGTTATATTTGCATTGGAAAACATAGAACTTCATTATTGACTAGCTGTGCCCGCGACTTTATTCACGTGGAAATTTTAAATAAAAGTAGCCTAACTTACTCCTTATGACTTTAGAAATCTGCCACTGAAAGTTCAATTAAAATCGTTCCAGTCGTTCCCTCTAATCCCCTTCTAGTACAGATTAGCCGGCACAAACAGAATATATTTTGGTATATACACCGTGTATACATCAAATGCATTTAGTAAAAAGCAGTTATTTTAATATTACAAACAGACTATCTAATTTCATTTATGTGTATAATTCATGAAGCTATTAGATAGTACAATTACTGTACACAATTATGATAACTTTAAACCAATTTCTAGTATCAGTCATCGTGGCGCAGTGGCACAGTGTCTGGCTGTAAACGCGGCTGGTTATCGGTTCAATTTCCACTCGGGGGAATGATTATTTATAAATTATTTTAATATCTACTAATAACTTTTAATTAAGCGCTGCGTTGATTTCCAACACTTAGCGCGCAATAAGTCAGATTCAGGCCAAATTGGAGAACGGAGAAAATGAGTGAAGCTGCTAACTTGTAGTATATTGATTATTAAATATTACAGGCAGTATTGTACTTAAAGAAAAGAAACACGCAGATATGTATCACGCGAAAAGAACTGCTTATACTTATTATTATATGAAAATGAAAAAAGACCTCAATAAACACCCATCAAAGCTACTCACTAATTCAATTATTCGTAGAAACCTTTAATTTGTTTCAAATATCTTTTGTTATCCGAAGGAACGTCTGATTACAAATTGTTTTGCATTTCGGAATTTTAAGCGCTTGAATCGATAAAGTTTTTCTTGTAAGCAAAATGGCATTCGTTTGTTAGAATTTCGACAGCGTTAAGGACTTAATGTAATATGTGGATTTGATAACCATGAATGAATACCCACAAATGGCCTTAGCAACATGTACGTATGCCGCTTTATATAATACAAAAGAATATTTCATATGGATTCTGCCAATTTTCTCAATATAATTTTTAAATATACTAAATTCAATTCTAATAAAGAATACAATATATTTCCTAAAAGTTTAAATATAATCATATAAAAAACATCTCTTTTTATTTCTATATTTTACTGCTGTTTGACAGTAGAGTATTATATATCTTAAAATATTGTCTCAGAGAACCTAATGAACACCTCGTTCTTAATTTCCAAATTCAAGATATTACTAGTTGAGTGGCGGAACTCATGGCCGCGCTTTATCTTACCAGAGTGGAGCAATTAAAATAATTTTGCGCTCGAGTGGGTATCGAACGAGCAGCCGCGTTTAAAATTAGACGCGTTCAGAGAACCCTTTCCCTATGTGATGTATTTAAAAAATATAAGCTTAACAAACTAAAAACTACACCTCCATAGCAATTTTACTGCTTCACGCAGAATTTTCAATTTTTCTGTTGTCAGGGTGAACCTAATGTTAAGAAAGTCCGTTGTCCATGCCCTGTAGCTAATCAGACATTATCAAACTATTAAAAGTTTAATATTTTTTAGTATATGTACAGTTATGGACGAAAATTAATGTTACTATATTAAAAAGCGTGCGGCGCTAGATATCAATAGTTACAATTGTTTACTAATTTCACTCCGAAATGAATCTACGAATTAGTTTAAAATTTTGTAGAAAGCAAACACCTCACGCTGTTAAAACAGTAAAATTAAATTTCACTAATCATTTCATTCTTATTCCAAGAATTTTTTGCATATTTTTTTTTTAAATATTGTTTTATAGTTATTATATTATATAAAGTTATATTTATATTTTATATGTAGTTATATCTTTATATGTTATTCGCACACTAAGGGAATTGATTGAATTGTCTTTTTCAATTTTTTACTTTTTAGTCTCATGAGCTCATCGAAGCGTGGTTTTTAGAATGTTCAACAATATATTTTTTTTGTTTTTAGTGAGAATATGTAATATTATTTATTTTCTATTTATTCATATAATTTTACCTAAAAGGATCTCAGACTGATTCATTTCTTATATTCTATCGCCATCTTACGCTTTCCTTATGAACTATTATGAAATTATGTCCGAATTTTATTTTTTAGTTCTAAATCTACAAGAAATTTGAAGATGGTGCTTCATTAACTCATATCAGCAAAAGGAATAAAAACTTTTTCGAGTTTTTGTTAACATATTTCGTTTAGTTTTCATTAAAATATTTTTCTCTTAAAACTTACTTAACTTTTAATTGTGTCAGTAATCTGAAATTTTTATATCAATGAATACGTACAAAACTCTTTCGTTAGTCACTGAGAAATACGACAAATAACGAAGAGTTAAATGACTAGATAATAAGCCTAGATTTAAAAAGCCTCAAATTTGGCATGTAAGTTGCTTAGGGAATACTTCCTACGAAAAAAATATATTTCTATGAAAAACTAAGATTTTATATTTTATACTTAAAAATGACGAAAGATAAAACCAGTTTTATTAGGTAATATCATAAAGTCAAACAAATTTGCCAGGCGACAACTCATTTAATACAAAACTATGCCATCTAGCAGAAAAAAATAGAACTACTTATTACAGTATATTGTTTCAAATTTTACCGTATGCACAGACCTACCCTTAGTACACCTCTTATCATATAGAGGACACTGAAATAATATAAATATTAATAAAAAAATATATAATTAAACAATTTATGAATTAGGTTTATGAATTAATGCTGGTAACTCTTTTAGTTTTTTTTTCAGCTCAACGCTTTTTATTTCATACCAGAAAGAAATCGAATCGAATATTGCTTGTTGAGTGGCGCAACTAAACGCCGCGCTTTGTTGTTTCTTACATTTTTTTATGGTAGATATAACCTATGATTCTCTTAAATGTAGAGTTTCTAGTGACATAACTCTATATTCTTCCTGTTAATACTATACTATAAAAAATATTAGAAGACAAGTACTTCACTTGAAATATAATTAACATTAAAACGATATTACCAACTGTTTATACTAATTTAATCTGAATTAATCGCTAGTAATCTCCGAGTGTGGCTAAAAGTGTGTTTTATAGCTAATCTCAATAGGACGCTTCAATGGGTGATATGTAACAAGGATAATTGTGTCTAATGGACCTGATATGATCGTTAATTTGCAGCGATTTTGAACTCTGAAGCGAGTCTACGCTCCATTTACCATTGTGTCTGCTGTCTGAAAAACGAAAAGCTTATTCTTTAATTTTTAGTTAAGTGACGTTTGTATTACAAGATGTTTTATAGGGTGAAGTTCACAGGTTCATTTTTAACTAAAAAGAATTTTAATGTTATATGTAAAAAAAAAATCCCATTCATTCGTAAAACATGCGTTGCCTTGGCTACGCGTGTAATTACTGTAATTTCAATACAACTGTAAATATACCGGCTTTCTGCATTTCTTTATATTTGCCAAATACCTTCTTTCTTATATTTTCTTTCGAAAAGGCGTCGAGTTCTTTTTTTTGTACAAATTGAAAAAAGAGCTATGTAAGCATATTAAAAAGTAAAATCTTTTACTATCCGCCATAAGTGCCCTAAAGAGATTCCAAAAACACGATTCAGATTTTCTATGTTTAATTCACAGTCCAACAGGAACATTAAATACGTTTCAAATCCTATACTATAGGACAAATGAATAAACAATGACAGTAACAATTTTATTTAGCTCTGCTTTTACAAACACTCTTTTAAATAAGACCAAATAAAGCTTGTGTAAAAAGCTTCAAAACGACTATGTATGTAAATGACATATATAAAATGGCACACCGACAAAACTGTCTCATTACAACTTCTATTCATAATTCTTGATCTAAATATAAATTACGTTCCCAAATATTGTATAAAGCTAACCTTTTTTTGGTTCTAGACTGTTAAAAATAAAATATTTGCTTATATATATATTTTTGAATATTCTTTATACGGACTGCCCAGGAACAGAACAGTTGACGCTCATGAGGGAGGCCTGCGTTAAGCAGTGAACGACGATATTAAAGCGATAAAAAATTATTGTATATTTTTTTATTTATTTTAAATGATTTTTAAATCGATATAGTTATTAAAATAAAATCAAGTGGTTCAACAATCTGAAACTTAGAACTTTTATTGATTTACATCCATACTAATATTATAAATGCGAAAGAACTGTCGCTGAGAAACGCGCTGAACCAATTGTGATAAAATTTTATATACGTTATGTTGAATTTACTGCCAATGTTACTAATGACTTTGAACTTTTGTTTTTCAATTTGAATACTATGAAACTATTTAAAAATCTTTATTAACATTCTAAAATAATATAATTTTCGTACAGAGGGGATATAGCTCAGTGGTAGAGCATTCGACTGCAGATCGAGAGGTCCCCGGTTCAAACCCGGGTGTCCCCTAGGTCGTTTTTTTGTCTGGTATTCTGTTATAGTGTATTTATTTATTTAAAAATCTTTACTTTAGTACATTTTTTTTCAAAAAATTAAGTACATTACTTTTTAAATATATACTTTTATGATAATGATATTTAGTTTAGTTACCGTTACCGTTTTCAAAGGAATTTTAGAAAATAATTAGTGCTCCAATACACTCTTCAAAGATTATATATGCCAAGTGTCGTTCGTCTACACTTAACAAAATTTGAAATATTTTAAATTTCTACATTGTATTTAAAATAAGCCCGGTGCAAAACCTCATCCTTTCAATGAAACTCATAAATAAAATTCAATTTAAATAAAAGCTCTCAATTATGTAACAAATAATTGAAGGACGTTTAGGAGAACAATTGAACGGCTTATTAAATAATGATTGGTCGGATTAATGGCGTATATTTTTGATACTCGAAAATACATTTTAGAAACCCGACGTTTAGAACACTTTAGAATAGTCAGTGGTCACACGTAGATAGAGGTGGCATTCGTCTGTCTGTGTAAAATGAATATACGAATACAAAAAAATTCTGAATAATCTGGTTAAAAGTAGTTTCATTTCAAAATGTTTTATTTTATATTTCATTTTTCATACTTGTGGTTAATGCTTTTGACCTTGTTGGCCTTACAGCAACTCCGAGTGGGTTAAGGCGAGGGTGCCTGCGAAATGCAAACACTGTGTGGCAGCTTGAGAGGGTATAGTCGGGCACAAGGGCACCCCCTGCGGGACTCGAACCTCGACTTGTGACCGTCGAGCGGGCGGGTAATGTGAGTTAAGATAGTCCGTTCTGCACTTAAAACGAATTGCTATAATCCAATGAAGCAATTTTTTTTTAACATTTCTATAAGTGTTATTCGCACATTTAGGAAATTGAAAAAGACATTTAGAAAACGTATAAATATTTCCCTCTGCGTTCAAAGTTTTATACGTTTTCTAAATATGTATTTTCCAATGAAGCAATTTGGCTTATAAAAGGCGTAATTTATGTTTTAATATTTATAGTATACTTGTCAGTTGTCCTCGTTAGTTGTACTCTTAAATATCAACATAACATTTTCAACTACTTGTCTCTTATTTTCAATTACTTGTTAAAAATTATGATTTTTTTTATAAATACATTAGAATTATAATAATACACATTACACATACGACTATGAGTTTGATATACACTTTGGCATAACAGGTTGGTAAGGCAACGTTTATTTAACTCGTCAAGAGAGCCACTAGTTTAAATAATTTCATATATATTATATATCATTTTGTATGGCCAATTCTAGAAAATTTTCCCTTTAAAGAGGAAAACGAGTGATTCGTTACCAGGATCGTCGAGCGGACTGGACCGCGCGATAGGGCAATAAATTACGAGTCCACACCCTGAGTTGTGATCTCATAAGTTGCTGTAGCCTCGCGTGGGGATAAATTTACTTTTAGGTTTGATGACCTAAATATATGTATCTACTTTTTTTACCAATACATTTTGAGTATCTCATCAATTGTGAGTGAGAAATATTCCACCTAAAATAAATATTTAGAAAACGTATAAAAATATGAACGACGCGCGCCTCTTGAAAACCATTCAAGCGTTCAAGCAATAGGCGCGGGTTCAAATCCCGCTGCGTTCAAATTTTATACGTTTTCTAAATATGTCTTTTTCAATTTCCTTAGTGTGTGAATAACACTTTAAAAAATGTTAAAATAATAAATATTCCACCAATTATAGAGCCTGTAACGCGGCCGAACCTAACGCAGTGTCCAGCCAAAAAAAAAACAGGGAAGTTCACATATTTTTACTTAAATAAAATAATCTCTTAGTTGGGAACGAGTATGCGCCTAATAATTGGACTCTCAAATACTCACCGATTGCTTGTCGGTGGTATCGCATATATTATTATTAGCTTATTAACTTGACGTATATATATTTATGTATTAGTAAATCCTGCAACTTTTGAACCTGGTATACTTGCCAATAAGATCATCAAATGTTAGCTTATAGTGTGTATTACCCCATTTGCCATACGCTTATTTGATTTGCGCCAAAAATTTTGATAAACTATTTATAGTAAACAGTTCTTGCTAGACTAACAGAAATTGAATATATTCAAAACATTAATTTAGGCTTTTTTTATTTAATAGACAAGGCAAACGAGGTTACGGGTCACCTGATGGTAAGTGATCACCGCCACCCGCGACCGCGTTTAACGCCAAAAGACCTACAGGGATGTTGTCGGCCTTTAAGGAGGAAATAGACGCGCTTGTTGAAGGTACCCATACGAAGCTACGAAGCTGTTAACATAAATTTCAGTTAACATAAGTTATACTGAAATACTAAAAAAAGCACGGCCATGTGAAACACACGCTATCACCCATCGACATATGGAATGAGAAGCGTGAAATAAGCTACGAGGATCATCCTGCATAGTGGACTACGCGATAGGGCCATAAATTATGGCCCAGCGAGACCCAGTACGGAGTGTAGTCGAACGGAAAGTTAAATTTAGCTATTTGACATTGCAAAATATATGCGAATTTATTATATAATTCTATGGTACATTTGCTTCATATGTTAGCTACGAGTGGAATGTTGCAAGGATTTTAGAATTTTTTGGTCTAAGTAACGAGATTTAACGCCGTACGTTGTCTATAAGTACGGCGTTGAGTTTCTTAAGTTTCTTTATGGTGGCGTTGAGTACCGCTATTACTACAGCATGATATGATATTGACTTTTTGCAAAATAGAAAACATGGCTAAAGATTAAGTTCTATTTAAAAGTTAAGTAAAGTTCTATCTGTAAAGAGTAGCTGACACTTCCAGTTGCTCCAATGTTTTAAGTCCATGTATATTTTACCATATTCAATATCTTCCTTGCATTTTATTTGTGCGCTAGTAGTGCAGTGCACTGTTTGTTTCCTTCAAAATTGTATTAAGCGCAACACGTTATTATCTCATCAAAGTGAATTTAATTATTTTGGGAAATAAATACTCTTTAACCGTAAAAACTGATTAAGGGTGATGAAAAGAGCAGTTATAAATTATGAAGCTACTATTTTTTTAATCTTTGTATGTTTGTTTGTTTGTACGCGTACGGCTGAGTGATTACTGGACATATAGCTTTTAACCCTGGCAGGACTTCGGGTATAATTGATATCGATGAGTGCATCAAATTATATATAACTAAACTATCCATACTTTATATTGTAAATGTGAAAATTTGTCTGTCTCTCCGTGACACCACCAAACCGCTGAATCGATTGTGATGATATTTTATATATAGACACTTGAGGGTCTTGGGATGAATTTAGACTCCTTGTTTTACCATTTTTACCATACATGTAATAAAATGTAACTTAACGCTGTCTGTACATGGAAGATATGTAAAAAATATATAATTATATTGGGGGCATTTATCAATATAAAAGTGCTAAACCAATGATTTTTAATTTTCCTTTCTGTTTGTCTGTGCGCTTCTGCACGCTAATCGACTCCTGTTTCGGTAAACTTATCATAACATTTATTCTTAGTTTATTTAATTTAAATCTGTTCCTAAATAAAAAAAAAACCATTTAAATTATAAATTTAAGCAAAGTTTGTGATTTAACTTGGAACACGGGCGGGCGAAAAATCGAAATAGTTTAAGTTTAGTTGTAAACGTAGGTGAAGCCGTGTGTGAATCGCTAGTAGATAATAAATTACATCAAGTAATCGTAAATTGATCCCACATCGGTCTCAAATGAAGTTTGCTGAAGCAGATGTAGGTTGAATAAGTGTTAGTCAAACAGGCTGGCTGGATTGGATCCGTTCGGGTTGTATTACGTGGTTTTAAGTGAAATTCAAATATACTTAGGTCTACTACAGTGGGTTAATGTTAATGGTGATGGTGTATTTTTTAACCAACCATTATTTTTGAAGCAACCATTGCCGCCAGTGGGCCTCTGATTATGATTGCGATTGGTACTGGGTTTGATTCGAGGATATGTACTAAAGGTCTGTAGTGACATATTATTAATAAGAAATCTATATACTGATAAGTTCTTGTCTTTATTTATAGTTACAATTATAAAAAAAACGTTCTTATTTTAACGATTACGATTAAGTAATCGTTTTATAACAGAAGAAAAAAGAGCTTATTTTCGTTAAATGTATTTGTTTGTCAGCTTCTTACTTCTCGCATAGCAGAAGGTTAGTCAGAAAGAACCTCAGTTCCCCACGACCTGCCTAATTCCGAGAGATTGTGTGTTGAGTGGAGTAAGTCACCATTTCACCAGAACTAAAAAAAGAAAATATTTTTAATATATTCTCCTTTGTGGGGATTGAACCAACAACCAATCGCGTATACTGTCAGGGCTGCCCCAATGCGTCAAACCGGCCTTGTATATTTCTATTTGTTGTATAAATAGTAATATCTCAAAAGCTAAAATTCTATTAGAATATATACTTATTAATATATATACTTTAGAATGTGACAACTACAAACACAATCATTTCTATAATGATATCTTAATATTTTTTTTCACATCGAAACAAGCACTAGTTGCCTAACAAGTGTACGAATTCTTTTAAATTAATTTTATTATTCTACTTACAAATAATTATTACAAAATAAAAATACAATAAATATACAATATGATAAACTTAAAAGTATGTGTGCAATTATATATTTGAGGTAAACACTGTATGTTTAAAATAATAATTGCTTACAAGGTCAAGGGATGAGAAAAATAAACTAAAAATATGTTACAATAGTAAAATCTATATAATATATATATAATAAAATAGTAGAAATGTTCATTCTGTACATGAAAGATTTTGGAAAAAATTCAAATTCAAAGCGGACCCGCTTACATATTGACCTAAGAAGCGAAAAATCCAATTAAGTAAATTTTTGTCTGTCTGTCTGTTAGTTTGAGTGTCAATCACGCAAAAACTGCTAGACAGAAATTAATGAATGATAATTGTGGTATGGTAATAGGTTATAACATAGTTTTTATTTTGTCATTGTATGTAGTTTTCGTAAAAAAATAAAATAACTGAAACAGTCAAATTACTATATAAACCGATAACTACTTAATAGAAATTAAGTCCCCGGCCATATGAGGCCAACCCGACTCCCATCCATATTTATAGATGGTGCATACATCCACTTCCAGAGGGCCAGGCCCTGAAGAAGTTTCCTCTCTCTCTGCAAGGAGTAGATAGAAGAAAGGAAAGTTAATGATTTATTACATGTAAATAGCTCAGAGTATGGAGCAACATATAGGATAATTTTAACATACAGGATATTTGAAATAGATGGATGTAAGTTTGTATGCAGAATCTGAATAAGTAAAGTCCTTAGTAAAAATTGTTCAGTATGGTGGGTGGAAAAAATGACTGAACTTTGTGGCCTTCGTGGCACAGTGGGATACGTTTGACAGTAACCGCGATGGTTGTGGGTTTGATTTCTACTTCAGACAATGCTTATGTTTGTATTGTTATAATTGTTTCTCTCAGGTATGACAAAAATGGTCGTTGAACCCAAAAAAAGAGATGTTTCGGCATTTAATATGCAACGTCTCAAATTCGGTTGAGATGTTGAGAACGGAGTATGCCTAGGTCCTTGGTGCAAAGAAGCGTGAAGCTGAAATAAAATTACAATCGTCCGATGTGGAAGACTCAGAGACAAAAAAATAACCAATATAAAGAAATTCATTATAATTTTGGGTCAGTTTCAATGCCAAAATGGAAGTAAACCATACTAATACAAAAAATGCGAAAGTAACTCTGTTAGTTTGTCTGTGACGTCAACACAGCCGAACTGTTGTAGTATTTCCAGGAATTTAATTGTTTTACGAAATACGAAGCAGCAATAGATTTTGCGGGCGGAGCCGCTAGCGGGTTGCTAGTATAAAAATATAAATTTTTAACAGGTCTCAATTTGTTTGTAGTTGTATAAAATAATATTTTTTTACTATGAAGCAAAAAATGTTTACCTAATTTTTTACGTTAAGCCTGCACATTCGTGAAACAGGAGGATTGGAGCTGATAACCGCTTTATGACCTTCCTATTCGGACTACACTTCGAAAACTTCACTCAACCGATTTAACCCAATATCGAAACCGATCCACAATCAAAGTGTAATAGCAAATTACAAAGACTAGCCCAATATCCGCGTATCCAACTGATAAACGATAATTGTATGGAAGATTCAATAATTCTGAGCTGTTTGATTCCTATAGTGATTTTTACGTAGAAATATATATCTTAACGAGCTATGTTTAAAGGTTATATTGCTGCGAACGGAATTGGCGTATAGGAGCTTTAAATATTAGATCTAATATGGCCACACTTGAAACGTATGGAAAACGCACTCGACCGGTTTGGCAACGGAAAGCGCGGATTCATTTCCTGCTATCATCTATGTGATTGGTAAAGCCGAGACTGGAAACCACTAAAATCCTCTAAAACTACTTGTTGTCAATAATTTATACCGTGCGCGATGTGTTGAATATTTGAAAACTAATAATACTTGATAGTGATGAATACTTGATAAACAATGAAATTATGAAATTTGTTCAATTATTTATACAGTACAGTATTTTCAGGCATTTTTATCTTTTATCATATTATTATTATTTTTTTTTTATATAGAGAATATATTGACTTGACAGTTAAATTTAAACGTTGAGTGACGAAATCAATGAGCTATTTCTATAATTTATTATATTTCTGCGAGTGGATATGAACAAACAGATACGGCTTAACAGCGTCTAAGTGTCAATCCTTTAAACATTGTAAATTGTTATTCACACATTTAGGAAATTGAAAAATATATTTTTAGAAAACGTATAAAAAATTGAACGCAGCGGAATTTGAACCCGCGCCCCTTGGACTAACTTGCTAATAACAAGAAATAAGTTGTAATAATCGAATAAAAATTTCGACGTAGCCGGATGTAGAACGCATGGTTTAACGGTCAGGTTTTCAAGCGCGGGTTCTAATCCCGCTGCGTTTAAATTGTATACGTTTTCTAAAAATATGGCATTAATGCTAATTAAAAAAATAAAAGAAATTGAAACAAAAAATTGTTTAAAAATTTAAATTTTAAGACCCCAAGATAAGAAAACCTTTCTTTTATATACTAGACAGGGTTTTAATTTACATTTGGAACGATCCTAATTACAGGTATAATAATTATGTGAGTTGTTCAAGGTACGACAAAGTGATTTAAATAACGCATGTTATGAAATGTCCTTTGAGTTTTTTTCTCATTATCATGTAGGTACGGGATTTTTTTCTTTTATCTTTATTAATTTAAACCGTAACAAGCCCGGAAAGATGTTTTTGTACGAATATATTTTGTTTATTGTAAGGAAAAAAGGACACATATAAATTTATATGTAAAACATATATTTTCCTAAATAGAAAATATATGTTTTTTTAAATTGAAACTACTACATTTATCTGGCGTTGTGGGTTGTATTTAAATAATTTCTATTTGACGTCAAAAATTAAACAAAAGTTCAATAACTGTGTACATAATGATTGTGGGTCCGATTTCCACTAGGTGGAATAATTATATTTAAACTACCGCTCTAGTGACAAGGCGAACGCGGCGTTGAGTACCGCCACTCAACACTCAATGTCTCTGAATAGGAAAAAAGAGGAGAACGAAGTGTCTAGGCAATAAAAACGTGAAGCTGAAAAACAAAATATAACTTAAAAGTGAAAAATATTTTTTGTTGAAAACTAAGGCACACAAAGCATATTATATATTGGTTGACCTTTATGCACATACTGGTAAAAAATAATGAAAAAGGCACGAGGGCTTTCCGAAAGGCACATATAAAAATGTTGATCATATTGAAAGAGGTACGTGACCAAAGCGTTAAAATTTTGAAGCCCCACTCACTTATATGATTTATTTATGTGCTATTTCCAACTTTAGATAGCGCTTAGTTTAGTAATTTAATTGCTGTCACGTGCCAACTAAACACTTATGGCAACACTACCTAACCCAGAAAGCGACAAAGCCTGTCCTCCAATGATTACCTAACTGACAAATGTACGTACGTCTGATTTCATATTTATTCAAAGTTATGTAAACTAAGGTAATACACAAACATCGCTCTTTGGTTAAAATAGAACAAATAAGTTGAAGTTCGTATAAGAAGATTCTGTATCCATAATAAAATACAACAAAGTTATACCTATACTAAGAAGTACTATGATATAGAATACAAAAAAGTCAGAGGACAGCCATTCAGTCAAATATGCCTGAATTAAGATTTATAGAGTATAAGAGTACATAAAAGCAAATAGAAAAAATGACGCATTTGTTAACAAGGGACTTGACTTACTCACTATTTAGACTTTCAGAAATAAATGCTAATACCTATATATAAAACAGGTCATCGTGGCGCAGTGGGACAGCGGGAATATAAATGCGATTGGTTGTGGATTCGATTCCCACTTGGACCAATGATAATGATTATATTAAAATTATTTTCATTTCTCCGCTCTGGCATTTAAGGCAAAGCACGGCGTTAAGTTCCCCACTCAACACGCAATGTCTCGATTTCGCGGAAAGTGGAGAACGGAGTGTCTTGACACTAGGGTCTCTCTGACTTCCCTGCCATACACAAAATAGCGTGAAGCTTGAAAAAGCTCTTAAAATCTAAAATTTCAGTACAGAATTTGAAAATTTTTAGTCAAATCTTCTAATAAACAATAGACGTAGTAGATGTTGTATTGTAAATCTTATATTTAAAATACAAGAAAATTATTATATTTAAGATTATAAACTTCAGCTACGAAGATTGATCATCAAAATTCAAAGGGCCAATGTTGCTAGGAACAATGGATGTTAACATTACGCAAGACATTCAGCTGCTATTGTTACAGTAGATTTACATAGTTCCGTGTACATTTTCGTTTTATTTGCGAGTTTGTTGGTCGAAAGTTCATCAAAATGTATTCTATGAAATGAAGTATTTATTATAAAGATGAATAGAAATAATTTTAATTTCTTTTTATTTGTTACTAACGACCCGCCCGCGGTTTCCCATGCGTAGACTACACGACGACACTAACTTGCTTTTATCCCCATCCCCGTTCCCACTTCAATTAAAAACTTGGCTTAAATTTGTAATTTAAATGATTGTAACCTTTTTTTATTAATGAACCGATCGAAATGAAAAAACACTATATGTTAAGGGAAGTTTATCAAATTTCAAAAGAGGAAATAACATTTAAATTGGTTAAGCTGTTTCTGAGATTAGCGTGCACAAACAAACAGAGAAACAGAAATGAAAATTAAAATCATTGTTTTGGGTTCTACAACATTAATAATTAATAATTGACCCCAATCATCTTTTTTCATATATCTTCCATGTACAGACAGCGATCAGTTAATTTTTATTATATGTACAGATTTTTGCAGCAGCTTAAGGGTAGTCAGAGAGATCCTAGTGTCAATACAAAATTGTATTTAAATTATTCTCCGCTCTGGCAAAACAAAGCGCGGCGTTGAGTTCCGCCACTAAACACGTTTACACGTTTTTTAAACAAGGTTCATTGTCGGAAAGAGAAGAGAAAAAAGTGTCGAGCCACAAGAAGAGAAGAGAAAAAAGTTACAAACATTAATATATATATATATATATATATAAACATTAATATATTAATGTTTGGAACTATAGTAGTTAGTTAGTTAATTTGGTACTATAGTATTCAAGTCTCTTATTTGCTCATTGTAAAAATTTCCTTTTGAGAGAGCCTTATTCAATTATTTGAAATGAATGGCCAGCCATCAAGAAACCAATTAGATCAGTTTTAGGGTTGCGTACAATTAATTATAGCTGTTGCGAAGCTAAATGCCCTCATTGTCGAGTTTGCAAAAATACAAATCATTGTCTCCTCAGCAATTCTTAGCGTGGGCAGGAAAAGGCAGGTTTTCGTACTTCCTGTTGCTTTTCCAACCTTTGAGTTTTATGAAAATATATTGTCTGCTAAGCGTTGTAGCAGGCCAATATGTTTAGATTTTGAATCGAAAGTAATTTGATTGCTTAAAGCCTGTTTTATTTCAGTTTACCTATATGAATATCTTTTAAAATATTACTTATATGGAAAATTTTGAACATTGTAACCATTATTTTATTACTTGATGGAGGAATCTACAAGCCATGCGTTTTAAGTGGCGGACAACCCAGACAGACACAGAACGGAGAAATGAAAGTAATTAGATTGTGATCATTCCACCGATTGAGAATGGAACCCACAACCAGTCGCGTTTACAGGCAAACGATCTGCCACTGCACCGCAGTGATGAACTTTAGACCCATTTTTAATAAAACTATGCCAATTGGAAAAGTTGGAGTATGAAATTTATTGGTATATGAAGCTGAAAGTTTCTATGAAGTTATCCGATAAACTTTTTAGTCTGAACCTGACATTGAAATCTTCCAGTCACATTGGTCAACATTAAGAGAAGTCCACCGTAGATTAAGTTGTAAAAATTTATTTAATAATTTTTTTTTTCTATTTTTATTATTTTATTATTTTTTTCGTTAAAAAATCATTTTGATTTCTTTAAATAATATTGTTATATGCTTGTCTTTTATATTGTAAACTTCTTCATCAAATTATTATCCTTATTTGATATATTTTCAAGGTATATAGGTCTGTAATAAGTACTTGTTTCAAAACAAGAAATATGCATATATTATCGTATATTATGAAATGTTAATTTGTATAGTTGCCATGATAAATAAATAGTTCTTTTAGAGCTTCACGCTTCTTCATTCATTGCAGGGTAGTCAGAAAGAACCTAGTATCAAGATACCCTGTTCTCCACTTTCCGTTCCAAATCGGCATATTGTGTGTTGCGTGGCGAAACTCAACGCCGAGCTTTGTATAAATGTAAATAATTTAAACGAAGTCATTCCTCCGAATGAGAATCGAATCTACAACGGAATTTTTAAGCGTCAATGAGGCTAGTAATATGGAAAGAACAGAGTGTCTTGTCATTATTCTCTCTCTTGAAAAATTAAAATAATGAAAATAAATTTCCATTATGTATATTTTATTATTATCTATGAATAAAGCCATTAGAATAATTCCTTTGAGAGGATTCGTATCCCGGATGTAAATTAAAAGAGAAAGGTGTTCTATAAAATGGGCATTCTCTAAGGAGTCGGAACGAAATGGATGCGATTGAGTATTTTATAGCGACCTCTTTATGTATTTAAATGGCTTCTGTTCAATATTTTCATATTTATGTATCGTGGCGCAGTGGGACAGCGTCGTCTGTAAACACGATTGGTTGTCGGTTCATTTCTCACTTGATTTGAGTTGAGTTCCGCCACGCAACACGCAATGTATTGATTTCGGGCGGAAAGTGGAGAACAGAGTGTCTTGACACTAGGTTTTCTTT